>CM070040.1:78866347-78877066 GCA_036250615.1 Ptychadena robeensis
TGTCAGTGACACTGGGAAGGGGGAGGCTGCAACATGTCCCCTGTCCATAGCTGAATGAACAGTCAGTGACACTGGGAGGGGGGAGGCTTATCTTGATGGGTCCCCTGTCATGTATTGCATGACTGTACATTTAGCTATACATTCAGCAGGGCAACCCTTAAGCAGGGTACAGACGTGGAGATATGGGTTAAATCAATGGCCGTTCCGAGCGCCTAGCGCGCTCACGGCCATCTATCTGACCCATATATTATTCCCCCATTGCTGTTTTCCAGCGGGACAAAAACAGCCATATCGGATATGACTGTAAATATGGCCGATGTCAGATGCTTTGCTACTATACTACGGACAGGGGATACTACGGTCCCCTGTCCGTAGTATAATGACCTGTCAATGACACAGAGGGGGCATGTATTACACATGATAAAAGTGCATCCCATAGCAGAAGTACTACATAATCCCCATAGCAATGTACTGTCAGGTAATAGATACCCATCGAGATGTGCTGAAAAACTCGGCTTATACTCGAGTATATATGGTAACACATTGTAACGGTATGAAAACCTATGAGGATACCTATGGTGACACCTCCGTATAGTAGGCCAACACTCTCCTGTACACACTCTACCTTCCTCATCGGTTCTTTGTCTTTAACGTTCGGTTATCTTTTCGTCCCCAAGTGCTGGAACTGCAGAAACAAGCGGAGAACTTACAGAAGAAATTGCGCGAGACACAGGAGAGGAGGAAACGGCAGGAAGAGCTGATAATGAAGGTGGAGAACTTGGCCCTCAAGGTAAGGACGTCTCGTTATTTCAGGAGCAATGACTTTGATGTGACTGTGAAGAGCGATCCCTGCGGCGCTCGTCTGATGGAGAAGACGTAGTCATTACCGGCAGAAATTTCCATCCCAGCGCTGATTCATTGTCTTTCCTTCTACAGACGCGTCTGCAAGCTGTGCTGGATGAGTTCAGGCAGCAGGAGGAACGTGAGAAACAACAGGTGAGATGTTCTGCGGGGTGGAAGGAACGGAATTGTGCAGCAACGCTCGGGGGGCTCCGTATTTATATGGAGAACAGATGAGGAACATCTCCGTCTGTATGAAAAATGAACCCTGTGGAGGTAGTTACGCCGCGGTGAGAATGTCTTCACCCCCTATGGTCAATGGGAAACAAGCAGCCCTCATAGAGATCTTGGTGGATACGGAAGAGTATGTGGTTCACAGGACCCTGGACCCCACTGGACCCTGGCCCCCACTGGACCCTGGCCTTCACAGGACCCTGGCCCTCACTGGAACCTGGCCCTCACAGAACCCTGACCTCAACCTTTCTGAACACCAGTTGTCCCTATTGTGAGCCAACATCCATTCCTGACCTCAACAATTCTCTTTTGGCTTAATGGCCACAAGAGATGTTCTGTGGGGTGAAAGGAACTGAATCGTACAGCAACGTTTGGGGGGCACCTTATTTATATGGAGAACAGATGAGGAACATCTCAGTCTGTATGGAAAATAAACCCTGTGGAGGTAGTCACCCTGTGTGAGAATGTCCTCACCCCCTATGGTCAATGGGAAACAAGGAGACCTCATAGAGTATGTGGTCACCTCTGCAGATTGAGGTCAGTATAGTATGGTATGGTTGATGTTACAATATTGTGCTCCTCAAACCTTACAGTTGTAGTCTGGGGAAGGTCCTGGTTCTGTTGCAGCATCAAACTTGGCCCAATAAACATGTTCAGATTAGGTTTGTGCTGAGAAACCAAAGTGACTTACACAGGACCCTGGCCTTCGCAGAACCCTAACCTTCGCAGAACCCTGACCTCCACAGAACCCTGACCTCAACCCTTATGAATATCAGTTGACCCTATTGTGAGTCAACATCCATACCTCAACAATTCTCTTTTGGCTTAATGGCCTCAAGACATGTTCTTTGGGGTGAAAGGAACAAAATTGTACAGCAATGCTCAGAGGGGGCTCCTTATTTATATGGAGAACAGATGAACATCTCAGTCTGTAGGGGAAAACGAACCCTGTGGAGGTAGTCACCCTGCGGTGAGAATGTCTTCACCCCCTATGGTCAATGGGAAACAAGGAGACCTCATAGAGTATGTGGTCACCTCTGCAGATTGAGGTCAGTATAGTGTGGTATGGTTGATGTTACAATATTGTGCTCCTCAAACCTTACAGTTGTAGTCTGGGGAAGGTACTGGTTCTGTTGCAGCATCAAAGTAAGCTCCATAGACATGTTCAGATTAGGTTTGTGCTGAGGAACCGAAGTCACCATCACAGGACCCTGGCCTTTAACAGGACCCTGACCTCCACAGGACCCTGACCTCCACAGGACCCTGACCTCAACCCTTCTGAACACCAGTTGACCCTATTGTGAGCCAACATCCATTCCTGACCTCAACAATTTTCTTTTGGCTTAATGGCCACAAGAGATGTTCTGTGGGGTGAAAGGAACTGAATCGTACAGCAACGTTTGGGGGGGCACCTTATTTATATGGAGAACAGATGAGGAACATCTCGGTCTGTATGGAAAATAAACCCTGTGGAGGTAGTCACCCTGCAGTGAGATTGCCTTCACCTCTTTTGGTCAAATGGAAACAAGGAGACCTCATAGAGGTCTTGGTGGATACAGGACCATTACACCTATAAGAAGATGTGGTGACCTCTGCAGATTGAGGTCAGTTATGGTATGGTTGATGCTACAAAATTGTGCTCCTTAAACCGTGCGGTTGTAGTCTGGGGAAGGTCCTGGTTCTGATGCAGCATCTTAGTTAGCTCCATAAACATGTTCAGATTAGGTTTGTGCTGAGGAACTGAAGTGGCCTCCACAGGGCCCTGGCCTCCACAGGGCCCTGACCTTCACAGAACCCTGACCTTCACAGGGCCCTGACCTCAACCCTTCTGAACACCAGTTGACCCTGTTGTGAGCCAACATCCATACCTGACCTCAAGAATTCTTTTTCGGCTTAACCTCCCTAGCGCACTGCTGAGGTACAGATTTCTGTACCAAAAGCGCACCATAGACTTTTAATGGAAAAAAAAGTATTGTAGGCCTCTAATTTCCCAGCGTCTGTTCATAGAGGAGTCTGGTGACATTCGGAATATAATCACATGTTCAGACGCTTTGTGAATAACTCACAATATCAGATAATGAAGATTTCAATCACTCACTGTATCAGGTAAATTAGCAGTGCGACCACTAGATGGCGATGCAGATGTGTCAGGATACATAGGAGAGCATGGGGGGGGGGGGTGATCTGTGCAGCTGCCTCATTAGATCGGAGCCACACGGATCAGTGAGTTTGCACTCCTGTGGCTCCTGACGAGCCCAGCTCGTCCACTGCTGTTCTGGGAGGGGGGTTAATGTCCACAAATTAATGTGGAAAACATAAAATTAATCATTTACTTTCTCATTTAGGTGACGTCTTTGGAGGAGCAGCTCGCGGCCCTGCTGGAGAAGTGACAGTACCGTTGCATATACTACACCGTGTCCTCTGTGTGTGACGGACTCGTTCTATGGACCGCTGGGACCTGGTTATGAGTTATTTTGGTGCCGCAATCTGCTTGTGTTGGAACCTTCACATGGACTGCAGATAGAGAATCGTGGACTGTGACGTATGTCCTATACACGGGACGTTACTGAGAAGATGAAATACGACAGATTAATGATTTTATGTGTTTTGAATAAAAAAAACAAAAAACTGAATATTTGACCATGTGACTTTCCACTGTTGCCTATGAGCTATTAGGCTTGTGTTGATAAGTGAATGTGAAAGATTCCAAGTTCCTTCGGTGGTGTCTCCATCCTGCGTAGGACTTCTGCCCCATATGAACCATGGTCCTTACACCAAGTCACAATGAGGCTCAGTAGTGTGTGTGGCCTCCACGTGCCTTTAAGACCTCCCTACAACGCCTGGGCATGCTCCTGATGAGGTGGTCTTCTGAGGGATCTCCTCTCACACCTGGACTATCCCCCCCAACTCCTGAACAGTGTGTGTTGGTGGATGGAGGAGACCATGTGATTCAGGTCTGGGGAACGGGCGGCCAATCCATAGCATCACTGTCTTCGTCTTTGCAGGAACGGCTGACACACTCCAGCCACACGAGGTCTAGGTTTGTTTTGCATTAGGAGGAACCCAGGGCCCACAACACCAGCATATGGTCCCACAAAGGGTCTGAGGGTCTCATCTGGGTACATGATGGCAGGCTACCTCTGGGGAGCACATGGAGGGCTGTGTGGCCCCCCCAAAGACATGCCAACCCACACCATCAGTGGCCCACTGCCGCACTGGTCATGGAGGTCACTTTGCAGGGCTCCTCCTGTTCCTTCTTGCACAAAGGCAGAGATAGCGGTCCTGATGCTGGGTTGTTGCCCTCTTACAGCCTCCTGATATACTGGTAGGGCCTCTTCAGCCCCTAATGAGCCATGGCCAACACCATATCCTTACACCAAGTCACAATGAGGCTAAGTAGTGTGTGTGGCCTCCATGTTCCTGTATGACCTCCCTACAACACCTAGAAATGCTTCTGAAGAGGTGGCGGATGGTCTCCTGAGGGATCTCCTCCCACATCTGGACAGTCTGTGGTACAACATCGCATTGGTGGATGGAGGAGACATGACAATTAGATTCAGGTCTGGGGAACGGGCGGCCAGTCCATAGCATCAGCACCTTCGTCTTGCTGGAACTGCTGACTCCAGCCACATGAGGTCTAGCATTGTCTTCCATTAGAAGGAACCCAGGGCCAACTGCACCAGCATATGGTCTCACAAGGATCTGAGGGTCTCGTCTTGGTACCTAATGGCAGTCAGGATACCTCTGGGGAGCACATGGAGGGCTGAAAAACACCATTACTGACCCACTGCCACACCGGTCATGTTGGAGTGGCCGCTTGAGGTCACTTTGCAACGCTCCTCCTGTTGCACAAAGGCTGAGGTAGCGGTCCTGATGCTGGGTTGTTGCCCTCCTACGGCCTCCTCTGCGTCTCCTGATGTACTGACCTGTCTCCATGCTCTGGACACTACACAGACACGGCAAACCTTTGCTTTAGTCCAGGTGTGGAAGGAGATCCCTGAGGAGACTATCTGCCACCTCATCAGGAGCATGCCCAGGCATTGTAGGGAGGTCATACAAATACCTGTTGATCTCCTTAGATCTGACATCTCTGTCACTTGCAAGAAGCATAACCCTATGTTCCTACTGTTCTCCCCCCACCTTCCATACCATGGAGATAAGTAGAGGCAGACATGGTGTAGTCTAGGTTCATTAACAACCATGCTATCTTCTTTACTGTGGACAAGGAGTCCTCATACTTTCAAAACAGGGCCAGCTCAGAGTCCTTGTGACTGAGGACCGGGCTACAGAATCAATTTCCATATACAATTCTAGAGGAGAGCAGCACCAGAGATTGGCTGCCTAGAGCAGAGGGGACGTGCAGCACCATTCATGACTCCCAAAAGGCCCTTCCCAAGAAATGGTTAATGGACAGATCTCCTGGTTCATGGTGGTCTCCATGTGTCTACTGAGAATGGTCACCATAAAGAACCAGTGAGAGCTCTGAAGGACCCAAAAGATGCCAGTGCCACCATTCATCACCCAGTTCCAGAAGGCCCTTCTCAAGAAAGGGTTAATGGAGAGATCTCCTGGTTCATCCTCATCATGGTGGTCTCCATGTGAGAGCTCTGAAGGACCTAAAAAGATGCAAGTGCCACCATTCATAAACACCACACACACATAAAACAATTCCAGAGGAGAGCAGCACCAGAGATTGAGACGTTGATTGCACAGTGCCTCTAGGATTCATCCTTGCTGCCACCACTCCCCTTACCTCAGCAACCAGCGGCCTCCTGTATGCAGTGCAGGGTGCCTGATAAACTGCCCTGGTGGGCCGTATCCGACCCTAGGGCCATAGTATAAAGGACCCCTGCTGTAAACAGTTGAGACTCATACACACAGGAAGTGAATTATTTGTAAGAATTGGAGAATTGAACAAACCGAAAGCAGTAATAAATTAATGTAGTGGTACCCAAACTAGGGGGGGGGCACAGTGGTATTGGGGTGCACCAGAGATTGGCTGCCTCACTCACAGACGTCCGTAGAGCAGAGGGGGCGAGCAGCACCATTCATCACTTAGTTCCAGAAGACCCTTCCCAAGGTTCATCCTCTGCATGGTCGTCTCCATGTGTCTACTGAGAATGGTCACCATAAGGATTAAGGAACCATTGAGAGCTCTGAAGGACCCAAAAGATGCCAGTGCCACCATTCATCACTCAGTTCCAGAAGGCCCTTCCCAAGAAATGGTTACTGGACAGATCTCCTGGTTCATCGTCAGCATGGTGGTCTCCAAGTGTCTACTGAGAATGGTCACCATAAGGAACCAATAAGAGCAGTAAAGGAACTAAAAGATGCCAGTGCCACCATTCATAACTCAGTTCCAGAAAGCCCTTAGCAAGAAATGGTAACCGGACAGATCTCCTGGTTCATCCTCAACATGGTGGTCTCCATGTGGCTACTGAGAGAGCTGTGAAAGATGCCAGTGCCTTCACTTATCACTCCATTCCAGAAGAACTTTTCCAAGAAATGGTTACTTGGAGAAAATTGTTTACATCTTCCCGTAGGATTGACCACTTCTGAAGGACAAGACATCTGGACATCACTATGATTTGGCAGGACTTCCCATTCCAAACCATAGTTAAATGAAGCCTCTTGTAGCTACACCAGTGGCTACTTCCACTTCCAGGAGCCGTTCCCCAAAATGTTGGACTTGGGCTTCAGAAGCATGTTCTTATTTATTTGTTTTTGAGGTCAGGAACTCACTGAGAACCAAAAACTTGGCTCATATTCGCATTCCAAATGATCTCAATGATTTTAAGTTAGGTTGTGATCAGGTCTTGGTAGAGGAAACTTGAGATCCTTCATACCAGACTCATCATTTATCTTTCTGGAGATGGCTTTGTACACAGCGGCACAATTACGCTACAAAAGAAAAGAGCCTCCTCGAACCCTGCCCTTCAGTAGAAACACCTACATTCAAACAATTTGAGGGTTGGCCACTGACAGTTGACTACATACTGCAGTGTAGGTGTGCTAGTCAGGTGTCCACAAACCTTAATGAAAATCTCTCCAATCTCCATGGTCAGTCCTACATGGCCACTCTGGTGCCTCTCCTCCCCGGATTGCCAATGACAACCCATGACCTTGACATCTTCTTGTAGTTTGGGCTCAGATTGTAATATTGCACAGCACTCTCAAAATGAGTTCTTCTCAACTCTACCTAGAGCAGAAGACATTGGCTATGGCCATGACTGACCAAGTGAACAACACCTGAAATTAAGGTATCTGTGCCTTCTTTTATATATTTGGTGTGGGGGGTTCCAGGGGTCTTATAACCCTAAGCAAGGTTTAAGACTTCATCAAAGAGGCCATTTACTTCTTCTCAGATGCCTACAGCTGGGTTTCCCAAAGCTTTCTCAGATGCCTACAGCTGGGTTTCCCAAAGCTGTTCTCAAGTCCCTCCAATGGTGTGGGTAACCTTCATGCACTATTAAGGTTTTAGTGACTCCCCAGAGTGGATAAACTCCTTTGTTGGTGAGTCTCAAGAACAGATTTGGGAAACGTTGGTCTTGAGCACAGTAGGACATGCGTACAATGAAGAAAATGGTTCCATCTTGGACAAAGGTACACACATTGTGTACCCATGGAGTACCAACCTCTAGAATAGTGCTCAATGTTAATATTTCTTAGTCATCTTGAGTATTATGGGTTCTTAAGGAGTTCTGTACTTAAATATATATACTGCAGTTATGGGACTTCCAGGACTAGCAGCTCTACTTGCCAACAACCCTGCAATGTCAATGGCGGCAAACTCTTTGTAGGTCCAACTTAACTTCCGAGCTTGTCCTAGTCTTTTAAGTGAATTTTGTTCAACTTCCTTAAAGGTCCAGATTGAACTGAGAGCTATTGTTTCTTGTGGGACTTCCAGCGACCACCTTTCTTTGGCTTGAGTTTGTAAGAAGTTTCAGCAAAGCTGCTCCATCCTTCATCTTGGTACATTGCACGCTGTGTTATAGGGGACGCCCGCTGTCACAGGAGCAATGTCTGACTTCAGTCATTCAGCACAGTCATCTAAAAATGAAAGCAGAAGAAATGAATAATGTAGTGACAGCCGCCCTTCTCAACCTGTTTATTCCAGAGGAACCTGGGAGGAACCTCTGGAAGGTGCTGGAAGGTTGTAGAATGTAATGTAACTCTTGAGGTTCTGCCTGGCACCATGGTATAAATATGATTGATAGGAGGGGCCAGGTGTCCTGTGTGAAGTAACAGTCTGCCTAAGAAGAGCTGCCCAGCACCCCAAGGCATCCCTGTGGGAGCAGGCCCATTCTACTGGCCTGGGGACTACAGGAACCAGAGTTCACCATGTGAATGTTAACCCTAAAAGGACTAGGGGTTAAGTAGGAGAACTCCCCCTTTAGAATAGCTAGCTACACTAAAGACTGTTTGTTTCTCTTCTGTCTGCCTGCCTGCACCTTTCCTATTGGGTTTGAGCCTCAGCCTTCCAGCAACTATTTTATAGGCTGTTTGTAACTACGGTAAGTCCTTAAGTATTGCACTCAGGGCCGCCGTCAGGGGGGGACAGAGGGGACTCCTGTCCCGGGCCTGGGCAGCTAGGGGGGCCTGATCGGCAGTCCTCTGCTCACAGCACCCTCTGCTCACTCTCACTGCGTTCCCGGACTGCCGACAGCACACCCGCTCAACAAGTCTTGTCATGGGGCCCGGACATTCTTGCTGTACCGGGCCCCATGATTTCTGACGGCAGCCCTGACTGCACTCCGTGCCTGGCCTGACCGGTGATAGTTGTTACCATCAGGAGTTTGAAGCATTCTCAGTCCTCAAGTTAGATGTGTGTTAAGCACATATTATAGAGGGTACAGGGCTACCGAGTATGGAATTTAGAGAATTTGTGGGGGCAGTAGTATGTGCAGAGTACATTATACACAGTGATGGGGTCAGGTATAGAGATGTAAAATATCCGGAAATTTTGAAGCTCGAAAAAAAACGAAAAAAAAATGAAATTTTCGGAAAAATTGAAAAAAATGCTCCATTCAACACTTCTTTTTCTTTTCCAGACTGAAAGTCATTCTGTTACTTTAGAAACATAAAATATAACTATGGACAATGTTACTGGGCATAAAATGATCACAACTTGTACAATAAAAATATAGTGACTATCACAGATCACACAGAACTGACTTTAATGATATTTATTTGTATTGTAACAAATGGAGCAACAGTCTCCTGAACTGTTTACTAGTTTCTGTGGAACAAAAAAAAACTCCAGAAAACAATATTTAAAACCAGAAGTAACAATTTCTCATATTTCCTGCTGGCAGCTGGCCTGGGCATGAATGGGGATGAGGTTTAATCAGAATCATTTTGTGTGCTGTAATCATCAGTATCAGTTTCAGTCTCTGCTTCTGCATCTACTCTGCTGTGTCTGTCATCATCACAGTTATTATGGACGTCTGAAAAGTTATTATGGACGTCATTCATCATGCCATAATATATTTTTTAAATTTTTCCAATTTTTCGGAAAAAAATACAGTAGAACTCAAGCTGCTGGGGTCAGGAGTTTTTGGGTCAGGAATTTGTAGCATACTCGGTACACAAGTTAGATGAGTGTTCTGCACAGAATATACAGAGTACAGGGGTAAGGAGTATGGAACTCAGGGAATTTGTGGGGGCAGAAGTATGTAAAGTGCTCTAGTACATAATACACAGTGCGTTAGGTGTACAGTAGTAGTCAGAGTACTGGTGTCAGAAATATGCAGCACACTAGGTCCACAAGTTATATGTTTCTATAATTCAAATAATGTACAGAGTATAGGGGTGAGGAGTACAGAACTCTGTACTTTACATACTTTTGCCCCACACATTTCCAGAGTGTGGGAGTACAGAATACACAGTACAGAGGTCAGGTGTACAGAAGTACTCAGAGTGCAGGGGTCGGGAATTTGTAATGTATCAATTTCATGGGTCAGAAATATGTAGCACACTAGGTCCACATGGTATATGTGTGTTATTCCCATAATACACAGAGTACAGGGGTAAGGCGTATGGAACTTGTGGGGGGAGAGGTATGTAAAGTACGAGTGTGAGATTACATAATACACAGTGCTGGGGTCAAGTGTGCAGTAGCAGTCAGAGTGCAGGGGTCAGAAATTTGTAGCATACTAGGTCCAGAAGTTATATTTGTTATTAACATAATACACAGAGTACAGGGGTAAGGAGTGTGGAACTTGTGCAGGAGTATAATACACAGTGCAGGGGTCAGGTGCACAGTAGCAGTCAGAGTGCAGGGGTCAGGACCTTCATAGAAATATGTAGCACACTAGGTCCACAAGTTATATGTGTGTACTATACATAATGCACAGAGTATAGGGGTAAGGAGTATAGAACTCTGGAAATTTGTGGGGCAGAAGTATGCAAAGAACAGGTGCAGGAGTACATAATACAAAGCACTGGGGTCAGGTGTACAGAAGTACTCAGATTGCAGGGGTCGGAATTTGTAGCATACTCGATCCACAAGTTAGATGTGTGTTATGCACCCACAATGTGTGTTATGAACATAATATACAGAGTACAGGGGTAAGGAGTATGGAATTTGTGGGTCAGGAATATGTAACATACTTGGTTCATGGGTCAGGTACAGAGTGCAGGGGA
>CM070040.1:78891129-78905040 GCA_036250615.1 Ptychadena robeensis
CCCCCCCCCCCCTTACTTCTGCTAGGAAAATTTGCCATTGTGCGGCCCCATGATTCCTGATGGCGGCCCTGCCCTCAGTGGTCCCTGGGGCCCCATAATGAGTCCCTTAGCTCAAGAGTAATTGGTGCGCCATTGTGAAAGGTGAGTTTTCTCCTACTATAAATTCCATAAAATTACATTATCAAAAATCATTCTCACTGACAACTGGATGCCAACTAGGTGACCTTTGTAATGGACAAAAAAGTGTGTCCTGCACAGTAATAGAGCAAGTCATCCAACAAACACAGGTTCAGCATAGAAGGGGAATCTACTGTTGGCGATTCCATTACCGATCAGTTCATGATCAACAGGGCACCACGTATCAGGTTACCAACACAAATAGACATTACTTGAAACTTTTAGTTAGAAGTCAGCATTTCAAAAAGCAGCATGAGTCAACTTACATAAATATATTGGACAGCCTCAACTAATACTGAGGTCTGGCTTCCAGGTAGGATGTTGACCAAAGCATTGGTGCCCTATGTCACTGAAACCCTAATAAAGCCTCCAGGCTGCAGGAACCAGACTAGAACCTATAAAGTAAAGTCCACGTCTCTATAAACCCCTAGTTGACTCATCCCTTCCTTAATCCTTCAAGCTAGCTATTTGCAAAATAATCATAAACCAATATGTCCCCTTACGTGTCGCTGTCATTCACTTCAGCCTCAAGCATTGATTGGACAGGAAGGTAGCCTCTCAGCGGATGGCGGCTAAAGTACTGACGAGTTCGGAATTTATTTTTGAGAGTGGTGGCAAAGTCCCTCATCTTCTCTCCTGAGGTGGTCTGTAAAAAAAGATATCAAGTGTTAGAAACGAATGGACAGATAGTGTACGCCATTGATAGGTGAGAACTTCCAGGTCTATTGCTCAACAGCAAAGACATTTGAAGAGTTTCCTACTTTAGGCCCTTCGAAGATGATAATATTATATGACCTAACCAAGCCGAGGTTATAAAGTTCATAAAAGACTTTACTTATGCCTGCCATACACACGCCGATGTGTGCAGGCAGACTACCCCCGATGTCGCTCCGGGAGGCTAACGTGATGACGTCATCACGTTAGCCTCCCATTGCATTCTGGGGCCCCACAATCGGCCAGGCACCCTTTGTGTGCCGGCCATAAGCAGCGATGGAGACGCCGTCTTCATTGCTGCTTATGGCAATCGGCTCCCATCGGCTCAGATTTTCCGACATGTCGGATCTCTGGCCGGCCGAGAAGTGGGGCGACAGGGATCTGTCGCCCCATGTGGGGACATGCCGATAAACGGACGGATTTTAACCTGACCGACGACGAGAGCGCGCACGCCCGTCGGTCAGATTAAAATCCGGCCGTTTATCGGTATGTGTATGGCCAGCATTAGTTGGGTTACAAGGCAACATTCTTCGGGGGCTCTAAGGTTTTCTTCCTTGCAAGTTCAAGTAATATCAATAAATATCTGCGGATCTGATATAATAGTGAACACGGGATAGAACCATGGTAGGTGAGGCCCTCGGATGACAACCATGGACTGCAGCACTTTAAACAGTACTGTTTGGTGCTCGACACTGGCACCCATAGGTGACTTAGAGGGCACACATCATTTATAGACCTACAACATGTATTATTTTATTGCACATACTTTTAACTATATTTATTCACTCTGCACTTTAATGGGTACACTGCCATCGTTGGCAGCCTTGACAGTGTTATCTATAAAGTGTATTGGGGAGACCACATACAGATACACACAACCATGTGTAGTGCAAGGCTCATGAGCCTGTTTCATCACTTTTTTACACACACATCCTTTTTATTCAGACAATTATTGTAGGCTTTTCAAATAAACTTTTGGGACATTAAACAAGGAGTGGGTTTAGCTCCCTTCTTGCGAAACATACACCTGCTATCGATTAGTAGTAGTGATGAGCGGCATAGGCAACATTCGTATTCGCGGCATGCCGCAAATTTTTGGGAAAACATTCGGAAAATATTCGCATTCGGCAATATTCTTCTTATTGCGAATATCGGCAGTTTTCTGCGAATTTCGCGAATTTTATATATTCGCGAATATATGTTTAACATTGAGGGGCGTGTTGAAAAAAAATTGCGAATTTTGGACGCCATCTAAGTGATTTTCGCGAATTTTCTAAAGTGACGATTTTCGTAATATTCCGAATATTCGCATCGCCCCAATATTGGATTTAAAAACTGTTGATGGTCGCAGGGAGTGTTGCTAAGCTCTTGTTGCAGCGTTCCCATTTGTCCACTTGCATTGAGAGGCGTGTGTAATGGAAAAAAAATACAGAATATCCGGAATTGCGAATAATCGGCAATATATTCACCATCTTCGTGAATTTCCGAATTGCCGATATTCACGAATAATATTCGGAATCCGAATATTCGTGATCATCACTAATTAGTAGGACACAAGGGATGTAGCTGTTTTTGGTCGGTTGGTGAGCCTGACTGTCGGAGCATATCTGGGAGGCATCCCTCACTATTTTTATGCATTATCATTTTTAGATCCAATTTGGTGTAAAGATACATTGTCAACATTGTCGGTATAGGAAAATTCCTTGGCTTACCGAGAACAAACAGTATATGGTTTCAACAAAAGAGGACAGGTAATTAAACCCTTCATTAAGTCCTAAGGAAATATTCAAAATATCATGGATAAATTGTAATGGTATATATATATATATATGTATATTTTTCTGATTTAGAATGCACGGTTGTTCTTGAAAAAGTCCTAATGGACGAAACGCGTCGAACGCTATCCGAGCTTAAGAACTAAAGACCCACCTTGACTGGTGGCTCAAAACACCTGTATACAACAGGAAGAGACGGGGAGTACCGTGTGTAGGTTGCCCTCTTCTCTTTCTGGATTTTTTATTGTCATTGTAAGACTTTTTATCGTTTTACTCTGTCTAAACGGTGATGCGTTTGTTATATATGTATATTAATAAAGCGTACCCCTCAGGGGAATGAAAAATATAATTTGAAGTTGTCTGGCAAAGTTGTTTTCTTCGTGGTAAGGGATAGAATCTCTTAAACCCCCGTTCCTACTATGTGTGGCCAGCATATATAAAGATAATTCTTCTTAACTACTGTAAAAATCCTCAGTAAATGAGGTGGGGGGAGATTCTATTTGCCTACTTACCTGGTCTCCCATGGTTTGAACCGAGAAATATCCACTTCTATACAATTAGTTGGGTTACAAGGCAACATTCTTCGGGGGCTCTAAGGTTTTCTTCCTTGCAAGTTCAAGTAATATCAATAAATATCTGCGGATCTGATATAATAGTGAACACAGGATAGAACCATGGTAGGTGAGGCCCTCGGATGACAACCATGGAGCCTACACTCTTAAAATGAAGTCATCATCAGCTCAATGGCATTGACATCAGGGTTGGAATAACAACAATGGAACCTGCACTCCTAAATGAAGTCATCATTACCAAAGTCCTGGCCAATGGAACGGAAAAATCAAACCCAGTATGGCTACCTTAACTCTATTGATAGACGAGAACTTCAAAGTCTATTGCTCAACACATTTGAAGAGTTTTCTACTCTAGGCCCATTAAAGACGATAATAATATATAACCTAACCAAGCCGGAGGTATGAAGTCCATGAAAGAATTTACTTAGTTGGGTTACGAGGCAACATTCCTCGGGGGCTCTAAGGTTTTCCTCCTTGCAAGTTCAAGTAATATCAATAAATATCTGCAGATTCGATATAATATAGTGAACACGGGATAGAACCATGGTACCTGGGCCCTCAGATGACAACCATGGAGACTACACAACATGAAGTCATCATGAGGTCAATTGCATTAATTTCAGGGTTGGAATGACAACAATGGAACCTGCACCCCGAAATTAAGTAATCATTACCAAAGTGCTGGTCCATCACACAGAAACATCCAACCCAATAAACCATGGTACCCTCGGATGACAACTATGGAGCCTACACCCTTATATTGAAATGGCATTGACCTCAGGGTTGGAATGACAACCATGGAACCCACACCCCTGAATTAAGTCATCATTACCAATGCGCTGTGTTTCTATATATTTATCAATGAGCGCCATTTTGAATGAATACCGTTGTGTAATATTCCATGATTGGATAGTGAAGTTTGCTCCCTTTGCTTGCTTGTCCGGTGAGGAAACAGGTCTGGCAAATATCCACTCCAAATTGCTTCAGGCTGCGGTACCTGCAAAGAGAAAATACCATCAAAAAACGTTACATTTTCTTCTGAAGATAATCTGCCTGCGGATCTTGTCAAGTCAGCAAGTTGTCATTGTGCCAAATGTCCCTTTGGCAACAATTCCAGCCTCAAGTATTTTTGAATCTGATGCCACAAGCTTGGCACACCTATCCTTGGCCCCACCCATTCCTCCCGCAGCACTTCTCAAGCTCCATCAGGTTGCATATGAAGCGTCTGTGCAGCCATTTTATGATCTTACCAGAGATGTGCAGTCAATCAGCATTGCTGCACCTCCAGCTCCTCCGATATGTGACAGTAGCGCAATGACGTCATCTTGCTGGTGCAGGGAGCCTTGAACGGCTCCAATATTGAGCTGTGTGTTCCCTGCTTAAGAGCGCTCTGGAGCAGGTTTTCATCCAGAAAACAGGAGCTCTGGAGCAGGTTTTCTCCTGCCTCTGAACTATATCCCCACAGCATGATGCTTCCACCATCATGCTTCACTGTATAGGTGGTGTTGGCCTGGTGATGAGCGGTTCCTAAATTCCTCCAAACGTGACACTGGCATTTACACCAAAGAGGTAAATTTTTGTCTCATCAGACCAGAGAGTTTGGTTTCTGGGAGTCCTTCAGGTGCCTTTTGGCAAACTCAAGGTGGCTGCCATGTGCCTCTTACTAATAAGTGGCTTCCATCTGATAGATGGTTGTCCTTCTGGAAGGATCTCCTCTCTCCACAGATCAGGTTCTTGGTCACCTTCTATGTTTTTTTAATCTTTATCAGCAAAGAGTTTAAGACAAATTAATGGGAGGAGGGGCCAAAGAATTGGCCTATCCCACCATTAGGTTTTTCTCTTTGATTGAACAAAGGCAAGGGGACTTTGACAGGGCCACCCTATTTTTGTTACAACATTTCCCAGAGAGGGGGATTTTTTAAAATTCATAAATCCAACAATACAAGGTCAAAGAAAAAATATATACAAAACTAGTATATATCAGTGGAAACAGTTAAGACAATGAATCCCAGTAAATTTCGATCACTCAAGAGTCCATGAGGCAAACAGAGTTTCTTGAATAAAAGCATAGGAGGTTTTCCTTGTTTATTCTTCAAACGATTAAAAAGGGAGCGGAGAAACGCCCACAATGTCAAGATTTCTCCATACACCAGACGGCTACGGAACCAAATCCAATTTATCTGTGGGATCAGTGTATATACGTTCAATCCACCTCAACTCGCGTTTTAAACAAACGTCTTCCTCAGTAGGTGTATTAGTTTCGGGTATGTCCGCCACGCCGTGAGGGTGTACGGGAGGAACAGGGGGCCTTCACTACTTGGTAGAGAGTAGTCTTCAATTGTACACGGGTCAAATTGTAGTTAGGGTGCAGATGGTGTTCGTCCCCTCAGGTATCCTCCCATGCAAAGAAGACTTCTGGTCGCGAGTATCTTCTTCCAGATGTTTTTTGCCATTGACTAGTTGACACAATGGTTGGTGATCGTGCCAAATCTATGTCTATACAAAGCTAAAACATGGTTTGAATTTGCCGATCAACAAATAACATTTGATACAATAACCCACCTGAAACCCTTAATAGGACACTGTTTGCAGACCGAACACTTTGTCTGGTGTTTGACGCTCTCGGCCAACGTCACCCGATGTAAAACCGGAAGCCAGACCAGCGACTGCGGCTCCAGACATCCCCACTCAAGGAACTGGGATAACTCCAATACGGTTGCACCTCCAGTCTATGAAATATAGGAAAACAATATCCAAAATATATATTTTCCTTCCTGAAAAATGAATGTAGATTAAAAGCCACCATGAAAAAAGTGATAAAAAATTGTTAAACCAATTTTAATATAATATAAACAAATCAGTGCAAGGAGAATGGTCCAAATGGTCCATGGAGACAGTACAGATTTGTCACCATGGCAAAAGAGGATCTCTCCATCATCATCATCATCATCATCATCATCATCACAAAGAGGTCATGACCTACCCGTCTGCTACAACAGTTAGTTCATCATCACCATGTTAGATCTTTCTATTGCCAAGAAAAAGTTCAAAGGTCCAAGTAGAAAGTCTCACATGAAACTTTTTCACCGATGGGCCACAAAAGGATTTTTAATTTGACAGAGGTGCCGAGCCAAGAAACAGCATTGAGAACCAAGAGGTGGCTCACCATGGGGTGATGCACTGCTGTGATCATTCTGTGTGGTGTTTCCTCATGGTGATGATGGGCTAGTTCCAGTTCCCTACCATATTGGTCCAACCACTCTTCTAGGAAGGCTTTCTACGGGCTGCATTTAAAAGCTGAAAGGGCCAGATATTGCCCCCAGGCTGTAGTTTGCCAATGGCTGGGCTACATGATGTTGGACATCCTCCAGCTAGAAAATTAAATGTATATGGTACAACTATATAGAAAGCCATTTGGATAAAGAGATGGTTTGATGAGATTGGTGTGAAGGAACTTAGGAGGCTTGCCAAATGTCACGGTGGGTGGCACCAGAGCAAGGGTGTTCACCAACACGCCTGTTGATAGAATGGTGTGAACCCACTGGACCAACTGCACAGCTGGCAGAGGTTCAATCCAGGGCACAGAGTCTAAGGGGCCACCTAGTGTTCACCAGAGAACCCTGCAAAGAGTGATGGGCTTTGCTGCAGAAGGCCCCAGGTTGCGGTTCCCAGATGCACACCGTGCAAGCTGGTAGCTGATGAGGTACCGTGTCGAAGTGCCAAGGGATAAGATAGGGATAATCCATAGGACGAGCCAAGAGTCAGAAACCGGGAAGTCAAAGAGTCAATAACCAAGGAACCTGGAGGCAAAGACATGGAAGACCTTCTTGCTCAGGCAATTTGCCTGAGACTTCCTTAACCCCCCTAGCGCACCGCCCATATCGCGCCGTTTACAACGGCACGATATGGGCGATCAAGGCAGTGTACATAGTACACTGCCCGCCGTTTCCGGCATCCCGCCGGAGCTCTACGCGCAGCTGTTGTCATTACTGACAACAGCTGCGCGGGAGAGAAAGCCGGCGCTCCTCCATTAACATGGAGGTCTATGGCGCCGCCCCCCCCGCCCCCCCCCCCCCCGCCCCCTTCCGCGTCACCGTGACGCGATCGGGGCGGAGCCGCCAACCCGAAAATGCTGCAGCGATGTAAACAATCGCCGCAGCTTTCCGGGGAGGCATAAAGTCTCCCCATCGGCGGCTTCCCGGGCGGTTGAGGCGAGCCTAAAGCTCGGACGAGCTAGGCTCGTCTCAACCGCTAGGGAGGTTAAATAGGGCAGGAGGGAGGAGCACCTGACAGGGTAGGGAATACCGCTAGTATCCAGCAGAGGAAAGATTTATAGCTGGACACTTAACCCTTAGAAGCAAGGAAGACATTAGTAGCTGGAAGCAGAAACAGCAGACACATATCCCCTGTCCCTGAGAAGATCTGTGAAATCAGAGCTCTAACCTCAACCTTACTTCAGTCTATAGTCTTCTCATTGAGCGTCATTACCTAACTTGAATAATGGACAATAGCTTCTATAGACACACTCCAAATATTTTTAACTAGCCCGCCATTAGGAAGCAACTCACAGGATGATCACGCCACTGCATCACCCCCATGGAGATGTTCAGATACCTCTAGCAAGGAAGGAGCAGAAGGGAGCCAGAGCATCTTTTCTCCAAGGGGATAATGGGCTGGATAGAAAAGCTGAAGTGGTCAGATATGGCCCCTGGGCGGTAGTTTGCCAATGCCTTGTCTAGGTGATATTGGACATCCTCAAACTGGGAAATCAGTCTTATATGGTACAACTGTAGAGAAAGCCATGGTTTGGTGGTTTGGTGTGAAGGATCTTAAGAGGCCTGTTCAAAGCTGTGAACTCAAATCTATAGTCAGGTCTTCTCATCTAGCATCATTACCTAACTTGACTAATGAAACAAAGCTCCTACACTTTTTATAGAAAGCCTTCCTAGAAGAGTGGTTGGACCAATATGGTAGAGAACTGGAAGTAGCCCACCATCAGTATGAGGAACCAACCCACAGAATGATCACGGCACTGCGTCAGCCCCATGGCGATGTTCAGATACCTCTAGCAGGGAAGGAGCAGAGGGGAGCCACAGCTTCTTTTCTCCAAGGTAATAATGGGCTGGATAGAAAAGCTGAACAGGCCAGATATGGCCCCTGGGCCGTAGTTTGTCCATGCCATGTCTAGGTGATATTGGATGTCCTCAAACCAGAAAATCGGTCTTATATGGTACAGCTGTAGAGAAAGCCATGGTTTGGTGAGTGTGAAGGATCTTAAGAGGCCTGTTTAAAGTTGTGTACTCAATAGTGAGCCAGGTCTTCTACTCTAGCATCATCACTAATGAACCAAAGCCCCTACACTTCAATTTTTATAGAAAGCCTTTCTAGAAGAGTGGTTGGACCAATATGGTAGAGAACCAAAACTAGCCCACCATCAGTATGAGGAACCAACCCACAGCATGATTACGCCACTGCGTCACCCCCATGGCGATGTTCAGATACCTCTAGCAATGAAGGAGCGGAGGGGAGCCAGAGCATCTTTTCTCCAAGGTGATAATGGGCTGGATAGAAAAGCTGAAGTGGTCAGATATGGCCCCTGGGCCGTAGTTTGCCCATGCCTTGTCTAGGTGATATTGGACATCCTCAAACTGGGAAATCAGTCTTATATGGTACAACTGTAGAGAAGGCCATGGTTTGGTGAGTTTGGTGTGAAGGATCTTAAGAGGCCTGTTCAAAGCTGTGAACTCAAATCTATAGTCAGGTCTTCTCATCTAGCATCATTATCTAACTTGACTAATGAAACAAACTCCTACACTTTTTATAGAAAGCCTTCCTAGAAGAGTGGTTGGACCAATATGGTAGAGAACTGGAAGTAGCCCACCATCAGTATGAGGAACCAACCCACAGAATGATCACGGCACTGCGTCAGCCCCATGGCGATGTTCAGATACCTCTAGCAGGGAAGGAGCAGAGGGGAGCCACAGTTTCTAATGCACACCACAGTGTACAGTGTTTCAGTAAAGGAGAGGAGTCTTTAGAACTATGTGAGACTGAAGTTTAACGATTTGGGAAGGACCTGTTTGTGCTAAAGAATGGAAGAGAATAATACACATCATAGCGGCTTTATCGGGTCTCCATGGCAACAGAACGCATGAACCTCAACAAGTCGCTCGGTGGGAGTGAAAAAAAGCTGAATAATAAGGCTGGGGTTAAATTTCACAATGGGTGGCCAACTTTGAGTTTACTGTGCAGCTAAATACATGAATACATTTTCTTCTGTTATTCATGAGGAGCCGCGCATCATGAGGACCGGAGACAATTGTCTCACCAACAACAACTTGCCAAATTGGTTGAGTGACTAAACATCAAGAATTCGAGGATCACTTCACAGCTCATTAGACAACGTCTGTTTGTTTCTTTCTCTCCTGGTAAAACAGACCAGAGATCAGATACCGTGTTTCCCCGATGATTAAGCGCTGTCTTATATTTTTTGAAACACCAAAATATGCCCTAGGTCTTATTTTCAGGGGGATGTATTCTCCTGATCACTCTGTGCCAATCATTGTCCCCTTCTGATCACTCTGTGCCATTCATTGTCCCCTTCTGATCACTCTGTGCCATTCATTGTCCCCTTCACTGACTTACTTTTTTTTGGGTTCTACCGGTACGGCAGGGCTTAGCAGCTGGCTTGTCCTTCCTGCGCTGCAGCCAGCCCTGACTGAGTCACACGGGGGCGCACAGTTACCTATTGTTCCACCCAAATGGGAGATTCGGGCAGGGGCAGGTATCAGTGGGGTCTTGTTTGCTGGAGGGGGTTAACATTTTGGGCAGAAATCAGGGGGTGGCTTATTTGATGGTGATGGCTTATCAGGGGCTTCTTAGAGGTCCACCTACGTCATCATGGCTCAGGCTCTAGTTTGGTGACCTTAGCAAGGCCTAAACATTTTATTCTCCTCAAGAGTCTCTATCAATAATTTCATCAAATAAATTAAATGATATTATGAGTGATATCCATCTATATAATGAATTTTATTTACCGGTACAGGCCTCCTCTGTGTAGGCATCTAAATGCTCCAAGCCTACTGGTGGCTGGTACCATCTTGGGTGTAATATCAGCAGCCATAGAAGACTAGAGTAGTCATTCTATAGTATTCCCTATCACTATGTATGGTGGTGATAGATTGGATAGTTGTGCATTCAAAACAAAAATGTGAAGGAGACGTATATGGTACAACTGTATAGAAAGCCATTTGGAAGAGATGGTTTGGTATGAAGGAACTTAAGAAGCCTGTTCAAAGCTGTGAACTCAACCCTACTTGAGGTCAACTCTACTGAGCACTGTTCAATCTATAGTGAGCCAGGTCTTCTTATCTACACTCATTACCTGACTTGAATGGAATGGACCAAAGCTCCAACAGACACTCCAAATTCTAATACATTCCTTCCTAGAAGAGTGGTTGGACCAATATGGTGGGGAACTGGAATTTGGTGATGGACAATTGGAAACTGGTTGCAAACAAGGTATTTTAACCTGACAGTGCTTGACCTCTTGATTGGCAGGATTGGGAGTTTTTATCTCAACAAGAGAGTCTACTGAAAAAGTGTGTGTATAGAACTTAACAGGGAAGGGAAAAAAGGGATAAAAGACCAAGATATTGGGTTAACCAAAAGGGGTGGGGAGAGAGGCCACAAAGTAATGGCCTATCTGCCCACCTAGTTTTCCTTGTAGGGACAAGGCGAGGGGACTTCGGCGGGGCCCCCCTATATTTTTACCACATTACCTCTGAAAGAGGATTTAAACCCAAAATAGTGATCTTAAACAGGTAATAAACAGAAAAAAAGGATGTATAAATGAGACTCCCAAACAAATGGGGCTCAAATTGTGCAATTCGAGTACAATGATCAATGATACAATGTTCATGAATATAGAGTCCTTGGCATAACCTTCAGTGGGTTAAAACGTTCATCTTTTTAATTCCAAAAAGTTAAAAGCATCGAAAGATGAGACCCAAACGTCAGGGTCATCAAATCAGACAGCGGCCGGCCATATTCAAAGTATCCATGGGATTGAATCAGAGTGATAGAGGCACCTGGACGTACGTTTCGGCTATCTTCTTCTGGAGGTGTCAATCTTAAGTAGGGTCTGAGGGGCTGTAGATATTGGGCCACTGCCAGGGGTCACAAGAGGAGCAGGGGGCGATCCACTGTAAGGGTGATCAGTTAGTATGCGGTCTTGTATGTGGAGACAGTGTCCAAATATTAAGGTTCAATGGGTAGTTAGGTCTGCCCCCGTCCTCCCCTTAGGGTATGGATGACACCCCTAATATTCTCCTGAAGATATTGGGTTAGACACAAAGACCAGTGAGAAGCAGTATGAGATGACATAGTATTAAGGGCTGAGTCAGCATGTGTGAACTCAGTGTGCTGGCCATACACTCTGAGATGAAAATTAGGATCCATTAAAACCGACCAATGAAAGCATTTTATCGGCCTGAAATCCGCACATGTCCACATGGTACAACCGATAAAATACGATTGTAATTGCCGTTTTTTTCCGGTCGTAATTTATTGGACATGTTGAAAAATTTTAATTGGTCTGGGAACATCGGGAAACTTCATACTGTTTTCATAGTGTTTACCGACCAATTACTGCCGAGGCTTCCCCTTTAAAAAAAAAAAATACATCACAATGACCGATATAAACGGCGATTCATTTCAATGACATTCTCGTAAAAAAAAAAAAAATACGATCCTAAATTGGATTTTCAACGTGGTAGCTTTTTATATTACGATCCAAACCGATACCGCCGCCGGGATACATTGGTCTGTTTTAATGGATCGTAATTTTAATCTTGGAGTGTATGGCCAGCTTAAGGAGAATAGACTATCGCTAGCTTTTGGTTGACCCCAATATGTAAAACATATGATGGATCCACCATCCAACTATCAACCTTAATGTGTTAAGGCCCCCATACACGGGTCGGATTCCGGCCGGATTCCGGCACGATCGATTCCGGGCGCGTGCACGCGAACCGATCGTGCCGGAATCGTGTGCAGCCCACCTTGTCCGATCGATCACGTCCGATTGATCAGGGGCCCAGAATCGGATCCGAAAGAGAACCAACATGTTGGTCTTTTTGATCCGATTCTGCACACATCAGGGGGAGTTGCCATTTGTGAGGTGGACAATCGGACACGGAATCGTCCCGGAATCCGTTGGACAAGGTGGTATGCAGCGATCGGATACTCTTAATTGGCCGATCGATCACACCTGCGATTCCCGGCAGAATCGCCGGAATCGATCGGATAGGTGATCGAGTGGCCATGGAATCCGAACGTGTATGGCTAGCTTTAAAGCGCAGGTGGAGATATTCATTCACTGTCCCCACCCAGTGAGGTCACACTCTCTTCACCTATAATATTCCCATTAGTTGGATGCCAAGTCCCAAAACTCTTCGGAGATAAGATCCTAATAGATATATTAGTGGTAAACCACTAGAAAAAGAATAGGCTTCTTGGAGGCGCCCATAAGGTGATAAAAAAAGTCCTTTATTTGATAAAAAGAGGTATTTTCATCAATGCTCTCTAGGCTATATGGACACCTGTTCCCACAGACGCTCTCCATGATCCTCCAAGAAAAGTGGAAGCACGGGTACAACTGAGGAGTCAACTCCATATTAATATCCAGGGACTGTCTAACACGCCACTATGTGTGATGGTTAAATGTCCACTAATGTTTTTGCCGTGTAGTGTATATAGAGATACAAACGATGTGCTTACTTACAAATCGGAAACAACTCCTGACGCTGGGTTCCACGTTACTCCCCCCAAAGGCCGCAACTTCTCCAAGCTGCCTTGGTATTTGGATGGCTTCATGCAGGAGAAGGCCTAGCTGCTTCTGGTCACATGTTCCATCTGATTTTGCTACCTGTGAAAATAAATCTGAAAAAAAAAATAATAACATAAAGCTGAAGGTATGAATACCAGAACCATGGATACCATTCCCTGTACTGTATCCCTCAGACTGGTGGTAGGAGAAGCATCATTTATGGTCACCCAGAGATGTTTCTGGGTCTAGCTGTAGAACTGTCTACTGAACTACGTTAGTTCTTTGTTACTCTCTCTTTGACAATCTTCTTAGGTAACATCTTGGGTAATGTTAAACTTATTGCCCCGCACATGATATATCCTATTTAAGCCACGCCTCTACACTTCCTGTTTGACTATTTATTGTGGTTTAACCAGTATGATGCTCCTGTTGGTTCTGCTAGACTGTGTTTTCATTACAACATTGGCTTCTGATTCACCAACTACTCTTCAAACGTCAAACATAAAAACATGTATTCATGTACTATCCTCAGCTTGTTCATGGGCCACATTTAGTTTATTTTGCTATCGGGACGCGTAGGACACGCTTGATTATATTCTGTAACCTACTGTTTTTTTCAGCATATGGACCCATATGGTCCATCATAGATCCTTACTCTGTAGTGGGGACCTCTCCCAGGTCAATGCAGGAAATGCCCAGCATTGAAGGGGGGGAGCTTGGTTCAGAAGTGTCCTCAAGACACATAAAAACCCTCCGTCCGGAAGAGGGGTGCTCTGGGTATAGAGGAGGAAGACAGCGGGAGAGTCCGCCCCCGCCTTCCGAGAGAGATCACTCCTGGCCAGGG
>CM070040.1:79133220-79148373 GCA_036250615.1 Ptychadena robeensis
GATACCATGTTCAGGGGCTTTGCAATTAACTCACAAAGTCAGCAAGTCGAAAAATTCCACGCCCGATCACGGCCATCAGTTGAAGTGGGACTGTGATTAAAATGGCGAGCACACCACGATCAATCGGCTATGTCCCCACTTTGCCAATCTCCTGTGATTGTAATTAGAGATGGTCGAATTTTTCGACTTGCTAACTTTGTGAGCTGATTGCAAAGCCCCTGAAAACGGTATCATCACCATTGCTGGAGATGTAGAGAAGGGTTGGGGGGACATTTGAAAGAAAAAAGTTTTGCTCTAGCACATGGAGTTTTTGCCTAAATTAAGTTTAAAGTTAAAGTCGAAATTCCGATTTTCGAAATTTTTACTTGACTTTGAACTTAATTTGTGAAAAAACTATTTGTGTTAGAGACATACTTTCTTTTTTGGAGTATACCCCCAACCCTTCTCTATATCTCCAGCCAGTTTGGTGATGATACCATGCTCAGGGGCTTTGCAATTAAGTCGAAACCGTCGAAATGGTCGAATTTTTGAAAAAAAATTCGACCATCTCTAATTGTAATCACGGAGCAGCAGTCATGGGCGATCGCGCCCATGCATTTCAATGGGTTCTTCCCCACAACTATCAGGCGTTTTTGATCACAGGCGGCAGGTGGTCGCGCCCAATCACCCTAATCACGAGAGATCACCAAAGTGGGGACATAGCCTTAATTTTTATGTGGATTCAACAGAAATCGATTACTGCCCACCTGGTACAATCCACCAACAGTGATCTATACTGGTCTGTACATTTAAGTCGATCGTTTACATTGATATGTCGTTTTTTGCTTTCCAGGCGCCATCTTGTGGCAGAAAGCGGTAATGACACTTTATAAAAAGGAATCGACTGTTTGCAAAGGTATGCTGTAAAAGCCCCCCTTGGCTTAGTCAGGGTCCCACTTACCTGTTCAGGTGTTTACTGGTCTCCTGGCAGGCTCCAGCAGTCTCTGTGAATTGTCTCACAAGTTTCACCTCATTCCTGTGGGGAGGGGGGGGGGGGGGGGGGCGGCTGTCAGAGGGAGAGCCCAGCTCCCCAATCTTCCTAGGACCGCCCCTGTCAGTGCAGGAGAGGAGCCGCGCATCTGCAGAAGGTTGGAGAACAGACACCTATTGAGGTTCCCTCAAGCTGCAAGTGGCGGGATAATGAAATGTACAGACTCGGATTCCAGCTGAAACGGCGGCAATTAAGAAATTAACTCGCCGAGTTCTGCAATCAAGTGAAATTACGGCTTAATACTCCGGTTTACTTAATGATACGGAAGGAGGGTGTCATTACACACACTTACCTTTGTTGGGGAATCCTCTCCGAACGCTATATGTTTGATTACAACTTTACAGGAAAAAAAATGTAAATTACACATCGCACTAATGGCTGACTGAAGGGTTCCAGGGAATAGGCGCCGCGGTTCCATGACACCATCGGAGAATTCTTCTAGGAAAGACTCGCGGAGCAGTGACTTATACGGCTATGTTTCCACTTCGTTTTGTGATCCATCGGTACCCCCTACAGCAATGTTTGCTGATGATACCATATTCAGGGGCTTTGCAATCAGCTCACAAAGTGAGCTAGTAGCTAGGTGTAACATTCGACCATCTCTACCCAGGGAAGGGAACAGCTGAAGAGAGACCACAGGCAGTACCGGTGACCAGTCCTCTTAGGCCATGTTTCCACTTTGTTTTGTAATCCATCGGGACCCCCTACGTTAAGCGAAGTGCTTGGAGGGGGTCCCGACAGATCGCATACACTGTACCTGTCCGGTGGATGCTCTGTTCTGTACTGCACTAGATTAACCCCTGCATCGGAGGATGGGCTCACCGCTGTGAGAACAGAGCGTCCGCCGAGCAGGTATAGTGTATGTGAGCCGTCAGGACCCCCGCCAAGCACTGCACTTAACATAGGGGAAAGATTTACAAAACAAAGTGGAAACATGGCCTAGGAGGAGCAGTCACCGGTACTGCCTGTGGTCTCTCTGCAGCTGTTCTCTTCCCTGGGTAGACATGGTCGTGTTTTTTTTGACTAGCTGAATTTGTGAGCTGATTGCAAAGCCCCTGAGCATGGTATCATCACAAGAGCCGATACACATTACCTGCCTCGGGTACTGGCTGTTCGGCAGAACGCCATGAGAACATGAGTATCCCTTGGGCAGATAATGTGTATGTGAACTATCGGGACCCGCGCTAAGCACTGCGCTTAGGGTCAGAGGGTTGCAACGGATCACACAAGGCAGTGGAGACAAAGCCTTAGGATGGGGCTGTTATTTACACGTTCTTCTAATATTTAGATGTTGCAGTTTCGTGTCGCCATTGGACGTCCCTTTTCCTCGCCACCATCAGTACATCTCGTAGACCAGTGGTGGGCAACTGGTCGATATGGAGGACCACAAGTGCGGCTGTGATATATAGATTTTTTTGTTAACTAACTAAATGAAATGTAAAACTTAAGATATATTGCTATATAATGTATTTTATCAAAAGCAGTATATATTGGCTATATAAGTTTGCAATAACAGCCTGTAAACAAGCATTGTTTACACATGAGTTATCAGCAATCCACTTCTTCAGTCTGATGCTCATTGTGGATTAGTTGTGTCTGTCTCAGTCTGAAGGGGGAGTCACCTCATGTTGCCTCATCCTCAGTGTTCTTCTGATGAAGAAAGCATCATGCCTGAGTCTCTCACCTTGTAATCCCTTTTTCAGGTTTGTAACATTTCCCTTGTTCTTTAACTGTTCTGATATCAGACAAAGTGCATTATGTGTGTGTTCCTGTGTGTGTTAATTGCACATTAGAGTGTTTATAGTTATAGTATTCCTCTGTTCGCAATATGAGACATGTGTGTCACACCTGATGGCTGGGCGGCCATTTTAAGAAGATTTTTCTAGTGACTGACACTGATTTACAGCATAGGTGTGCCAGCATTGTCCCAACTGCTGTTATACAGTTAGTGTGTATGTATAGTAATTGCTCTTATGTATGTGTAAAGAAAGTTTATATATGTTTGTTTGTTATTACAGGGCGTGCAGAATTATTAGGCAAATGAGGTATTTTGACCACATCAATCCTCTTTATGCATGTTGTCTTACTCCAAGCTGTAAGGCTCGAAAGCCTACTACCATTAAGCATATAGGTGATGCATCTCTGTAATGAGAAGGGGTGTGGTCTTAATGACACCAACACCCTATATTAGGTGTGCATAATTATTAGGCAACTTTCCTTTCCTTGACCAAAATGGGTCAAAGAGGACTGACAGGCTTAGAAAAGTCACAAATTAGTGAGATAGCTTGCTAGAGGGATGCGCACTATTAAAATGCAAAGGCTTCTGAGCGTGATCATCGAACAATCAAGCGTTTCATTAAAAAATAGTCAAAACAGGGTCGCAAGAAGGAACGTGGTGGAACCAAACAAAGGGGCAAAAATAACTGCACCGATGAAACTGAGAAAAGCCAAGCGTGGCAGCATGGCCAAGATGCAACTTGCACCCAGAGCAGTGTCGGCCAATATCAGAGCGAGCGCAAACAGCATGGCAGGCACCAAAAGCACAAGGGTGTGCAATACTCAGAGACAGAAAGGCTGAAAGACGGACCACCACTGAACAACAAGACCACACCAAGCGGAGATGAAACGTCAAGACTGGGCCAAGAAAGACAAATCTCAAGAACTGACTTGTCTAAGGTTTATGGGACTGATGAAAGAGAGTGAGGTCTTGAGGGGACAGACTGGATGGGCACGTGGCTGGATGGTAAAGGGCAGAGAGCTCCGTCCGACTCAGACGCACAGCAAGGTGGACGGTGAGAGTACTGGTTGGGCAATGGTATCATCAAGAGATGAGCTTGTGGGGGCCTTCGGGTGAGGATGGGAGTCAAGCTCAACCCCAGTCCCACTGCCAGTTTCGGAACGGACACCTCTTCAAGCAGTGGGCACAGGGAGAAGTCTGCATCCTTCAAGAAAAACAGAATTTTCAGGACAGGACAAGCTCCACTCACACGCGTCCCGCCACGCAGTACTCACCGACGAGACCGTGGCAAGAAGGGCAAGAAAAGCAAGGGTATAAAAGAAGAAAAACAACTAGAGACATGGACCACTTGTGCACCGAGATCTGAAACCCCATTGAGAACACTGTGGTCCATCACAAAGGTGTGATTAACAAGGCGAGGGAAAAACACGTACACCTCTCTGAACAGATGTCGGAGAGCTGTGGTGCGCTGCCAGCACATGTTGATGGGGAACACCGATCAAAAACAGCGACCGAATCCAGGGATGGCAGGTTTTGGTGTCCTTTGCAAAGAAGGTGGCTATATTGGTCACTGATTTGTTTTGTTTTGTTTTGAATGTCAGAAATGTATTTTGATGAATGTTGAAGAATGTTTATTGGTTTCACTGGTAAAATAAATAATGAAATGGGTATAATTTGTTTTTTTTAAGTTGCCTAATAATTAGACAGCATAGTCACCTGCAACACAGATACCCCCTAAAATAGCTTAAAACTAAAAACAAACTAAAAATACTTCCAAAAAAATTCAGCTTGATAGTAATGAGTTTTTTGGGATTCATTGAGAACATGGTGGTGTTCAATAATAACAATTATTCCTCAAATACCCACTTTGCCTAATAATCCTGCACTCCCTGTATGTTAATAAATTCTCAGTGTTCTGCTGATGAAGAAAGCATCATGCCTGAGTCTCTCACTTTTGTAATCCCCTTTTCAGATCCCCCTTTCTCAGGGGTGTAACACGGCCCTCACCATCATTAAACATAACATTTTCAATCTGTACTGACTTGTATATTGCAGTGGTGGTCAACTGAGTTGATATGGAGGGCCACAAGTGCGGCCCTCAGCATCACTAATGGGCCGCACATAACATTTTCGATGAACAAAAAAACAATCAGTGACCCAGAAGGCGACTGAGCAAGTCACTCGCCTCTCCTGCAAAAATTTGTCAGCAGGGGATCGCTGGACAGGTGAGTTCCTTTGCCTTATGCATTAACAGTTAGGTTACAGGGGCAGCAAGTGGAGGACCAAGGAAGGCCGCTGAAGAGCACCCGAGCCGCAGGTTGGGCACCTGGGGTATGCAGCATGCAAAGCTATAAGACATTGTTTTTAACTTTTAAATAACAACATTTGTTTCTATATATATATTCTTGCATATATATAATCAAATATGATGTACCGCATACATATACAATCCTCCATTCATTGGTGGAATAGTGGGAGCATAGGGGCTCACCTGTCTACCGATCCCCCACGGGCTTGCTCTGGATTTCTGTCAATCAGTGTGCTGAGCCACGCCCATTCTAAGAATATCCGGGAAGAGGACATTCCAGTGTGGGATCGGCAGACAGGTGAGTTTTTATGCCCTATGTTTGGTTTCAGGGGCTGCAAGTGGAGGACCAAGGGGGGGGGGCACTAAAAAACACCCAAAGGGCTGCAGGTTAGGCAACTAGGTCATAGACTGTCATACCCAGCCCTCACCCGTTGGTGGGACGGTCTCTCTGTATGTGACTCTACAGAAAAATGACAAATTCCCCGATATTCCTCTCCTGAATATTCATGTCGCCGGCTCTGTAGAGAGTCATGCAATTCAGCAAGTTGGGTGATTATGATTTATGAACTGTATGACTCTCTGCAGGTAGGACACACGGATATATTCCCCAGAATCAGAAATTCATCAATACGCCTGTTTTGCAAATCAATTCGCGTCTGATTAATATGCAAACGTGGGCGCCGCGCAATCCATCTCCGTTACAGAAGAGACGCGGCGGATGTGACAGTGATAAAGCTGGACTCCAGACTTACCTTCTGTCACGCTTAGCTAGCTATGCTGAACGGTGAACGCTCCGAATTTACTGCGCGCTGTGCGCTCCTCACTGGACATAGGAGGGATCCCACCTCATTCAGGGGGCGATCGGGTGGGGTTGGGCCAGATTTCCTGTCCCACCTCCTCATTTCCTGACGCGTTTTTGATAGCGGTCCTGTAGTGACCCGAGAAAGGGCCACAAACTGTATTATATGCGCTGTATAATATATGCTGTAAAGTGCTTATATTTGTGTGTGTATCCCCTTAACCCTCTGAGCGTTTGCCACGTGGCACGGTTTTTTCATAATAGCTCAATATGCTCCGCCGCGATTGCCTGCTCAGCTCAGGGTTCTAAACATAAGCCCGGCGTCACTGGAGACGCCGGACTTATGCTGAAGAAAGGCGACGCCCCTCCAGTTTGACGGAGGTCTATGGCGCCGCCTACCCCCGCCCCCTTCGCGCCACCGGTGACGCGATCGGGGGCGGACCCGGAAGCATCGGCATACATGCCGGTGCTCCCGACCGCCGTCAGAAGACGGCGAGACCCTGAGCGCGGCTGCAGTTATCTGGGGCTGAGTTTCATGATGCATGAAACTCAGCCCGAGTTAATTCGGGCCAAACGCTCAGAAGGTTAAGGGTTGCACCTGTTGTTTATGAGTTGCTGGAAACATGAGTCATGGCTGGGTGTGTACCTCCTTACTTTCCCTCCAAAAAGTAGCAAAGATATTCCTGCCCAGTAACAGGCCTTATGCCAGCCACGGTCCCAGGACATAAATAGAAGTCCTTAAGGCCCCCCATACACCTTAAGATCTCTCTGTCAGATCTCCTTTTGTTTTTCCAAAACCATGTAATACAAGGGACTTTCTAACCCATCAAGTCTACCTGTGTTCATTCCCAGGGGACTAGTGATGAGGCAATATTCGAATTTGCGTAATTTCGCAAATATCCGCCATAATATTCAATTCCAAATTCGTAATCTCGAATATCCGCACTTACAACATGAATTGCGATCTAAACATCGCAATTGCGATCCAATATGCGCAATACATTGAAGTCAATGGAGAATGGCGGAATCCGAAATCGCGATTATCCGAGAAATCGCAATGCGACCACATATGCGCAATACATTGAAGTCAATGGAGAATGGCGAAATCCGAAATTGCAATTATCCGAGAAAGCGCAATGCGATCCAATATGCGCAATGCAGTCAATGGAGCTCGGATATTCGACTGGGAGAATATCCGTCATTTCCGCTTTAAAATATCGCATTGCGATTATATAATCACGATCCCATTCATTGAAATGGATCGCGATTATAAAAGCGCAATAAATCGCGAAATAATCGCGATCACGTCGGATATCCGATGATATATTCGCGAATATTCGTGAAATGGCGAAATAGCGATATTCGAGCTAAATATTCGAAAATCGAATATTTGAGCTCAACACTACAGGGGACCCGACACTACATAGTTGTTGGTAGATCTAAAGGATATCTGACAGAGATATCTAATGGTGTATGGCCAGCTTTAGTGTCCCTGACCCACAACATTGATTTACTGGGTTCCAACCCATGGTGTGACTTCTTTGGAGATGACTGATCTTTCATCTGTAATTGGTATTCTATCTGCGGTATTTCTGAGCTCGGCTGGTGAAGTGTACACACTTGGGCGGCAGCTCCATCTTGTGGTCAGAGATGGAACTTCATGTTGAAAACTCCATTATCTGACTTCGCAAGTAGCTGCTGCTTATACTCGTTTTTGTAGATAAAATTGGGTACCTTGGCTTATATTCAGGTTGGCTAATAGTCAATTCGATTTCACTGAAGTAGAACCTGGTGATCCTGCCCTGAAGGTAGAAGAATCCTGTTATGGTGACAGTTACCTTTGGACTGGGATTTTGTGTCGCTGCCCCATGCGCTGTGCCGTCGCCTCTGACAGACAGGGAACGCCATTGTCCCAATGAGGACTCCAGTCCAGGTTGGAGAAGGATCATAGACGCCTCTATATAGACACTTCTTTCTTATCACAGAATTTATGACCTGGGCTGTTGGCAGAGTCTCTTCTCCTGGCAGATTGACAAGTAACCTGGCACCATGGCCGAGTGTGACTGTCAGACACCATTACACTATGCCACGGGCATTCTTCTGACGGAGGAAAACAACTATTACCCGGCATTATCCACAGCAGGAGAGTGAGGGAAGTATTCTGTCTGGCAGAGTGCTGTGCGTGCAGTTTGGCACATTGACTGGCAGTATTGCCTCTCATTGCGCAGAATGCCAGTGGTCGGGGTTGTTATTCTCAGCTTTTGCATGCAAATACCAAGACAGGCAGGCTGGCAAATGGCCTCGCAGCTTGGAACATGCGTTGGCACTGCAGGAATTATCATCAGTCTGTGTGATGCAAATGAATGCTGGCAACAGAGAAACCTGTACAGAACCCTGACCTCACCCTACTGAGGACCTTCTCTGTCCCACCATGACTGTCCCCTGGTCTGGTAGACATAATACAAGAGCATGGTCTAGTATACCCACTACAAGAGCCGGGTCCTATTAGCATAATACAAGAGCCGGGTCTAGTAGACACATCCACGAGTCGGGTCTAGTAGACACATACAAGATGTCGGGTCTAGTCGTACACAATACAAGAGCCGGGTCTGAGTAGACACAATACAAATGGTAAAAGGCGGGTCTATAGACACAATACAATAGCCGGGTCTATTAGACACAATACAATAGCCGGGTCTATTAAGACACAATACAAGAGCCTGGTCCTATTATACACATTACAAGAAGGCCCGGGTCTTAGGTATCCCAACAATACAAGAGCAGGGGTCTAGTAACACAATAAAAAGCATGGTCAGTAGCATAATACAAAGAGCATGGTCTAGTAGACACCATTACAGAGCCGGGTCTGTAGACAAATACAAGAGCAGGGTCTAGTAGCCACCATACAAGAGCAGGGTTTTAGTAGACACAATACCAGAGCCGGGTCTAGTAAGACACATACACTAGCTGGGTCTAGTAGACCAATACAAGAGCCCCTGGTCATAGTATACACACTACAAGAGCAGGGTCTATTAAGAATACATACTAAGAGCCCCAGGTTCATTAGACATAATACAAGAGCAGGGTCTGTAGACACAATACAAAGGGAACGCGGGTCCTAGTAGACACAATACAGAGCGGGTGTTGTAGAAAACAATCCAATAGACGGTCTAGTATACACAATACAAGAGCAGGGTCTAGTATATACACACAAGAGGCGGGTCTATAACACAATACAAAGCAGGGTCAGTAGACCCAAACAAGATCAGGGGTCTAGAAACACAAATACAAGAGCCTGGTCCTATTCGACACCATACAAGGAGTCGGGTCTATAGAACACAATACAAGAGCCGGTCTAAGATAAGACACAAACAAGATTCGTGTCTCGTAGACACAATACAAGAGCGGGTCAGTAGACACAATACAAGAAGTCGGGTCCTAGTAGACACAATACAAGAGCCTGGTCTGTTAGACACAATCAATAGGACGGTCTAGTAGACCACAATACAAGAGCAGGGTCTAGTAGACACAATACAAGATCCGGGTCTAGTAGACACATACAAGAAGCACGGGTCTAAGTAGACACAATACAAAAGTCGGGTCTAGTAGAACACAATACAAGAGCCTGGTCCTAGTAGACACATACAAGAGCCCGTTCTAGTAGACAACAGACAAGAGCCGGGTCTAAGTATACACAAATTCAAAGTCGGGTCTAGTATAACAACCAAACAAACAGACCTGGTCTAGTAGACACAATACAAGAGGCGGGTCTAGTAGACATAATACAACAAGCGCAGGTCTAGTAGAACACACTACAAGAGCAGGGTCTATAGAACAAATACAAGAGCCGGTCCCTCGTAGACACAATAACCAAGAGCGGGTATGGTAACACAATACAAGAAGGCCGGGTCTAGTAGACACAATACAAGAGACGGTCATTAAGACCCAAATACAAGAGCAGGGTTCTAGTAACCAATACAAGAGCAGGGTCCTAGTAGCACAATCAAAGTCGGGTCTAGTAAACACAAAGCCAAGAGCACCAAGGGTCTAGTAGCACATACCCAGAGCAAGGGTCTGTAGACACAAACAGAGCCAGGTCTAGTAGACCAATACAAGATTCTGTCTAGTCGACACACTACAAGAGCCGTTCTATTAGACCCAATACGAAGAGTCGGTCTAGTAGACACAATACAAAGTCGGGTCTAGTAGACGCATCAAGGAGTCTGGTTGTAGAACACAATACAAGAGCCCTGGTCTAGTAGAACACAATACAAGAGACGGGTCTAGGTAGAACCACATACAAGAGCAGGTCTAGTCACTCCGATACCAGAGCCGTCTAGTAGAACACACTGAAGAGCCGGGTCTAGTAGACACAATAAATAGTCGGGTCTATTAGACACAATACAATAGCCTGGTCTGTAGACACAATACAGAGAGCCGGGTTCTGTAGACACATACAAGAGCCTGGTCTAGTAGAACACAATACAAGAGCGGGGGTCTCGGAGCCCCAATACAAGAGCCTGGTCCAGGTAGAACACAATACAAGAGGCGGTCTATTAACATAATACAAGAGCGGGTCTATAGACACGATCAGAGCACGGGTCTAGTAGACACAATACAAGAGCCGGGCTATTATACACATACAAAGCAGGGTCCTAGTAGACACAATACCAGAGCCGGGTCTAGTAGCACATACAAGAAGACGGTCCTAGTAGAAACAAATACAAGAGCAGGTCTCAGTAGCCACAATACAAAGCGCAGGGTCTATGAGACACATCAGAGTCGGGTCTAGTAGACACAATACAAGAGATGGTCTAGTAGACAAATCCGAGACGGGTCCTGTAACACAATACAAGAGGCAGGTCTGTAGACACAATACAAGAGACGGGTATAGTGACACAATACAAGAGAGGGTCTATGTAACACAATACAGAGTCGGGTTATTAGACACAGTACAAAAGCCGGGTCTATTAGACACAATACAAGAGTCCCGGTCTAGTAGACACAATACAGAGCCTGTCTAGTAGCCAATACAAGAGCGGTCTAGTAGACACAATTACAAGAGCCTGTCTAGTAGACAAGAAAGAGTCGGGTCTAGTAGACACAATACAAGAGCCGGGTCTAGTAGACCACAGATACGAGCAGGGTCCTAGTAGACAACAAATACAGAGCAGTAATATATGTCCATTGTAGGACCAAGTCCAGCTGAGGAACACATCCACAACGACATTTGTGGTATTTAAGGAGACAAGACACAATTCTGACCATCATATATGGGGTTTACACGACAATTTACAAAAACAAAGATCGCAGGGCCAGCTTTTGCACACTAACTATATAAACTAATCTCTGAGATCTGGATTTATCGGCTCTCGGGGTTCCGTGCAACTGATATCACCCGCAATTAGAACATGCGCCTTTTCAGCTTCGTGTGACAAATGTGTTTTTTTCTTCTGCCGTTCACATGCATATGGCGGGGCGGGATCCAAGAGTTCCGATAGATAGAAATGTCTGTCACACTAATATTTTGCTGCTTCTGCTGCGGCTTCTTATGTCCTAGTTTGAGCTGAAATAATGAACTGTTTATTCTCAATCCCAACTTCTGTTCGGTTTTCTAATTTTTTACGGCCGACGCACATGTTTGAATCCTCCTCGAAGCCTTCCTGGGAGTATCTGACTTCGCCTGTTTGAATTAAGAAGTGTCACTGCGCCGATTGGCGAAGAGGCGCGTCTCTGATTTCTGTGGCGGGCGCTTAGTCAGAGTGTAGACATGATAGCTATTTGCAAACTCAGAAAATGTTACTCTCCCTCCTCTGGGTAAAGCGTGTTGTCATCTGCGAGATACTTATCACACTACGCTCTGAATTCTTCATACAGTTAATTCGCCTGGTGTTACCCATGTACACCAGAGCTTCGAGAGCCCGCCATACAACGTACCTCACCACACGGGATCTAATGGGGGATCTTTTCTTCTGCCAGCTGTATTCTATCAGGGAGGACACCTGCACTACATACCGTGATATATACCTTCCATCACTATGTAATTCTATCAGGGAGGACCCAGCACTACATAGCAGTGATATATACTTCCATATCACGAGTATTCTTCAGGGCAGAACCCGGCACTACCTAACCAGTGATTTACCTTCCAAATCACGATTATTCTATCAGGGAGGAGACCCGCCCACATAGCAGTGATATAAAACCTTCCATCACTATTGGTTATTCTATCAGGGAGGACCCTGCACACATAGCATTGCTATATACCTTCCAATCACTATGTATCTCTCGGGAGGCCCCGCACACATAGCAGGTGGATATATCCTTCCAATCACATATGTATCTATCGATCAGGAGGACCCGGCCTACTAGCATGAATATATACCACCTCCAATCACATGTATTCCTATCATGGAGGACCCGCCCCTACATAGCAGTTATATCCTTCCAATTACTATTATTCCTATCCAGGGGAAAGGACCCTGCCACTACTCGCAGTGATATATCCTTCCATCACTAATTTTCTTCAGGGAGGACCGGCACTTACAATAGCAGTGGCGATATAACCTTCCAATCACTATGTATTCTATCGGGAGGACCCGGCACTACATACAGTGAATATATACCTTCCAATCACTATGTATTCTATCAGGGAGGACCCGGCACTACATAGCAGTGATATATACCCTACCTTCGCAATCACTCTGGTAGTCTATCCAGGAGGACCTGGCACTACATAGCATCATAATACTTTCCAATCATCTATGTATTCTATCATGGAGGACCCAGCACTACATAGCATTGATATACCTTCCAATCACGATGTATTCTAATCAGGGAGGACCCGCACTACTACAGTGATATATACCTCTTCCAATCCCTATGTATTCTAATCAGGGAGGACCCGGCACTACATACGCAGTGATATATACCTTCCAATCACTATGTACTTCTAATCAGGATGACCCGACACTACATGCAGTGATTATACCATTCCTAATCACTATGTATTTCTATCAGGGGAGGACGCAGACACACATAGGCAGTGATATATACCTTCCACTCACTATGTATTCTATCAGGGAAGAACCCGGCACTACAATAGCAGGGATATAATACCTTCCCATCACTATGTATTTCTATCATGGCGGACCCGGCACTACATATCATGATATATACCGTCCCATCAACTATATATTCTATCAGGGAGGACCCGGCACTACATAGCAAGTGATATATACCCGCTCCCATAACTATATATGCTAAGTCAGGGAGGACCCAGACTTACAAGCAGTGATATCTACCCTTCCATCACTAATGTATCTATCAGGGAGGTCCCTATACTACACAGTTGTTGTTATATGTAATGAGATTGTATGATTGATCTTAAAGGTGATGGGGGTGCTTTAGATTCCATGTCGCTGACTATTCCTACAAGCACCTCCCCTGTATTAACACATATCCATACTCCCTCCGCCATCCCTTTAGAGTGCATTGTAAGGGGGAAAGGGGGGGGATTAATGTTTGCCAGTGCAAGGTAAGTTTTAATCCTCCAGCCTAGTAGTAATGTTGTGGCCACCTGCATGTGTATATATCTGTACAACATTACCACCAACCCCACAATTTGCACAACTCACATTCCTTGCAGCCCACTATGGGTGACTACCCATGGGTTCCTGACTCTGGGTTGACACCAAAACCAAGTTACTCCACCGCATAGGGATAGCTTTAAAAACTCCTGTATAGAAAAATAACCTCTCACGCTGAATACAGGGTTCGGTGTTGAAAAACATTGAAAAAATCATTCCCGGTTGAGAGAGGAAGTTGAACCCTATGTTACCAAATCCACATAAACAAGAACAAAGGATCCGGGGATCGCTACATAAAGTATGTGTGACAATGTGGGAGGTTCACATGCATGGGACCTTAATCATATCTTTGTTTGAAAAGTACGCACTCTTAGAAGAGTCCGGGGACGTGGGAATTTTAATGCGGAAGAATAAGACTTAATAGGACACACCGAGAAAACAACAGTATATTTTGGAAGTGTGAATGTTGGATCACGTTTTGGCAGCCGCAATATAATGTTGTGAATTGTATGAACAGGTTTTCGTTCGGAACATCGCTCGCTGATAATATCCCCCCCCCCCGATCAGTCCAAATATTGAAACAAATGGCGGGCTCATACAATGGCGGATATCAGGGGCAGGGGCGGCCGTCGGAAACCATGGGGCCCGTTACAAGCAAATGTCCGGGCCCCATGGAGGACTGTTTGACTGGGGGGGGGGGGGGGCTAGCAGAAAAATCCACCTTAAACCCACGGCCTCTTGCTTACTTTACCTCTGCCTCTATCAACAGCCCAGGACTGCCGGCAAATCGCATCCACAAAGTGCTGTACCTATCAGTCAGCACTCCGGGCCCCCACAGTCTGACCGTCGGGCCCGCCCTGCTGCCCGGTGTCCGGGATGTAGTCCCCCCCTGTGGCCGCTGCCCTGATCAGGGCAAGGTGGAGGATGGGGTGACCCAGCAAAAAGGGCAAGTGGCGTGAGTACAGGTTCGAATCAACTATGATGATAACAACTCACGAACTCTTGGTAAAACGGATCGGAAATCCAACGGGGCCGACCAAGTCCTTTTTTAACGTCCCTGGACACCAAATCAGGCAAAGACTGGTGACCTTACGGTCCTCCTGGCCAAGCAGGCTTCGTCTCCTTGGAGTCCCGCTGGAACAGCCCAATGACTAGAGATTTTTTTTTCGACCAATTCGACCATTTCAACGATTTCAAGTTTACTTGCAAAGCCCCTGACCATGTTATGTACACCAAACTTGCTGAGAGATGTAGGAGAGGTGTTGGGGGTATACATAACAGAGAACACGAAATTTATCTGTATCTCTAAACACCAATAGTTTTGCGCATAAAATTAAGTTCAAAGTCAAATAGTCAAAATTTTTTCGAACATCGGAATTTCGGACTTTTCGATTTTTTGCAACACTTAATTTTATGCAAACAACACTGCCATGTGCTTAGAAGCCGAAGCCTTTGCTGTTTTGCCAAAATGTTCCCACAACACCGTCTCTACATCTCCAGCAACGTTTGGTGATGGATAACCATGTTTCAGTGTGCTGTTGCATCAGCTCACAAAATCACAAGTCAAATAGTTTGAGCCATGTACTGAATTGTCAGTGACACTGGAGGTGGGGAAGGCTCATCTCTAACCTGTTCCCAGTCCTAGCAGAAGATAAACTGTCATTAACACTAGGAGGGGGTAGGCTTTTT
>CM070040.1:79487790-79499578 GCA_036250615.1 Ptychadena robeensis
GATGCGGTTGCTTAGCAACACGCATCCCCACAGACCAGGGGTGGTGTTTTTGCTCTGCTGTTAAGCGTCTGCGTTCCAGCGGGGCACCTGCTGATGACGTACTTCCGGCGGGAACCGGCAGGATTATGCGTATCGACGGTGCCCTCCAATTTTTTTCTTGAAACAAGTGTGCCTTTGCCCAAAATAGGTTGAAAAACACTGCCTTAGGGCATGAAAAGGAATCACTTCCCACACAGAACTTGAGGAGCGCATCAAAATCTCAATCCCTTTTTTGATGCACTCAATGCTTTTCCTATGGATGCATTAACCTCCTGGGCGCTATGCCCGAACTCAGTTCGGGCGCAGTTTGATCGCCATAGACCTCCATGTTAATGGAGGGGGCGCCGCTCTCCTCCCCTCTCCAGCGTAGAGGGCTGGGCAGAGAGCCGGCAATCATGGCGGAGTACATCGTACCCATAATTGCGGGAGAAACGGCTTTTCGTTCCATGAAAAATTGTGCGAAAAGCCCGTAACGCCCAGAGGGTTAAAGCACCCACAATGGCTTTGGGTTGTCTTGGGTCAATGTCACTGGGGTGCACTGCATTGACATTAACACTAGAGATGGTCGAATTTTTCAACTTGTCAACTTTGTGAGCTGATTGCAAAGCCCCTGAACATGGTATCATCACCAAAATTGCTGGAGATGTAGAGAAGGGTTGTGGGAACATTGGAAAAAAAGTTTTGCTCTAGCACATGGAGTTTTTGCATAAACTAAGTTCAAAATTAAAGTTGAAACTCTGATTTTTGAAATGTTGACTTGACTTTGAACTTAATTTATGCACAAACTATTTATGTTAGAGTCATACTTTTTTGTAGTAGTACCCCCCCCCCCCCCCCCCCCCCCCCCCCAACCCTTCTCTACATCTCCAGCGAGTTTAGTGACGATACCATGTTTGACTTTAACTCAAAATTGTCGAAATGGTCAAATTTGACCATCTCTAATTAACACAGCCAATCCCATCCCTGCATAGCAAGCAACACATTTCTTATGCAACTTTTCTGGACAAATCCCAATTTCAATAAATCCCAGATATTGGGTTTGGAAATCTGGGTTAAGGCCCTCACTCATGTAGCAAGTGAGGGCCGACAGACAAGCGATGGAGTGGGCACCCTTTGTCTGAATGGGATTTCGGCCCAAAGTGGACTTAGCAATGAGTTTGGCGTCACAGGAAGGATCCATGGCACATTTTAGAGCACACGGCAGTCCAACATGCCTGCAAGTGACCAATGCTGAAGGGGTTGATTGTCCTGGAAAAAAGGGTGGTGAGAAATATGAGCCAACTACACACAGTACACTGCCTCTTCCCTTGCACGTAACCTTCCATGTTCCTTCACATTGATATGGCCACCAACAACCACCCTGATGTTCAACATGTCTCATAAATGATTAAGAAAATGTCCACTTTAAGGTTCAGGAAATAACTGATGACAGGAGGTGGTTTAATTTGAATAATTTTATACCATACAAGACCCAAGGATCATGCTGGTAACCAAAACAATTTGTGAAAGGCCCAACGGGGCGTCAGAAAAACACTAGGGGAGCACAACAACAAAGAGTGTTCCAAACTAGTGGCACGTTCTGGGACCGGGTATGCTCCGCTAGTTCACGGGAAAGTGCCACCCCACTGTAACCCTGGCACCGGCGGGTGTAGGCTGACCGGCAAACTAGTGGCACATTCCGGGACCGGCTAATGGAGTGGGGACGCGGATAGGAAGCCAACACCAGGGAGTTCTTGCTTGTCCAACCGGTTGGCATGACCGTGTTGCAAGGAGGGAGTCCCACTGGTATCTCGACTGAAGCGCAGGTATGCTCCACCAGTTTGCGGCAAAGTGCCACCCCACTGGAACCCTGGCACCGGCGCGTGTAGGCTCACCGGCAAATTAGTGGCACATTCCGGGACCGGCTAATGGAGTGGGGACGCGGATAGGAAGCCAACACCAGGGAGTTCTTGCTTGTCCAACCGGTTGGCATGACCGTGTTGCAAGGAGGGAGTCCCACTGGTATCTCGACTGAAGCGCAGGTATGCTCCACCAGTTTGCGGCAACGTGCCACCCCACTGGAACCCTGGCACCGGCAGGTGTAGGCTCACCGGCAAATTAGTGGCACATTCCGGGACCGACTAATGGAGTGGGGACCCGGATAGGAAGCCAACACCAGGGAGTTCTTGCTTGTCAAACCGATTGGCATGGCCGTGTTGCAAGGAAGGAGTCCCACTGGTATCTCGACTAAAGTGCAGGTATGCTCCATCAGTTTGTGGCAATGTGCCACCCCACTGTAACCCTGGCAGGTATAGGCTGAATCCTGGAGTGCTCACAACTGGGGCTTAGGTATGCAATGCGTTCTATTTCGCTCACCGGCTGCCCGCACGCTGAACCAGACTGAGTCAGGGAGTGTGTAGCACACCCAGTTGCGCCTACTGCCTCCAACTCTTCCCCGCTGAGCTCTCCCTTATATCTCCTAAGGGCCCCGGGGCATCATAGCCCGTTACAGTAAAGGAGACTACCCCCTGTTGAGATGATGACACTACACCACGAAGCTTTAACGATTTAGAGGTTCCACTTTCATCAAGTATATAAATTCACTGATTATCTTGTATGTGTCTTCAATTATTTATGGGGATCCCCCCACTACAATCAATACGTTTAATGCACCTTGATGTTTCGATTATTCCAGATGCTTTGCAGCCTTCCTGCCTTTGTAATTGCATTTTTCTTGGAGTCCTGTGTATTTATGAAACTTGCAAAAGCAAAATCAATGGGGAATTGGAAATTTAATTCCGCAGAATAAATCTGCTATGCAAAGGGAGCAGACGTGAAGATCGAACATGTTCATGAAACGAGCAGAGATTACACATTAGGAAACATTTTCACTTCCTCGATGTGCAAATGGATGTGATTCGGTGCTAGTTACGGCAAGATTGGCTACTCGGCATCCTCATCCCTCGGGGAAGAGCACACAGTGAGCTCCATTTACAGTGCTGGCGGTCTATTGTGCCCACTGAGCCCATGCCCAATCCACCAAGAAGAATGTATATTCAGTGGCAGATACAATGTGCGAGCAACTGAGTTAATATGGAGGGCCACAAGTGCGGCCCTCTGCATCACTAAAGGGCCGCACATAACATTTTCAATCTATACTGATTTGTAGAAGCATTTTATAATGATGACATGACAGCAGGTAAAGCTGGAAGGCAAAAACTTGTTTTAAATGATACTTTGGGCCTTGCGTAACACTGTAGTGCGGTGATGCACATTTTGATTCAGAGGTCATGTGATGCAATATGACTTCCTATACCCTATGCATGAACAGTAAGGTTCTCTGTCAGATTTCCTTTAGATCTACCAACAACTATGTAGTGCCGGGTCCTCTGCGGTTGAACACAGGTAGCCCCGATGGTTTAGAAAGTTTCTCATATTACATGTTTTTTTTGTAAAACAAAAGCAGATCTAAAGGAAATCTGACAGAGAAATCTAAAGGTGTATGGGGACCCAATTCCTGAAATCATAATAAATCGAATATTTCCTTTGCTGCTCATCTCTACTCACTATCACTCAATAAGTGTCCTCACCTTCAGCTTCCATCCAGCTGAGTGAAAATGGAGGGCCACAAGTGCGGCCCTCGGCATCACTAAAGGGACGCACATAACATTTTCAATCTATACTGACTTGTAGAAGCATTTTATAATGATGACATGACAGCAGGTAAAGCTGGAAGGCATTATTTTTCATTAAATAACAAAACTTGTTTTAAATTATACTTTGGGCATTGGGTAAGGCCTTGTTTCCACTTGTGCGATTCCGCGCGTTTGTAACCGCGCGGTTACCACGTGGTTGTGACCGCGCGAGTGAACGCATGGGATATTTGTCGCGCGTTTTTGCGCGTTTACACAACGAGATTTTTTTCCCCGAACGCGCCCAGAATACGCATCAGCGTCTGCTATGCCATGCGTTCTTGCGCGTTTTCGCGCGTTTTGAAACGCATCCAATGCATCCCTATGGGAGCGTTTTTTGGGATGCGGATGCGGTTGGGACGCGGATGCGTTTCAAAACGCTGCAGCTAGCGTTCACAAACGCGCCCTAAACCGCATGCGCGTCCGAACGCGCACAAACGCACCAGTGGAAACTATATTATAGTTTCCAATGGATGCGTTTGTCAGCGCTTGCGGCCGCACGGTTACAAACGCGCGGGATCGCATCAATGGAAACAAGGCCTTACACTGTAGTGCGGTGATGCACATTTTGATTCAGAGGTCATGTGATGCAATATGAGTTCCTATACCCAATGCATGAACAGTAAAGTTTCGGGGGCCTCAAGTGGAGGACTGAAGAGGGCTGCTGAAGAATGCCCCCCCCCCCCCTGGCCGCAGGTTGGGCACCTAGGGTATAGGGTATAGTAGTGTACGGTGAGTGGTGGGAATGGAGACTAGTAGGCATCTACAGGGGGCAAGTGCGATGGGCAATCAACTCAATACAGGAAAGACACTCATTGTCACTCAATGAGTGTCCTCACCTTCAGCCTCTGTCCAGCTCCATGATGTAATTTAAATCTTGATCACAAATATTCAAATTTTGAATTTTTATTGAGAATATCAGTACTTTGAGATTTCCCAAAGATCTTGACTATACTGCTACATCTTCACAATATAAAATATTCGAGATTCTGGGGAAAGTACAGTGCATTGTGTTCTCAAGTGATGATTTTTGCAATGAATTACTTCTACGAGTGTTGTCTCATGTGGTGATTACACTGCAGCTGCTATGTCACATTCTGCCACTAGATGTCACCATGACAACACACATTGCTTTTGCAATAGTCGTATGTACAAGTGCTAATTTTCACGATGAATGACTTCTATGAGTGTTGTCTCATGTGGTGATTACACTGCAGCTGCCATTTCACATTCTGCCACTAGATGTCACTGTGACAACACACATTGCGTTCACAATATTCACATGTACAAGTGACGATTTTCACAATGAATGACTTCTATGAGTGTTGTCTCATGTGGTGATTACACAGCAGCTGCTATGTCACATTCTGCCACTAGATGTCGCCGTGACAACACACATTGCTTTCGCAATATTCGCATGTACAAGTGCTGATTTTCGCAATTAAGGTAATATTGACTGGAGATCTCAAAATTTTACTTAGAATATTTGGAGAATAAAACTGGCCATACACCTTTAGATCTCTCTGTCAGATATCCTATATAGTGTCGGGTACTCTGCGATTGGACACAGGTAGACTTGATGGTTTAGAAAGTCCCTCATATTACATGGTTTTGGTAAAACAAAAGAAGATCTAAAGGATATCTGACAGAGAAATCTAAAGGTGTATGGGGGCCCAATTCCTGAAGTGACGATAAATCGAATATTGCCTTTGCTGCTCATTATCACTCAATAAGTGTCCTCACCTTCAGCTTCCATCCAGCTCCATAATGTTGCAGTTGGGTCAGTATTGTGGCTTCCCATCTGCCTCCCTCTAAATTTTTAAGTAGTGATGAGCAGCACAAACAATATTCGAATTCGCGATATTTCGCAAACAATTCGACTAATATTCGACTTGATATTCACTTTATAATATACTAAACCCCCCAAATTTACAACCCAAACCCTAAGGCCAGGGTCAGCAGTATAGGTGTGCCATGAGGGGACAGGCCTGCCCAGTCATGCTGGTATGCACCCTCGATTGGGGTCCCCCACCTACACCTGATTAAGGGTAGAGGTTGCTTGACTGTTGAGGGAATGTAGGGGTTAAGGCTGGGGAGGAAGTGATGTCAGGCAAGTGGGGACAGCCAAGGATTGTTTAAATAGGGGATGGGCAGTCCCTTCCAAATTTGGATCTACGAGCATAAACCCGCCCTCCCTTCACATTGTATTATACCGTAATATTTGTCATTGCTATCTGTTAAGGCCCCCATACACGGGTCAGATTCCTGTCTGATTCCGGTCCGATCGATTCCGGGCGCGTGCACGCCAAACGATCGTGCCGGAATCGCGTGCAGCCCACCTTGTCCGATCGATCAGGTCCGTCCGTTCCGGGGCTCAGAATCGGATCCGACAGAGAACCAACATGTTGGTTCCATCAGATGGATTCTGCACAAATCAGGGGGAGTTGCCATTTGTGAGGTGGACAATCGGACACGGATCCGTCCCGGAATCAGCTGGACAAGGTGGTATGCAGCGATCGGATCACTTAATTGGCCGCTCGATCGGAGCTCCGAGTCCCGCTGAGATCGCCAGAATCGATCGGATGGGTGATCGAGCGGACATGGAATCCGACACGTGTATGGCTAGCTTTACCCACCTTGATTTTTTGTTGACCATTTGTTTGTTTTTTGTTGCATTTCCCTAGTCACAGTGGCTGGCGGGTCTGTGTCAGTGCCCATATTGTGTGCCCAGAGCCATACATCAAGGAGGTGGGAGGGCACCCTGACTCAGGCAACGGGCGTGGTTAGGTAGGTAGGCGTAGTTTAGGGGGGAATAGAGATGGTCGAAGTTTTCGACTTGCTAAATTTGTGAGCTGATTGCAAAGCCCCTGAGCATGGTATCATCACCAAACTTGCTAGGGATGTAGAGAAGGGTTGTGGGAGCATTTGAAAAAAAAGAAGTTTTGCTCTAGCACATGGAGTTTTTGCATAAATTAAGTTCAAAATCAAAGTCGAAATTCTGATTTTCGAAATTTTGACTTGACTTTGAACATAATCTGTGCAAAAACTATTTGTGGTAGAGACATACTTTCTTTTTTGGAGTATACCCCCAACCCTTCTATAGATCTCCAGCACGTTTGGTGATGATACCATGTTCAGGGGCTGTGCAATTAACCTGAAATCGTCGAAATCGTCGAATTTTTTTAAAAAAAATTCGACCATCTCTAGGGGGGAAGTGACATAGGGGCGGTAGAGAGTATATTGGTTGGCGCGGTAAGGAGGTGGGTCCTTTTCGGAGTCAACCCCCCCCCCCTCCCTCCTTTAATTGCTGTAATTTTGCATTGTAATATATTTGTAATATGTCTGTTCTTATTTCACAGCATGGCGGAAGCTCGGCAGTGCCGCAGGGAGAAAGTGGAGCCTTAAGGGGCTCATTGTGACGTGTCAGTACACCAAGGTACTGGTAGGGGCTTAGGCCCCGGTTATGTGTCAGGAAGTTTAAGGTACCCACCCTGCTGGTAATTTAAGGGCTGGTGGGGTACGGTGGTTTAGCAGGCAATATGGAATGGTGGCGGCACTGTCGGGGGACCCCTAATTAGCTGTTATTGTTAATATTGTTATTATGGTTATTAATGTTTACAGGCTGTGGCCAATTGTGTTACTGCGCTTCTAAAGATTTTATATAAAGACACTTTTCTAAAGAATACTTGGTCTCTCTCTTTTATGTAACGGCTCGGTAGTCCTGGGGTCAAGTAAAATGTCTGCATTAAGGGGATTTGGTGACGGGCTTGGGGGAGGGGCAGTCACTTTAAGGAGGAATATGAACTCTTTAGAGGGTCAATGACCCAGTTGGTTTAGACGATTTTTGGATAAAAGGAGTCCTAGTCATTTGTAAATACCCACCGAGCTGGAAAAGACTTTGGGGCTGGTGGCCGGTATAGGTTTTTGGTGATAATGGTGTTTGTCTGTAGAATGGGTGGGCACTGTCAGGGACAATTTGGGTAAAGTTTATTTATCCAAAATATGTTGTTATAAGTCATTATTTTAATGCAGATGTGTTAATGTAGCAGATCCTGGTATTGCAACATCCCAGGTTATAAGCAGGGGCAGTCCTAGCCTGTCTGGCAATCACCTCTTCTTTTTCTCCCGGTGTTGGACTGGGTGGTGGTAGCTGTATATGACCAGAGGTTGGTAGCGGTGTCAGACCAGGGGGGCAGAGGTAGCAGTGTCAGACCAGGGGGGCGGAGGTAGCAGTGTCTAACCAGTGGGGGGTTGGGTTAGTGGTGTTGGATGATGAGCGACCAAGGTTTTACGCAGCTGAGGAGCTGTAGTGCAGTAATTTTGCCAGGTGGTTCCCAAATACACAACCCCCTCTCTCTTCAATTACCACCGCAAAAACCTAACTCCTCTTCTCTGCTGGATGATGTCAGAGGCGGCAGCATGGGTGGGCCAAAAAAATAAATACATTTCCATTGCCCATGATGCCGCTTCACCATGCCCAAACCCACCACTGGTCATGAGAAATATCAAAATACACACCAAGCAAATGCTGCAACATTGACACTACTGGAAGTGTCACATTCCATCACCCCTCTACTGGGTTTAATGGTTCCTTCCAACTCACTAAGGCTTTGTTTCCATTGCGTTGGGACCCCTCAAGCGTGTACACTTAGCGGAGGTTCCAACATAACAGATAGACTTACCTGCTCGGCGGAGACTCTGTCTTAATTGCGCCGAGCCGATCCGCCGGTGTGAGGCTGAACGTAATCGAGTACGTTCAGCCTTTACACCGGCGGATGTGTAAACAGACCGTCCGCCGGCAGGCAATGTCTATGGGATATGTCGGGACCCCTGCTAAGTGTATACACTTAGCACAGGGGTCCCGACGTATAATGGAAACAAGCCCTTAAAGGCTGATGGGAAGAACCACAACAAACAGATGGGGGGACAATCCTGTAAATGTCATCATGAAGGGTCATAGTTAAGATTGTTCAGACTCCTCATCCACTGAAGATGAAGATTTCAGCGTCTTCCTACGGCAAGGTAACATTTTCTTCAGCGTGTTACAAAAACACAGAGATGAATTAGCAGCTAAGAGGGATCTATTACCAGGTCTGCCGGCGTGTAATTATTCTCCATCAAAGCCAGACACAAATTTAGCTGCGGCAACTTGCATCAACTCCTCCACATAATCCATGAGCCTGAAAGACTGGGGTGGCCCACCATCTGTGCCCAAGCTTCTACTGGCTGATCACTTTCTATAGAGATAACCAAGAAAACGAAATATTTCTGACAATTTTAAAATGTTTGCGTCTGGTAGTACATAGGGAAATATGGAGATAATTAAATTATAATTATCTTGTAATTGAGGTTCTGTTCCGGACGTGGTGCTCAGATTGTATGAAGTTACTAACTGAATTCAAGGCAGTTTCAGACTCTTTTGTATAATACAAATACAAGAGGTTTCCAAAGAAAGGTGGCACCAACTGTACTTTTGTATTGTTGAGTCTGAAAGGTCATGAGGCCCCCTTCCAGTAGAGGAAATATTGTCTGCCTTTGTGACCCAGCCTACTCTACATTTTGTCTTGGCTTTGTGTAACCTGACCTGGAGGGAGCTGGAGAGGACCTTGGATGTGCCCCGAACCATTCTTGGACCATTCACTCCTACTGAGCTCCCTTCTAGTCAGGTCAGGAGGCTCCTGTAGGACCTGACCACTCATGAGCACATCCAGTCCAGTCCTGGACCACCTCCATTCCCAAGTACTAACTTACATTACCATCTCCTCTCCATCACCCCGACTGTCTCTGAGAGATTGACTGAGAGATAATTCCAATATCCACAGTTTGGATCCAAAACTCTTTACTAGAAAGAGTCACTGGCACTGTTTCAGTCAGCAAAGTATATATTTAGGATGTAGAACAGGGTAGCCTGTTCCAGTGAAAGAGGTGACACTTTGGCTTCAAAGTTAGACTGAGTCAAGACCCCATGGCAACCCTCACATGGGTCGCCTCTCACCCCAACCTATGCCTGGGTAAGGGATCTCCAACACACACATGATGTCCGTTGACACCTGTAGACAAGTGCAGTCTGCCTCTGACATGGACTCCTCACAATCAAACTCCCCTTTGCCCCTACTAGCTATGCTTTGTATAATCCTTTTAGGATCAGCACCACCCTTCATGTGAGCAATACCCCGCATATTCCCCTCAATAAACAATGTCTTTCAGAATCTCACATTGAGGAAAAGGTTTTGCTCTTCTTTGTTACTGTATTTAGGAACCCAATGAGAGAAGTGATGCTTTGACTTAAATGTTAGACCCCATGGCAACCCCCCATGGGTCACCTCTCACTCCAACCTATGCCTGGGTATGTGATCTTCAACACGCACATGATGTCCGCTGACACCTGTAGAGTCTGACATTGAGGAAAATGTTTTCCTCTTCTTTGTTACTGTATTTAGGAACCCAGTGAGAGAAGTGATGCTTTGGCTTCAAAGTTAGACTGAGTCAATACCCCATGGCAACCTCCCCATGGGTCGTCTCTTACCCCAACCTATGCCTGAGTAAAGGATCTCTAACACACACATGATGTCCGCTGACATCGGATGTTTGCCCCCAACATGGACTCCTCACAATGGAACTCCAAAAAGTGACCCTTTGCCCCTACTAGCTATGTTTTGTATAATCCTTTTGGGATCAGCACCAACCTTCATGTGGGTAATACCATACCCAACAGAGGATAGATAATCATTATTGCATTTTCCCCTCAATACACTATGTCTTTCAGAATCTCACATTGAGGAAAATGTTTTGCTCTTCTTTGTTACTGTATTTAGGAACCCATGTCTACACTTCCAATGCATATTTACCCTACCTACCTTACCACATGCCCAAACCATAACACAACCTGCAAACCAGATCTTGAAGAAAGCCTATTAACCATTGCTTCAACTTAATTGGCCTTTAATTCATCAACCCAATGTGACTCCCGATGGAGTAAACTCTTCGCCTTTCCAAACTTTAAGAATCAGTATTGAAACAATCACATAGAGTTTGCACCACAGAATTTCCATAATAATATTTGATTTCAATGTTAAATGCCCATTGTCTAGTAAACATGGAGCAAAGAGGCAGGAACACCAGATATTAGGTTAAAAAATAGATATAAGAATGTTGAATATGACTTTTAAAATGACATTGTAATATTAAGGATTATCGGATTTATTTCTGATGGGGTTTATATACATTTTAAATGTCAGGGGAAGCTTTGATGTCATGGAGAGCGATAAGGAACACACATTGAGTTTCTCTGCAACATCTCCATAGTACATAATCTGCGTCAGCTCTTCCTAAACCAAAAACCATGTTGATATAGAATTATATCAGTATATGTGAAACCAGTTGTGCTCAGCCTTCTCAGTACTTGGCGAACCCACAACAATTATATCTACAGTCACCCCATATATGTGTGTGTGTGTATATATATATATATATATACATACAGGGGTGCACATAAATGGTACTCAAAAGGGGCAAAAAACTGGCATGTGTACCTGCATTATTGTTACACAGATCATATGTGTACTAACAACTTGGGTGTGAAATTGGAAATGTAAATTAATAATCCCCCAAAAAAGATTGGACTTCTGGGTGTTGGAGATCTGGGGGTGAAAGTCAGAGTAGGCATATGTAAGGGTAAAATCTGACAAGAGAAAAGCACTGTGTGACAGCTGGAATGTGACTATGGAATGATGACTAGAGATGGTCAATTTTTTTTTTAATTTCGACGGTTTCGAGTTAATTGCAAAGCCCCTGAACATGGTATCAACACCAAACTTGCTGGAGATGTACAGAAGGGTTGGGGGGTATACTACAAAAAAGAAAGTATGTCTCTGCCACAAATATTTTTTTCACAAATTAAGTTCAAAGTCAAGTAAAAATTTCGAAAAGCAGAATTTCGACTTTAGATTGGAACTTAATTTATGCAAAAACTCCATGTGCTAGAGCGAAACTTTTTTGCTACAATATTCCTACAACCCATTTCTACATCTCCAGCAAGTTTGGTGAAGATACCATGTTCAGGGGCTTTGTAATCAGCT
>CM070040.1:79738817-79749861 GCA_036250615.1 Ptychadena robeensis
GGGGGGGGGGGGCTGGACCACTCCCACTTCCGACCTAACAGAGCTTACAGCCTGTGATCGGCTCCTGACATGAAAGAGTGTCCGGCTCTCCCTGCAGCACCCAGACACCGGATCAAGGTCCCCATTGAACGGACCCGATCCCATTTGGCTGACCTACAACGGACTCCTGTTGTGTCTTCCTGGTTTCAGTTCTGCAAACCAAGACGGGGATGGTGGCACATAAATAAAATATCACCAATACTGACACTTTTGGTGTTACTGCTCAACAATCAAACTCAAACAAACTCAAACATCTTACAGGAGGTGGAATCCACTTATGATATCAGCTTCTTCTCAAAAGTGTTGAGTGACAGCACAATACCTCACTGTGTCATGCCTGCTGACATAGTCCCATGCTACCAAAGTCATCTTCTAGGAAATATCTCACATTCTACATTCATCGCCAACGTGTTTTCCATTTCAGCCAACCGGCGAAGTTCTTGTACACAGACCCATTAGACCCTAGGTGCCCAACCTGAGGCCCGGGGGCCGCATGCGGCCCTTTGGCCGTTGTTTGGCGGCCCCCCTTGGTCCTCCACATGCGGCCCCCAAAACCAAACTGTTAATGCATAGGGCATAGCAGCTGACCCGGCTTTCCTAATCAGCTTTGTCAGTCCTACATCAGTAAAATTGCCAATGTTGATTAGGGAAACCAGGTCTACATATGAGCGCTGCACCCAGGGGCAGGAGGGGGGTGTGGGTGCTGTTGGGTTTTGACTGCCTAATGGGATCTGGTCCACCATCGGCTGAGATCGACAGGGGGAGGGTTTGGATCGATGTTATGTGCGGCCCTTTATTGATGCCGAGGGCCGCACTTGTGGCCCTATATATCAACTCAGTTGCCCACCCCTGCATTAGACAGATGATGGCATGGTTTGTACGAATAGCTGGAGCTCAAATTACACACACAGAGGAGGAACAGTCCCAACTACCTAGTACCATGTTCTACAAGATGCTTCTGGGTCAGGGGCTGGACCTGCCTACTGCACTGTTTAAGGAAGACTCAGGCAACAGGAAGTGGTGGCTGCACTTAGTTACCTCCAATACAATAGAGTAAGGGAAAACTAACTGTCACCCATTGATGCAGATGAAGAATAGGTAAGCTGCCATGTATACTGTCACAGATCCCTGCAGGGCCAAGGGCAGGACCGCCCTCCTTCCCTATTTAAGGAAGACTCAGGCAAATAGAAGTTGCCTGAGCAAGAAGGTCTTTTTACTGTCCTGGCCTCTAGGTTCCTTGTTCTTGATTTACTCTTTGAGTAAAAATACCATTAATACTAATGATCCCATTAGAAATAAATTGGTTCTCAGGCCTCGAATAAACATTGGCCTCTAGTCTGTGAATTACAGAACAATGCCCATTAGGAAATGGAGATACGTTACCTCCAATACAGTAAGGGCAAATTGTCACCCATTGATGCTGGCAGGATCACTAGATGAAAATGAAGAATAGGTAAGCTGCCATGTATACTGTCACAGATGCCCGCAGGGACAGGGGCAGCCCTCCTTCCCTATTTAAGGAAGACTCAGGCAAATGGAAGTTGCTTGAGCAAGAAGGTATTTTTCATGTCCTCGCCTCTAGGTTCCTTGATCATGATTTACTCGTTGAGTTCCCAGTTTCTGACTCTTGGCTTGTCCTTCTGATTATCCTTGCCTCAACCCTTGGCACTTCAACTCAGCGCTTCGTCAGCTACCAACTACACAGGTGTGTCTGGGGACCGGAACCTGGGGGCCGTCTGCAGCAAAGTGCTCTTGTCTTCCTTTGTAGAGAACCCAGAAAGCTTTACAACATGCTGTATAAGATGCTTCTGGGACATTAAGAATTTAATGGACATGCAATGAATTGTCTTCTGACTTGTATTGCTTCATGTAAGTTTTCAATGTATAGACGTTAATGTGGTGGCTGCACTGAGATACCTCCAATACAATACAGTAAGGGAAATCTGTCACCCATTGATGCTGGCGATGGCAGATGAAGAATAGGTAAGCTGCCATGTATACTGTCACAGATCCCTGCAGGGCCAAGGGCAGGACCGCCCTTCTACCCTATTTAAGGAAGACTCAGGCAACTTCCTGTAGTAGGTCAAGTAGGTCTTTTTACTGTCCTGGCCTCTAGGTTCCTTGTTCGTGATTTACACTTTGAGTAAAAATACCATTATTACTAATGATCTCATTAGAAATAAATTTGTTCTCAGGCCTCGAATAAACATTGGCCTCTAGTCTGTGAATTACAGAACAATGCCCATTAGGAAATTGAGATAAGTTGAGTTACCTCCAATACAGGGAGAATTGTTCCTCATTGATGCTGGCAGGATCACCAGATGAAAATGAAGAATATGTAAGCTGCCATGTATGCTGTCACAGATCCACACAGGGCCAGGGACAGGGCCTCCCCACTTCTCTATTTCAGGAAGCCTCAGGCAACAGAAAGTTGCCTGAGCAAACAGATCTTTTAATATCCTCGCCTTTATGTTCCTTGTTTGTGATTTACTCATTGAGTTCCTGGTTTCTGACACTTGGCTCATTGTTTAGATTATCCCTGTCTTGACCCATGGCACTTCGACTTAGTACCTCGTCAGCTACCACCGGTGCATTTTGGGACAGCAATTATTTAGCCCATCACTCCTTGTAGGGTGAACACCAAGAGGTTACTTAGACTCTACTCCCTGGATTGTACCTTTGCCAACTGTGCAGTTGGTCCAGTGGATGCACTCCATTATATCATCGGTGTCACCAGCCATGTCACCCCTGCTCTGGTTTCACCCGCCATTACATATACATTACATATACATTTAAGATTTCTGAGTTTAGATACACTTTAAGTTTTAGGCAGTGTGCTAAAGTATGACCTATGACTATGGGTTTACAAATATCACCAAATATAGATGGGTTTCTAGTAGAAGACTACATGTCTACATGTCTCCCCCTTCTATGTATTTTCCAAGAGCCTTTATAAACTTGGGACCGTTAAAAAAAAATTAGGAACTTCTATTCTGAGCCGTTTCCTTAGAGACCTTCAGTGTCAGCGATAGGGGTACATGATCTGAATGTAGCAATTCCAGGATTTTCGTTGATATAATATGGAAAATATGTTTTGAGAGGTTAGAAGTAGTTGATCTTGAGAAAGTACCAAGAGGAAAGTTAAGGAAAGTTATAGCCCATCTCGGTCAGATGTGGAGTCCTCAAACCATTCCCAAGCTAAGGAACACAAAAGTCATGAGGGGGCAATTGATGTGGTTTGTTGTCCCCTTGCGTCCACCACTTCATTTAACCTGGAGGTAAAGTTTGATCTGCCTACATCTCCTAGTATATATGGGGTCAAGTTTCCAGTCCAAGGTCTACCTTCATTTTTCAGGCCACAAGCCAATGGTTTAAAGGAAAACTGTCTCTTATCTAAAGCTAGCCATACACGTGTCGGATTCCATGGCCAATTGATCACTCACTTAAGAGGATCCGATCGCTGCATACCACCTTGTCCGAGTGATCGCGTCCAATTGATCGGGGGCTCAGAATTGGATCCGACAGAGAACCAACATGTTGGTTCTCTGTCGGATCCAATTCTGAGCCCCCGATCAATTGGACGCGATCACTTGGACAAGGTGGTATGCAGTGATCGGATCCTCTTAAGTGGCTGATTGATTGCAGCTCCCATTCCCGCTGAGATCTCCGGAATCAATTGGGTGAGTGATCAATTGGCCATGGAATCCGACACGTGTATGGCTAGCTTAAGATTGCAACTCCAGTTTTGAAATAGCTTGGATGGGATGCCGTACCCAAAATATTATCAACACCCTGCAAAGGTCTACATTAAAATGTAAAACATAAATCAGGTTTCCAGCTTGTATCCATGATCTACACCTGCTCAGTAAAGTCTTCTTCACTGCTGTACAAAATACTTTCTTGAAGGCCAAGGGACTGCAAACCAACTCTACATGGCTTTTGTATACAATTATGGATTGAAACCTAGTTGTAGGTTAGATGCCTGGTCTAAGATTCTATGTCTGACCAGGTTACTGTGAGTATATTGTAAGTCTGAAGGCAACCATCTATGGGATGACTTGTGTCTATAGATGTGTAGCCCCTGCCATGGTCAATGTTAGGATACAAGTAGCTATCTGTGCCTTTCATTTGGAAGACTGTGGAACTTTCCTTTTCCTGTGCCTTTCATTTGAAGTCCTGGAAGACTGTGAAACTATTTATAATGCAATATGTTCCTGGGGACATATTTTTGTAGGGACTATGAATATGATTAATACCATTCCACAGTGGGAATAGTAGGATGCAAATGTCTGGTCAAGTTAAGGAAGTTTTGTTAATGTCTGGTCATGGAAATCAACAGAAGGGAATCACTGAGGGAAATGGCCAAGAAGGTTGGACATTAACGGTAATGGCCAAGAAGATGATACATTAAGGGGAATGGCTAAGAAGGCAAAACATTGAGGGGAACGGCCAAGAAGGTGTAACGTTGAGGGGGATGACCAAGAAGGTGGAACATTGAGGGGAATGGCTAAGAAGATGAGACATAAAGGGGGAATGGCCAAGAAGATGGGACATTAACGATAATGGCCAAGAAGATGATACATTGAGGGGATTGGCCAAGAATGCGGAACATTGAGGGAAATGGCCAATAAGTACATCGTAGGTCTGAAGGCAACCATCTATGGGGTGACTGGCGTCTATAGATGTGTACTCCTGCCATGGGGTACAAATAGCTACCTGTGCTTTTCATTTGGCTGTCAGTCCTGGGAGACTGTGGGGAAGAGACATTGTAGGGAATGGCCAAGAAGGTGTGCCTGTGAGGGATATGGCCAAGAAGATGGGACACTGAGGAGAATGACCAAGAAGATGGGACATTAAGGGGAATGGGGCCAAAAAAGTGGAACAATGAGGGGAATGACTAAGAAGATGTTTCATTGAGGGGAAGTGCCAAGAAGGTGGAACATTGAGTAGAAGGGCCAAGAAGGTGGAACATTAAGGGGAATATCCAAAAAGGTGGAACAATTAGGGGAATGACAAAGAAGATGTGCCATTGAGGGGAGTGACCAAGAACGTGGAACATTTAGGGGGATAGCCAAAAAAGTGGAACATTGAGGGGAAAAGCTAAAAAGATGTGCCATTGTGGGGAACGGCCAGATGGGACGCTAAGGGGAATGGCTAAGAAGATGATACATTGAGTGGAATGGCTAACAAGGTTGAACATTGAGGGGAATGGCCAGGATAATGGGGCATTGAGGAGAAGTAGGTGTATCATCGTCACACAAATGAGGTAAGTTCAAGTAGTATATAGTGACCTTGGATGATGCCTGAAAAAAAGGTGAATTCAACCTTCTAGAAAGAAAGTGTATTAAACAAGTTCTCGATATGGAGTCTTTTTGTGCAGGGTAGGAATCTGTTGGTGGTGGTCGGTGTCCCAAGGATCTCTGGCAGAAAAAAACGTTAAGTGTATCAAGCATGGTGAAGCAACTTCCAGTTGAAAGACTTTATGGTTATTGCCTGTGTGTGGTTGCCCTATGAATGGTCAGTCATCACCTTGGGTGTGATCAGTGAGACCTTCTTGCCCTGAAAAACATCTGCTGTAGAATCACCCAACTGTGGACAACTGCGAGAGGAAGACTAACCGGGTAGTAATGGAAGTGCGGTGAAGGTGAAAGGCCATGAAGGTATTCCCATAAGTGCCATACAAGGATGATGAAGGAGGAACTGATGGGTAGAAGAAAATGTGGTGACCATATGTTGGAGAGGGTTTGGTAGAAGTGAACGGCTTAAGAGGAAAATGTTAATTGAAGTAGTAACTGGGCAGGGGGGACATCACATTCAACTCATAAGAATGGGATGATCTGTGAAACAAACAAGAGCGGCAAACTTCCAGGATTTACACGACTGTGTCATCTCCGACCTGGCACCCCAATCCAGGATGTAGATGATGACCCTGGATGATGCTCTAACAAACATGGCATCATCCTTTTGGAAAAGAGCAGTAGCTCAGCCTCCTCAACATCACAGTGACTCAGCAGCTCAGATCCCTCAGCTCTTCCATCCCAGTAATGACTCCACAGCTCAGCTTACCTTGCCTTCAGCATCCAGTAGCTCAGTCTAATTTGCTTACCCATCCTAGCAGTGATTCAGCTCACCCAGCTCCCCATCCCAGCAGTGACAATGTATTTCAGCTCCCCCTGCTCCCCATCTTACAAATTCTCAGCTCACCCCACTCTCACCTTCCAGCTGCTTGAGCTGCTTCCACGTACCCCCTACTAGTAGTAGTTTAAGAATTTAACACCTCAGCTCACCCTGAACCCTCACCCTACAGTGACTGAATATTTAATCTGCCCCTGCTACGCCATCCCATTAATGACTCAGCAGCTCAGCTCAGCCAGCCTTCATCCTTCGCAATGATATGATGAAATGGTGCTGGCCATCTGACTGCAGGCAGAAAAAGAGTAAACATGGGACATCTCTGGATTAAAGGTAAGTACTTTGACATTTTACCCTAGTACAAATTACTCTGCTTGGGGAGCTTCTCATGGTGTTATTTTAAAAATGAACGTCAGATAGCGCCAGGGCCATTTCATAGTCACGGGTATCGCGTGAACATGCGCTGCTCGTGACTTGCACCCCCCAGTCCAACTTAAACATTTGCATAGGGCCCCGCCAGGCTAGCTCATTCACTGAATGGAGGTCATCCATCACCATCTACCCCATTACTCCCCTGCCCCTGACACTCATGTACAACCCATCCCACCAGACCCTATCTGATAACATTGCATAGAGACAGGGCAGTTTCTCCCACTATGCACATTATTCAGACAAGTAGGGCCCAGGGGACCCTGGGGCCCCGATGCTCTACCCCGCTCGCCAATCGCTATTGACAGAGCCATCCAGCCTGCTGGTGGGGGGTTGTGGATTCACCATCCACCCGCTCCACAACTCGGCCATCAGGGGGGTCCCGTGCTAGAAACGGGCCTGCATAGAGAAGCAGAAGACCCAGTGATATCTTAAACAAAAAGTTAAGTGATGAGAAGGGAAGGTGTTTATAGAGAAGGGTAATAACGGGGAACCCGGTGATGGTAAAGTACAAGCAGATTAAAAACATGAGTAGGCCACCCATTAATCACACCATGACAGATCTCTGTTTGAATAGCGCCCCGAAGCCGAATGTATGGCCTTATTTACATTAGTATTGTAAATGTTCCCCGGCCGCCAAGCGAGAGCTTTTTGGGAGAAAATCCTGTTTATTCATCCTGGTGGAGCTAGCTTTACATCTGCTCATAGGTCATCATAGTGGAACATACTCCTCATGAGGTAAGACTTCTTCCTCCACACCACCTTCACCACCCACACACAGGCACCACCCTGATCTCCCACACAACGCTAAGACTTCGCGATATGTATGCGTCAGTCTGCACTCCCTCCGTACTAGCAGCTAAAACCACGCGCTCCATCACAATAACATTGAATATTTGTATTCTACGGGCAAGTCTGGATGAAAGCAACGTCTCGAGGCTGGATGAAAGCGGCTGGAGGCATCTCAAGGCTGGATTAAAGCGGCTTGAAGGTGTCTACTACCATCAATGAAAAGTCATCCCATATCAACATAACGTTAGAGTACACAATAGGAGGGGGAAGCTTGCTTCTCGAGTTAACCTCTGGTTCCTCACGTGTTCCATTTCCCTCTCTCTCTCGTTCCTTCCTCTATCTTTATTAAATACGCTTCTGATGCTTCTAATACAACAATAGAAGATAAGGAAGGACTCAACGGCAACTCAATCAAGATCACCAAGAAATGTTCTAGATTTCATGCAAACATAAAGATAGACCATGACCAAGTTCACCACCAAGTTTGCTCCTAGGAGTAGACCTCACGCTTGTCCGCAGCATGTTTAAACTTACTTGCTCCTGACTATCTCTGCTGGAGGTCTATCCAAGCATTCACCTCTCTCTGTAAAATAACACTTTCTAGTGTTGAACGTTCCTCTTGCTGGTTTGAGGTCATGCTTAGTTTCAAAATGAAAATACTGGCTCCCCTGAACCATAGTCACGTCACTAGTTTAGAGAAAGGTTTCAGTCACAGCCCCCCTAACCCTTTCCCTTCTGTGCTCAATTTTGGGTCTCCCAGGTAGCTTGTCAGGTCCCCATGTTTCCCTACCTCTCTCCCTTCTGTCCTCAATGTTGGGTTGCGTCCCTCAAGCCTCAAGTGATAAGTAAGGTCTCCACAAATGGACAGGGTCCACCAGATAGCTTGTTAGTTAAGGGTCAGGTCCCCATGTTTCCCTACCTCTTTCTGTTCTGTTCTCAATGTTGAGTTGCATCCCTCAACTTTAGGGTCAGGCCCCTCGTGTTCCCCTTCCTCTTCCCTTCTGTCTGCAATGTTGGGTTGTGTCCCTCAAGCCTCAAGTGACATGTTTGATCGCTCAGAATGTGCACCGTTTCTTGTCAGTCATTGTATATTATCTTATCAATATTTTCTTACAACTAAGGTCTCCACAAATGGACACGGTCCACCAGATAGCTTGTTAGTTTAGGGTCAGGTCCCCACGGTCTCCTACCTCTTTCCCTTCTGTCCTCAATGTTTTGTGATATGTTTGTTCCCTCACAATTTGCATAGTTTCTTGTCAGTCTTTGGACATTATCTTATCAATATATTACAAGTAAAGCCCCCCATACAACTTATGATCACTCCATGCAATTTCCTTTAGATCTACCAACAACTATGTAGTGTCGGGTCCTTCCTGATAGAATACATAGTGATTGGAAGGTATTTATCACTGCTATGTAGTGCTGGGTCCTCCCTGATAGAATACATAGTGATTGGAAGGTATATATCACTGCTATGTAGTGCTGGGTCCTCCCTGATAGAATACATAGTGATTGGAAGGTATTTATCACTGCTATGTAGTGCCGGGTCCTCCCTGATAGAATACATAGCGATTGGAAGGTATATATCACTGCTATGTAGCGCTGGGTCCTCCCTGATAGAATACATAGTGTTTGGAAGGTATATATCACTGCTATGTAGCGCTGGGTCCTCCCTGATAGAATACATAGTGATTGGAAGGTATATACCACTGCTATGTAGTGCCGGGGTCCTGTCTGATAGAATACATAGTGATTGGAAGGTATATACCACTGCTATGTAGTGCCAGGTCCTCCCTGATAGAATACATAGTGATTGGAAGGTTAAGAAAGGTCCTTATATCACATGGGTTTGGTAAAAGAAAGTTGATTGTATGGTAAGGTAATCTGTATGGTAAGATTGTAAGGTGTATGGGGGCCTTAAGGTCTCCACAAATGGACACGGTACACCAGATATGTAGTTTATGGTCAGGTCAAATGTTCTTCTAACGGAAAACCCTGCTCTCAGAAGCCTTATTCACACCGGTATTTAAAGCTTTCAGTTACGTCCACCCTTTCCCTTCCCTCCTTTCATGCTCAGCCCTCGCACTGTTCTTGCAACCCAACTCTGGACCTCAACTGAGGTCTTCAGAACCAGACAATGTCTTCCAAATGAGCTCAAGCTCCTGTCCTCTGCTCTTCATACCCCAAAAAAAGAGCCCTCATGACTCTAATTCACATGATGACCCCCCTTGCCCATCTTTACACATTCAAGTCTCCCCCTGAAACCTTCTATCTCTCAGATCTTTGCTGTTTTTGTGTTTCCTATAAACATTTTCTTTGACGATGTCTCCAGAACTAGGCAACCGGGTCTACCTAAACCTCCATATAGTGGGATCATTATGCAACCGGGGGAATGTAAATAGCAAATCCTCATAAGGGAAAAACACATGTTGGGATCTCGTTGGAAGGTCTAGGAAATCCCTTGTAACACCTCTCGAGCTGCATTTTTCTAAGTATTCACCCCCTGGAGAAGACTGTGTCAGCTAGTGTACACACAACGCCTGTATGTTTACATTGTAAATAAAATAACAGCCCATGTGGAGGCTCTGCACATTCTTCTACTTTCACATGAAATGCCGCCGCACATCAAAGATCCAGTGAGCTTGTTTTCCTTTTTCTTTTTTTTTCCCCCCCTAATTACTCGCATAACAGACCTCCTTTCATCAGGATGTTGAACTACTGTCCAGGGCAATGCCTTGGAAGTTCAGGACAGCAGAGGAGCTTCTCTGCTCATGGAAGTGCATCACGGTGACGCAGGCTCCATGAAGGCAGAGTTACTACAGAATCTCTATTTACAATCAGCACACATTGGCAGGGGAGCTTTACGGCTCCATCCACCTGCATTTCCTGAAGGCGGCCAAGAGGAGAAGAAGAAGAAATGCACAAGAGTACATTACCACACTGGCTGGGGAGATTGTAAGGGAGCAGAGCCCTTGCAAAAGTTCAGCATTCCAGACATTCCCCTAAATTAGTGCAAAAGTCCTCTCGGATTTCCAGAGTTTTTTAGCGGGTTGTCAATGCTCTTGGGTTCCTTGCGCCCCGTTATTGTATGCACGACCTATCAGGAGGTTGGGTTGTCATGGATCTCGCCTGTCAACCTGCATCTGAACTTCTCGACTCTCGGTCCCCTTCTCCAAAGGGGAAAAGCAACCCCTTGGGCCCTAGTGGGCAACGGGCCATCTTTTTCTCCGCAAGCATGCCAATCATTTTGCCTGGTCATTGCAGATGCAAAGTCTGGAGCTTCATGTGCGACTCCAGGTTTTCATCTTGAATGGGCACCAAATCTCATCTCAACATATTAATATTATTTTAATATTTTTTAAATTTGAATAAAATAATGGACCCTGACTTCCTGGCGCCATTATACCAGATGGTAAAGTGTCTATGTGCCTGACAAGTCCAAGTGACCACCATCACCGGGACTGGTAAAAAACATACAAAGTCTGAGTCCTCACCATGTGGTAAAGCCTTTACCTGCCTGACAAGTCTAAGTCCAAGTGACCACCATCACCGGGACTGGTAAAAAACATACAAAGTCTGAGTTCTAACCAGATGGTAAAGCCTCTACGTGCCTGACAAGTCCAAGTGGCCACCATGACTGGCAAATACATAC
>CM070040.1:79886820-79901422 GCA_036250615.1 Ptychadena robeensis
CAGTTAGGGGTGTATTTATGTACCAGGTTGGAGATGTAGGGAGGACAGGAGGTGTGGGAGTTAGGGGTATATTTTAGGGGTATATTTATATAAAATAATACAAACGATGGTTCCTAAAGGTGAATTAACCCCGATGTTAGGAAAATATTTCCACAAGCTTCTCCTGGAGGATGTCTGGTTCAGATTCTGGTGCCGTCACCGTTGTACAACACTTCCATCTGCTGGTAAAGTTTGAATTCACAGAGTTAAAAAGATCAGAAATTCTTTAGTTTTGTAAAGAGAAAAAAAACAAAAAAAAACAAATAAACCTCCGAATCACTTTCTGAATTTTCCAGTAAAGTTTTGCAGATTCTGAACTTTTCTGTTATGAAAACCCATTCGATTTTTTTTTATCAGATGTGCTGCTAAGTGGTTGGATCTGTCTTCATCAGCGTCACCTTTCAGTCTGCGTGTTGAAATAAGAAAACCAGCGCCCGTCATGCCTGGGGGTGAGAAATCCAAAAAGAAAACATTCTACACTGAAACGAAAGATTATCACATAGACCTGAAATTCAAAGTCACCCTCATTGGGGAAACGAAAAAGCCAATCATGGCAAGATGGATGATTTTTTTGGGGGGGGAGGGGGTTAAAAAATTATCTTGTTTTTTATACAGATTTAAATGACGAAGTTATTAATATAATATAAACATAGGTTATGAGCTGATCTCACTATAAGCCGATGTACCCAATTTCATCTACAAAAACTGGGAAGACTTATTAACTCGAGTGAAAGCCGAGTGGGGGAAATGCAGCAGCTACTTGCAAAGTCAGATAGTGGAGTTTTCAAAATGAAATTCCACCACTCTTCAGTAAAAATTAACAAAATGTCCACAAGATGGCGCTGCCGCCCAAGTTGTCCAGTCTGGTAATACCACAGATAGAAAAGATCAGTGATGGGACCACGCACAGAGGCTGCTGGCGCCCGCAGGGAGACTAGCCAACACCTGGACAGGTAAGTGAGACCCTGACTTCAGAATAAGTCAAGGGAAACGTCTTTTGTGCTGACATTTTTTTTTATACTTTCTTCTTTTTGGATTTAAATTGGATTCAAATAAAGGATCGGCTACCTACCATCCGTTCTACCAGATCTACTAGATGTAACTTCCCCACTAGTATTTGTGCTTTCTCCTTCTAGACATTCCAGGTAACTCCAGGACACAGTTGTGATGAAGCCGCCATTGGGTGGAGCCAATGTGTGCAGCAGGTTAGGCGCTATGGGGAAGGGGGGTATTAGGGAGTAAAAATATTATATCATCTGCTATTTGGAAGATCTCAATCGTAGAGAGAAGGTCCGATGATGGAATGGTCATTAAGATGCAAATCCTAAATACAAAGGAGTGCAACGCCCCTGAGGGGTAGGTGATGGACCTTCAGTATATCAGTGAGAACATGAAGGTCTGAGGACTGTGGCAAGGTCACCTCAGATACATGGCTAGTGGTGTTAGAGATTAGTGATGAGCAGCATAGGCAATATTCTAATTTGTAACATTTCACAAATTATTATACTGTACAAATATTTGAAGTAAATCTGAAAATTTGTCATCTCTCGAAAATCGTCACTTGTACATGTGAATATTGTGAACACAGAGTGTGTTTTCATGGCGACACCTAGTGGTAGAATGTGACATAGCAGCTGCAGTGTAATCACCACATGAGACAACACTCATAGAAGGCATTCATTGTGAAAATCAGCACTTGTACATGTGAATATTGTGAACTCAATGCACGGTACTTTCCTCAGAATCTCCAATATTCCAAATTACGAAGATATTTGAGATCTTTGTGAATTCTTGAAGTGCTGATATTCCCCCAAAAAATTGCGATTGTAATATTTGCGCTCCACACTACTCAGTGATAGAGAGAAGGTCCGACCATAGAAGGGTCAGTAAGATGTGAACCCTCAATACAAAGGACTGCACTGAGGAGTAGATGCTGGGCCTTGAGCATATCAGTAGTGATGAGCGGCATAGGCAATATTCAAATTTGCGATATTTCTACTTTTTCGAAATTCCAGTGTAGGCGCACAACCTAGTGCAACTAACTTAACTACTATAAATGTTAACTAAAAGATAAAATATTCACATTAACCTCCCTAGCGGTTTGCCCGAACTCAGTTCGGGCACAGTTTGATGCACAACCGCCGTCTCCCTGTGTGCCGGCGGCTCTGTAGAAGAGCCACGACACACGGAGCCCTTCCAGTGTACTCCGCCGCGATTGCCGGTGACATGAGGTTTTCGTGCCATAAAAAATGGCGCGAAAACCTCAAACCGCCCAGAGGGTTAAAGGAGGTAGAAAGCAGGCTTAGCAAGGAGTGATCCTTCAGGGCGTGCGGTTACCAGAATGATTTCACTTCCTGGATATGGATCCGTAAGTGACGTCATCCTGGTAACCACACGCCCCGAACAGATTGCTACTTGCTAAGCCTACACTCTACCTCCTTTAACCTCCCTAGTGGTTGAGACGAACCCTGTTCGTTCGCCGTTCAGGGTCGTCTCAACCGCAGGGGAAGCCGGCATCGGGGAGACCCGATGACTCCCTGGAAAGCTGCAGCGATTGTCTTAATCTCTGCAGCATTTCCGGGCTTTCGGCACCACCTCGATCGCGTCATGGTGACGCGGAAGGGGGCGGGGGGGCGGCGCCTTAGACCTCCATGTCAATGGAGGAGCGCCGGCTTTCCCACTCACGCAGCTGGTGTCAATAATGACACCGGCTGCATGAAGAGCCCCGGAGGGAGGGAGAGACTGACAGGCGGTGTACTTTGTAGACTGCCTCGATTGCCCGTATCGCACCGTTTAAAAAGTGCGCTAGGGAGGTTAATATGAGTATTTGATTCTTGTTCCTTAGTCTGTTACAGGGGGGCAACACTCCCCCCTTATCTTGGGAGCTGCACACCTACACGCAACTTAACCCTCTGAGCGTTTGCCACGTGGCACGTTTTTTTTATAACCGTGCCCCCACGGCAATAGCGCGGAGCCACCAATTGTGTGCGCGCAGCGATTGCCAGATCAGCTCACGGTTCTAAACATAAGGCCCGGTGTCACTGAGACGCCGGACTTCATGCTGGAGAAGGAGAAAGCGACGCCCCTCCATTTACATGACGGTCTATGGCGCCCCGCCTCCCTCCCCCGCCCCACTTCAGTCACTGTGACGCGATGGGGGCGGACCCGGAAGCATCGGCATAAATGCCGATGCGCCAGACCGCCGTCAGAAGAAGGCGAGACCTCGGGCGTTCTCCGGCTAACGGGGCTGAGTTCATGCTGCATGAAACTCAAGCCGAGTTAATTGGGGGAGACCGATCAAAGTTTTAAACACCGACCCCTCATACTGACCCCATTTTACTCTGTGATTTTTGCCGGGCCCCATACACTAAGAGGGCCATTCGGGCCACTGACATCTCCCAAAAACTGTGTAAACCGCTGCTGCACGTTGTGCGAAACTATTATTACCTTTTAGTTTTGGAAGGATACTGGATTCACTTCAGTTTGCTGGACAGAAAATTGTATCAAACCAGCTCGGCAGTCTAGTGGTTTTTATCTAAGTCCTCTTGTTAGTTCTCAGACACTTATTTACAAGTCTAACACACCGATTTGGTTCAAGTATTTGTTCAATAAAAGCCCACCGGGCATTTGGTCGAACATGGGGACATCGCTTTAGTTTTAGTAACTACAAAGGGAAAAAAAAAATAAATGCTTTTGTTGAAAAAAAAAAGACTACACATGGGGTATATGGCGGGTGAGTTTGGGGGGGGAGGAATGCAGAAGTACCCAATACAAGGCCAGAAAAAGACCCCATGACACACTTCTGTATCTAGTGATGACCCGAACGTGGCCGCGCGGAAATGTTCGCGGAGAACATCGGGGTGTTCGCGTCGCCGCGTGTCGCGAAATCACTATGGCCAAGAAGTTCGCCCGCGCCCCCCCACAAATTTTTGATTGGAGATAAACTTTGACCCTGGAGCAGTTTCAGCAGGGCACAATACAGCCAATCAGCAAACCACCTAACGCGGAGACCCAACCTACAGACACAGGAGAGGAGAGAGAGACTCCATTTCACCATCTTGAGCCCTAAGAAGAGAGTTAGCTTAGATAGGTGCTGCTGCTGCTGTTCTGTATTGGGGACAATATTAGCTAGTCAGTGTCATCTAGCCAGTATACTCCTCTACTCAGATTCTCAATTGCAGTCAGGACAGAAGTCCTGAAAAGACCCCAAAAGCCCTTAAGGGCTATTTTTCGCTACCCTCTTGCCTGCTTGTGGGCTGATGGCAGTGATATTTTTCAAGACTCACAATAACACAGTGCCTACTGCCAGTGATCCTATTTGGTGGCACTTTGGGTACAAGGGGATATTTTCACCTATTTTAAGGGTATTGCAAGTGCCTTTTAAGTGGTCACCATTAAAGACTCTGTGAAAAATGTGTGTGCCCCACACTGCCCAGTGCCAACCCATATTGTATGGTGGCACTTTGAACCCAGGGGATTTGTTCCCCTATGTAAGGGTTTATTACTTAAATATTGCAGGGCGTCCACTACAGCCTTGTGCCAACTGTGTGTGCCCAGCACAGGTATCTGGTTTTAGAAGGGTAATACCCAGCAATTTTTTACACCTATCCATAACGGGGTATTAATTATAGAAAGTCAGAGGGCTTTCAGTGATTGCATTACAGCCTTGTTGCCACTGTGTTGTGCCCCCCAGCACAGTTAATGGTGGAAGGGTAATACCCAGCCATTTGTTTTTCACCCGATCCATTTAAAGGGTATTAATAAAAAAGTGCAGGGCTTTCTGCATACAGCCTTGTGCCAACGGTGTGTGCCAGCACAGTTATCTGGGGGAGGTTGAAGAACCCACGAGAATTTTTGTGTCACCCTATGTAGGGGGTATTAATTAAAAAAGTGTGCATGAATTTTCCCGTTTGCATTACAGCCTTGGGCCAACTGTGTGTGCCCAGCCACAGTTATCTGGTTGGAAGGGTAATACCAGGCAATTTTTTTCACCTATCCAAAAGGGATTAATAAAAAAGTGCAGGGCTTTCCGTTGCATTACAGCCTTGTGCCAACTGTGTGTGCCCAGCCACAAGTTATCTGGTGGTAGCGGAGGGTTAAACCAGCAATGTTTTTCACCTATTGTTGGGTATTAATAAAAAATGCAGGGCTTTCCGTGCAGTACAGCATTTTGTTGTGCCAACTGTGTGTGCCCAGCCAAAGTATCGGGGGAGGGAAGGGTAATACCCAGCAATTTTTTTTCAACCCTTATTGTAGGGTATTATAAAAAACGTGCAGGGCTTTCGGTTGCAATTACAGCCTGTGCCAACTGTGTGTGCCAGCCACAGGGTATCTGGTGGTAAAGGGTAATACCCAGCAATTTTTTTCACCCTATTGTCGGGTATTAATAAAAAAGTGCAGGGCTTTCCGTGCATCACAGCCTTGTGCAACTGTCCAGTGCCCCACCCAGAGTATGGCTGCAACAGGGCCTTGTCACCAAAAAAACATTAAAAAATGACAAGGCAGAGTCAGAGGCCACAGACAATCAGCAGGAGATCGTGCGTGTGGTAGTGGTGTTGTGGTGAAAATTTCCTTTGGCCCCTAGAAGGTAATGGCCAGTGTGTTAAGAGGCCACTTACCATCAACGTTATAAGCAATGCTGGGGACTTACTTAGTGGACTGGTGTACACAGGGGGGCACCCAATCTTCCACATCCCACCACTGGACCCTGGACACACCATCCTCTCAAGTTGCCATCACCTGCCAGCCAACCATACTAGCACCCACAGCCGCTACATTTGACCCATCAGAGGAGGTTCAACATCCTTTTGAAGAGGAGAGAGTGATGCTCAACATTATTGCCAAGAGCATGTAGATGACATGGACATTGCCTCTTGACATGTAGCATACCACACATGGAGGTGCGGTAGGAAAAGAAAGAGGGGGAGGAGTCAAACGATTGCTTTTTTTAGCCCGATTTTATGTGTTGTCGGGAGTGAATGTGTGATGACGGGGATGATGTGTGACCCGCTGCGGGCTCCTTGCTGAGGTTGTCAGATACAGGCTGGATTGAAGGGGGTGTGATCCGACTGTGATGATGATATTTTTTTTTTTTTGGTTGATGGGTCCGGGGATTGAACAGGGGTGTGTGCAAAAAGAAGAGAGGAAGAAGGAGGAAGAAACAGGGGGAAGTTCAGCGGAAGAAAGAGAGGAGGGAGGAGGAGAAGAGTTGTAAATGAAGGGGGGCAGGTCATCAAAGGCGGCTTAGTGGCACAGTCAGGCAGCATGTTTTTTGGTTTTAGTATCGGCACATGGGGTCAGCCAGACAGCACGCCAATCAACCCAGCTGTTGCCACCACCAGTTGCCATCAGTGCAAAGCTCACAGTGTGCATTTTTTTTTATGTGGGTGTCTGAAGCTGATAGCAGCGATTTTGCCATTTGCAACGTGTTTTTTGCTTAATAAGATACTGAGTGTTTGGGAAGGTCCCAAAAAGCATCCCGGTACAACTGCTTTGAGAAGGCACATTGATCTCACATCACAAACGGCCTTGGGTATCAACACAGGTACAGCAGGACACACACTCAAAAGCCACCTCCCTCCTCTGATGTCCCAGCATCTTCAGCCCACTTGCAACCACTGCTGGCTCCTTGACCATCTCAACCACCAGCAAATTGCATCTCGCTTCTTTGAGCAGTACCAGCTCATCTGGCAACGGAGGCTGTCAGTGAAGGAGCTGTTCGAGCGTTTAAAAAAAACAAGGTGAACAGGAGGTAAACACTTTGCCCGGGGGTTTGACAAGCTTGGGCGTGCGGAGCTCTTAGCAAGTCAGCTTTTACCATACAGCATGGTGAGTCTGACGGCCTTCAAATATGTGTGTATTGGCGACACCGCCCAGTGGAAGGTACCCGAGCCGAAATTTTTTTCACCACAGGGCAATCCCAATCTTTATTCCCACAGTGTGTTGGACGAAAGAAGTCATGGCATGTCTCTGCTACAGTGTTGGGGCCAAGGAGTCCATCTGGACCATCTGATACCTGAGCTGCCAAAGCACGGTCAGGGCCAGGTCAAACACGTAAACTGCGCATTGGGTTAACCCTGCGACACTGCCCAGCATGGAAGCGTTGGCTCTTGCAGCCGAAGTTGGGGACACCGCCAAAAGACTTGTCTAGGCCAGGTGCCTGCTGCCACCTCTTCTACTCCTACTAATCCATCTTCTCGGCTGAGTCATCGTTGTTGTGCGTCTGCTCAATTCAGCTGCATCCCTGCAGCTACCAGGGGATATTCAACATTCCCGGATAAGGACAGTTGTCAACGTTTTGTCCTGGGGTCTGACTTGAACTGTGGGGAAAGATCCTGAGCAGAGCACACCGGACCAGAACTCCTTGTCGCCCTTAATGCACAGGTGGGCGCAGTGGCTGACCAGCACCAAATGGGGATTGGCAAAAGTGGTGTTGACAATGGAAGCCATCTGTTGGCCCGGCATTGAATTTGGGGCAAGTTGTCACAGTGTTGACGTGCATGGCACATGTCTTAAATCTGATTGTTTATGCAACGCTTATGTGGCACAGGTACCCAGGCTACTAGGACGTCCGCAAGCAGGCTAGGAAGGGTTGTCTGTTGCCCTGTGTGTGCCATTTCAGGCGTTCCTACACGGCTATGGCTCTAAGTTTTCAGAAATTCAGCGGCGAAAAACAACATGCCAGTGAGGGTTTTTTTTGATTTGGGAAAGTCCTACGCAGGGTGGAATTCAAACATCAAAATGGTTTGACCGCCATGCTCCAACAAGAGAAAGATGTCATGAGTTATTGGAGTCACCAGGGGTGATACGTAGGAACACCGCCTCTGCGGAGCGGGGGATTATTTGCCATCTACTGGACCTATACGCAATGCCTGTAGGCTCATGCGTCCTTTCGAAGAGGTGACAAACTGGTCAGTCGCAGCGAAGGCACAATCAGCGACCTGCATCCCATTGCATTCTTCCTGTGGAGCCGTGCCCTGCGAAGAAGAAGTGCGGATAAGGATGTGGATGAGCGCGAAGAGGAAGAGTTTTGGCACCATCAACACCAGCCAGAACCAGCCTTAGCAAGCTCGCTTGCCGGACTGCGGCAACGCTGGAAGAGGGTCTGAGGAAGTCATAGAGGAGGAAGGTGGCTTTCAGGAGGAGGAAGACCAACATCAGCAGGATCCCACGGGCTCCTTGTGGTAACCTATCTGGGCCCCAGTTGTTGTACGCTGGCTGGGGGGAGGAACAGACCCCGCAATGAGATCAGTGAGGAGGAGGACTCGATTGAGTAGCTCGGCCATACATCCGGTGCGTCATGGTCTTTCTGCTGTCGTGCCATGTTGAGGGACCTCGGATTAAAAGATGATGGAAGGACAACCGATCCGAATGGGTGACGTCCACAATACTAGGGACCCCCCGCTACAAGCAGGAAAGTCGGGAAATGTTACCCGGGTTCCCGCAGTCTGAGAGGAGGCAAGCAGTTGGAGGAGCTAGGCGACAACATCTGATCTACACCGCTTTTAAGGGTGTGGGGGGGGGTGTCACAGCCACAACGGGACTCTCTACTACTAGGGGTGGGAGAGAGGGACACTAATCCTACTGTACCAAGGACCGTGCCGGGCAAGGGACAGGCGTTTCACAGAGTGCGGTTGGGGTGATGGAGGAAATGCGGAAGCTTTTTCAGTCCTAACACAGCCACAGCCCTAGGATCCAACCTTGAGGGAGAAACGGCTCTGGGACCGACAGATCGCAGACTAACTGGCCTTAAAGGCGGATATGGACAAGATGAGAAGAGATATGGGAATGACATTAACCCCGTGACTGACTGGAGTGTGCAGATTGACCTTGGCCAGGCTATCCCAGTTCGACTCTTGAACTTCTGTCCTGGTCCTGCCTTCTAGTGTCCGTACAGAAAGGGACCTGCAGTGATGGCAGGCGGCATAGTGGAGTGACCAAGAAGCGCAAAGTCGCCTGGGTAAAAAGGGGGATCACCTAACGTCCTGTGAAGATGAACGTAGGCATGGATTCCGAAGGGTACTGGACAGTAGGGGGGATAGTTTGCTAGGAGCAAAATGCCTGATACATGCCTGGGCCTAAAAAATGGTCCCACGCTGAATACCGGATGTCTTTCATGAATCATCAGCCACCAATAGGGTTCAAGACCGCAATGTTTTCCTTTCCTTAGCCTGGAAACATCAATTTTTCTGGCGCTGCTACAACAGCGGCTGGCTACCATACATAATTTTTATGTCAAATGTAGATGACAAATTTTTCTGAGCCTCTGGCTGTGACTGCATTAATAAAATGGCACCATACATGGGCCAATTCCCTCGTGATCGATACCCTTGCCGTGGTGAAGGGGGCTTTGAGGGGCTTGCGTATTCACATTGAGCGATCACTCTCAAGCAGTGTGTTGGCCATGGTGGCCCACAACCCCAGATGGAAGGTGATTTGGACTCATAGTTGATCAGACACAAAAGCGAGATCGGTTGAATAATTGTCCGTATGTAAAAAACTGTAATTATTTTTTTGGATACCGACTACGGTTTTTTTGCCCCCACGGGACCTTCCTTCAACGCACAATGGGGATACATCACCCTGAGAACTGAGCACAGGTGAAATCCTCCAAGACCCACCCTATAGGGAGTGAGTGCAGAGAAAACAGTGACAGATGCAAGTCCAGGTTTGCTGGCAGCGGGCCAGTACAAAGGGATAAGTCCAATCAAACACGGTCTAAAGGGTATCACTCATGGCACTTTATATTTCCCAGGACTATCATTTGCAGAAATTCTATGGTTGCGGATTTCGAGTGTGAAAAAAAAGTTCATTGGGAGTTGTGCCATGGATTCCCCTCTGTCATGTCATTGTCAGGTGTTTGACCCCTTGAAACAAACTTTCCCAACACTATTGTGGCCAGAAAGAAAGGGGTCCCTTGGTTTTTTAAAATTCGCCTCCCATTGAGTAAATGGAGCGAGGCGTTCGCGGGTTCGCCGGGTTCGCGGACTTGGAGTTCGAGTTCGCCGTTCGCGAACATCAAATTCCGGGTTCGAGCCATCACTATTTGTATCTTGCAATGTATATTTTCTATAGAACCACCTTACAGACAGTGTGTAACTGCAGTGATCGCTGGGAATTGAAGTCAGCCAATCAGATGTAGATATCGACAGACAAAGACCTACCCAACTAATGCCAGACATACACATGCCGATAAGCGGCCGATTTTTCACCTGACCGACGGGCGTGCGCGCTCGCGCCGTCGGTCAGTGGGATAAACGGCCGCTTATCGGCGTGCGCCCACATGGGGCGACAGATCCCTGTCGCCCCACAGCTCGGCCGGCCAGAGAACGGACATGTCCAAAAATTTCTGGCCGATGGAAGCCGATGCCATGTTGGTTCTCTGTCGGATCCAATTCTGATCCAATTCTGAGCCCCAGATCAATTGGACGTGATCACTTGGACAAGGTGGTATGCAGCGATCGGATACTCTTAATTGGCAGATTGATCGCAGCTCCCATTCCCGCTAAGATCGCCGGAATCAATTGGGTGAGTGATCAATTGGCCATGGAATCCTACACGTGTATGGCTAGCTGTACATGGGTTACTGCCCCCAACGCAAGTCGGCCTCACAACTAGTGTTGAGCTTGAATATCCGAATTTCGAATATTCGCCATTGGGATGCTTATGGTCATGGATTACGAATATATATTGGCAATGCGAAAATAAATAGTGAGTATAATTGCGAATATAGATTTGCCATCGCACGCAAATTGTGCGCAATTGTGAATATTCGCGAATATAGAACCGAATATTAGTAGCATTATTCGCAAAATATTGCGAATTCGAATATTGCCTGTGCCGCTCATCACTACTCACAACCAGGCGGCCTCCTCAGGGGGGACTTTTCTTCCACATTGTGACACATGTGACATGGTACATTGACTGAAATGATGATGTCATAGTAAGTAGAGATGGTGGAATTTTTCGACTTGCTAAATTTGTGAGCTGATTGCAAAGCCCCTGAAAATGGTATCATCACCAAAATTGCTGGAGATAGAGAAAAGGGTTGAAGGAACATTTGATAAAAAAAAAAAGTTTTGCTCTAGCACATGTCGTTTTTGCATAAATTAAGTTCAAAGTTAAAGTCGAAATTCCAATTTTCGAAATGTTTACTTGACTTTGAACTTAATTTGTGAAAAAACTGTTTGTATTAGAGACATACTTTGTTTTTGTAGTATACCCCCCAACCCCTTCTCTACATCTCCAGCAAGTTTGGTGATGATACCATGTTTAGGGGCTTTGCAATTAAGTTGAAATCGTCAAAATGGTTGAATTTTTGAAAAAAAATTCGACCATCTCTAATAGTAAGGAGATAAAAGACTGGTATGGAGATATAATAGACTAGATGTTTAAAGACGCAGCATATGTGCGTCACAGATCTCCACAGGGCAAGGGGATCTGTGTCTGTGTCTTCCTTGCCTCAGAGGTTTAACTCTCCTGCAGCAGAGCTCCCTCTGCTGGACACCTGTGATGCTCCTTACCTTGTCAGCTGCTCCTCCCTCCTGCACTATTTAAGAGAGTCTCAGGCACCAGGAAGGTGCCTGGACAATAGGTCTCATGTGTTTATCTCCAGCCTCCTTGCTTGTTGACTTGTTGACTTCCTGGTTCCAGACTCTCTGCTCGTCCAACGGATTCTCCCTACCTCTTGATCCTCGGCACTTCATTCCAGTACCTCCTCTGTCATTCAGGCACCAGACCCTCGGCTCGTCCCACGGACTCTGCTTATCTCTACACTCCTGGCACTACATTTTGGTATATCATCAGCAGCCAACTTGCACGGGTGCATCCAGGAACTGCAACCTGGGGTTCATTTGCAGAACAGCCCATAAGCCCTTGCGGGCGGCTGCTTTGGTGAACACCAGACGGTCCCTTAGACTCTGCGCCCCGGATTGCACCTTTGCCAACTGTGCAAGTTGGTCCAGTGGGTCCACACCCTTGAATATCCTGTGTCATCCTTGTTCTGGCATCACCCGCTGTGACAATATGTCATGACTGGGTTGATTTCGGAGTTTCCCTTTAACATCAGTATAGAGTATCTGAAATCTTTCCATACTGGTAGCCATCATAGCAGGAGGGGGTTTGCCCGGGATCACATTTTTCTCTTTGCAATTCAGACAATATGGAATTAATGAAGAGTCTTCTACCATGCCAACCATGGTGAGTATATACGGTCTTCTATTTTGTAATTTTGAGTTTTTCTATTCTGAGTTTTGAAAACAGTTTTGTGAAGAATTTGCAGTTTCCGTGAACTGTCAAGCCAGCCAGATCAGCTTCCAGCTCAGGTACTGGAAGAACTGCAGAACATTGGCTGCAATCATTGGCGGGTTGGGTGAGAAGTTGAGCTGTGGACAGTGGCGGTCTTCGTGCCAAATCTTCTGATGAGGTGAGGTGTGACTTACTGTTTTGGCTTCATTTATGGAGTTCTGATGTTTCAGCTGTGGTGGTGAGCAGGGGGTTGGCAGCTCGTTTCTTCACATTAAGAATTTTAAAAAGACTTCATCAGGTGGTTAAAGCGATTGCGAAATTTTCAGGGCCCCATAGCAGCATTGAGGTCGGATGGGGAACCTGGTTGCCATTCTGATGGCGAAACAACAGCGGCGCAGCAGATGGACCAGACAGCAGCCACCCTACATGGTCTAGCATGGGCCGGGAGGCCCCCTGTACCAGCCTGACGGTGTCCCTGGGTTAAAGCTGGAGTTTCAGTCAAAGTCTAGTGTGCCTCTCCTTGGTTCCACCATGTCACCATCAGTGTTGGCTGGTGAAAGAGGATGGTAGGGTGCTCCTGGAAGTGCCTTGATGGGTGAATATCATTCTGGATGTTCCTAGACACCTACACCTACTATGGCGTAATCCCCCCCGCGCAAGAGCCCCTCTTGTCACTGCCGGAGAGCCCTTGCGGACTTACCAGCAGTCCTCCAGAGATGATCTCTCCCAGGGTGGTAGGTGGGCACACTGGGGAGCAGGTATCTGGAGGCAAGAGCTGCATCTAGTGTTGACTGAAGGAAATGGAATCTAGTGAAAGATCCTGGTTGGCCACTGACAATGTTGGGAAGCAAACATATTAATCAGACACAGGCAAACTACAGCCTGGAGGCTGTATTTCTCCCGTTTGGATTTTTAATCCAGCCCATTAGTACTCCACTCAACTTGATCCCTGCAATGAATGAAAATAATGCCTAGAGGTGTCCGAACATCGCCATGGGTACAATGCAGCTGCATGAAGATGTGATGATGCTGTGGCCCCATATCGTCATGGCATTGAGTGTCCCCAAGGCAACTTAGAGTAGGATCTAGGCATTATCTCTGCTCAATGCAGGGAACAAGTGGAAGGGAGCTAGAGCACCTTGTCACCAAGGTGACAACAGGCCAGATTTCAAAGGAAAACTGAATGTGAGCTGATGGGCAACTGGACACAAACCAACTGTTGAAAGCAGAATGAAGCGTTGCCGGGTGGGGGGAGGGGGGTTAGCGTTGGGCAATAGATAAGAGGGAACTATGCATTTCTTCCAACAGTTATAAAGAGTTCTTCACTTCATCCATCTTCTCTTGTTCCAGTCCCTCTGTCAAATATAGGAACCCATTGTGATCTACTAGTCAAAAAAGATTGTCCACCCCTGACCTAGATGACAATGAACATCCTCCACCATGGAAATGAGGTGGGCTTCATATGGAAGTTCTTACGATCCAGAAGCTCAGAGTGAAATCAGAGTAAGGCTAGGTTTCTATGGCGTTATGGGCACGATGCGGCCCATCCATATACATGACTTACCAGACCTCTTGTTTCTATCAGTCACCTGGTCTACGTAGGTCAATGTAGTGCATAGCTGCTCGGCTGGCGGACTTGCTGAATACCAGCGTGGTGAGTCATGTATATAGATGGGCTGCGTTGACATTACTGTCAAGGCATGTGTTTAATCTAGGGGGTATCGGCACAGCACATAACGCCATGGAAACCTAGCCTAAATAAGTGGAATGCAACAGATGAGCCTGAACAGCCATTCCAGGCTGACAATAAGGCCGGAGTTCCTCTTTAAGAGACATTTGTTGTTTTGGTTGGCTCAGTTATACAACAGGATTGGAAAAACCATTTCGATTGATGATATATATTGTGTCACAATGAACTCTTCCCTACACCACCCAGCAGAAGAGGAAGGATATCGGATTCCGCTCCTGTTTATAAGTTACTCAAAGTTTAGTCTGATCTGTTCCTACCTCGCGTGCCAGGATGATCGGGATCCAGTGAGATATTCCAATAATGGGAAACGCAGGACAGGAAAACATGTCTTGACTTCCTCCACCGAAGATTTGTCTTTTTTTATTGGAAAATATTGTCTGCTAACGGGAATGTGGTCCAAATCCCCAAGGTGTGTCCTGTGCTAAGGGGAATTATTGACACCCATAAAGTTTAGGAAAGGAGTTAAGATGAGCTTTATATAATAACAGAAAGTACACCATGGAAACAGGAGGATCTCCAGTGTCCAGTACTGAGCCCTGACCTCACCCTACTGAGGACCTTCTCTGT
>CM070040.1:79909433-79926581 GCA_036250615.1 Ptychadena robeensis
TTGAAACAAAATGAGACAAAACAACAGACAAGATACTCACAATGAGAGAGGTTTACAAGGTGGTTGAAAAAGAGCATCTGCTTGAAACGCGTCCCAATTGTTCCTATTGAGCCCCCCAGTATCTGTAAGCAGGAAGTGATCTCATCCCCAACCAGGAAGGGAGGTCCTCATGGAAAGCACACGGCCCTGAGAGATCAATCCTTGTAAATCTCTCTCAATGTGAGTATCTTGTCTGTTGTTTTGTCTCATTTTGTTTCAATTTGTTTTACCTTATCCTATTCCACATGATTTAACCATTTGTTGTACCAGGTTGTGCGCCTCTGTCCTTGTTCTTATTTGTCTGTTACAGGGGGCCACACACTTCTCCATTTTGAGAGCTGCACACCTACACACAACTTAAACACCCATCCCTCATACTGACTCCATTTTACTCTGTGATTCTTGCTCAGGCCCCATATACGCACTGAGGGCCTTTCTGGCCACTGATATCACTGTAGCTGTGTAATCACTGCTGAAGGTTGTGCGCAACTACCCATTATCTTTCTTAGCTTGTCAACCATTTTCGATCCACGGCCCTGGAACTGACGTTGCATGTCACTTCCTGTATTTGGAATGCAGAAGTGATTTTGTAAGGTATCACTTCCTGTATTTGGAATGCAGAAGTGATGTTGTGAAGTATCACTTCCTGTATTTGGAATGTGGTAGTGTTGGTGAGCAGCGTCACTTCCGCGCAGGTGCAATCCTGGGTGAGCACTCCCTCTGTAGCTTGTCCCCTGCCCTCTTCTTCTGATAGAACACTCCCAGTGGTGCTGACGAGTCTCCTCTACTCCTTCTCTCCTGGGCGGAGTAGAGAAGTAGATGATGCCGTCCCAAGCCTAGATGTTCTTCAGACTCTTGGGGGTGGTTTTGTACAGTTTGCATCATCGTTATCCCCCCCCAGCTGTTTGAGCTGGAGTCAGATTTCAGGGGCACGCGGAGGTGGGCGGTATTAGATATGGGCAGTAAGGATGGATGCTGCCTCCCTCACGATGCTGCCCTGGCAATTGCCCATATGCAAGACCACCATTGCTTCCACGGTGCAATCAGGTACGTGTTATGTCCCATTCCTCCTATTCTCTCACCCCGCTTGGGCAAATGATGTGCAGGGTGAGAAGTTAGAAGGAAGTGTAATGCCCCCAGCATCCTAACTTTCCACACTGCTTGTGGGCATCTGCTCTGATTTGTGAAAGCGGTGGGTCCCAACCCACAGGTTGAGAATCGCTGTCCTAGGTCAAGTTCTTTTGACCTAGGTTCTCTTGACTATTGGGGCGATCTAGTCAGATAAGTTAAGTAACATAAGCCATTAAACACAAATATATTTTCTACCACCACCCCTCCTCCACATCAAGGGCCAAGGGAAAAACTTAAATAACTTTTACAAATCCGTTGCACAGACGCCTCCTATGATTCAGGTTCAGGATGTGGTCCACAGCACTCTAATACAATCCCAAAAACATGTTTGGTTTTCCTAAAGAAATGTAAATGGAATATTATTTTGGACGAGTCAAGTTGGCCAACTGTTGCCTATTTTCCTGCATTGATGTCATACCTATGGGCTCGCCATTTAGGCCTGTAATCAAAGTTCCTTCAGGAAGAGAGCCTTCCAGCCACAACTTCCTGTAGGGTGGCCTGGGGTCACTCTGAAGACACCTGGACTTGCTTTGCAGACTAGTGACCTCATCACCCCAAAACTTAGGATGCAGCGCCCCCAGCCACTTAGATTTATGAAGCAAGCAATTACTTGCTTAACCTCCTTGGCGGTATGACCAAACTCAGTAAACCCACAAAACAAACTCTGTCGGGACTGTGCATACTAGCCTGTGCTCTGCTAGCCTCTAGTGATTCTGCATTGCTGCAGGGCTGCCAATCGCTTCCATCGCCACAAGACTGGAGGGGAAAGGCGCCATATACCTCCATGTTAATGGAGTGGGTCCTCAATGCTGCGTCATCGATGATGTGTAGAAGGGAGGGTAGGGAATCACGGCAGTACACTCTACTGTGATTGCCTGTATCGCCCCATTGAAAAAAGCGCAAGACCGAGACCAGGGATAATAGTGTAAAAAGTGTTACAAAAGTCCAGTAACAAAAGTTGGCTGAGGTTTTAACCCAGTTAGGGCCCCCATATACCTTTAGATTTCTCTGTCAGATTTCCTTTAGATCTCCTTTTGTTTTACCAAAACCATGTAATATGAGGGACTTTCTAAACCATCAAGTCTAGCTGTGTTCAATCGCAGAGGACCCGGCACTACATAGTTGTTGGTAGATCTAAAGGAAACCTGACAGAGAGATCTAAAGGTGTATGGCCAGCTTTAGAGTGGTGCTGTTGCCTTGTAAAATAGGTGGCGAATTGTCTCTAATTCCATGGCAATATTAAAGGGGAGTCCTCCCATCCCAATCCCAAAAGGGACACTTTTATGGCAGTTATGATCTTCGCTCTCCCTCAGGCATGATGGATAGGCCCACGGGACCTTCTGGCAAAGTCCACAGGAACTTGGCACAAGTGCTGCAAGCTGGCAAAGACCAGGAGCCCCCCCCTATCAGTCAAATTCATACCCTGTATTACACATTAGCACCTCCCCTGTTACTGGGCAGATACCCTATACTATACAGGGGATTTCCAGAAAAAACATAACTGTCTCATGGCCAAATATTTTTCATAAAACTGCACTCCTAGATGGTGACATTAACTAACAAGTTCCAAAGTTCACCTACCTGCTATTCAGCAATATAATAGAGATTGAGGTGGTCGCACTGAATTTTAGTTCCGGACACAGACTTCATGACCAGGCCCTCAACCGGGAACTCCACCTCCGGTATGCAGGTGACTACAAGATAGATAGACAAGCTGATTTTGTGAGCTGATTGCAAAGCCCCTGGGCATGGTATCATCACCACACTTTCTGGAGATGTAGAGAAGGGTTGTGGGAACATTTAAAAAAAAATTAGTTTTGCTCTAGCACATGTAGTTTTTGCATAAATTAAGTTCAAAATCTGATTCGAAATTCCGATTTATGAAATTTTTACTTGAATTTGAACTTAATTTATGCAAAAACTATTTCTGTTAGAGACATACTTTTTTTGTAGTATACCCCCCAACCCTTCTGTACATCTCCAGCAAGTTTGGTGATGATTAGTGATGGCTGAACTGCCCGCAAGGCGGACAGTTTGGCCGCGAACAAGCATGTTCGCCCTCCTTCTCGCCGGCGGACAGTACGGGTGTTCAACCCGCCCTGTTCGCCGGCGAGAAGAAGCCCTCTATTCTTCCTGCGGTGGGATCATTAGCAGCGAGATCCCGCCGCAGGAAGAATATTTCACTGAAGACCGGGTAGAGAACCCGGTCTATCAGTGAAAACCCGGCTTGTAAACCAGGTTACCACAACCAGGAACTATGCGTTCCAGGTGCCAGGTGCACTGATGTCACATCCGGGTTTTCCGATTCAAATTCCCCGCCTAGAGGCGAGGAATTTGAATCTGTCCGCGAACGGGCGGACGGCGGACTTTTTTAAAAGTCCGCTCCGCCCGTTCGCGGACGGACACGGCCGAAGTTCGGCCATCACTAGTGATGATACCACGTTTTGGGGCTTTGCAATTTTTTTAAAAAAATTCAACATGTCTATTGACTACATGCTGTACCATTGAATAAGAACATGTTTGTAGGACTGGTGGTGGACAGTATCTGGGCTAGTTCCTGACCAGGTCACTATATTTCCCATTGGTGTTGCCTACAGCAAGTCATTGCTAGGAACAGGGATATGAGACCCATGACTCGTGTGCGTATCTCTCGAACAGCTTATGACATCACTTCCTGTATTCTAACTTGTGAGCTTCAGCCGGTTTCATACATAACCTGACGGTCCTTCTCGCCACTGACATCACTCCCGCTGTGTGGTCGTGAAAGACAGAGCACCGCACGTACTGGGGTGAATCGCTGGACAATAATTATTTCACCCCTCCGTTGCCACTGACTCCCTCCAGGCCTCAACCGGCATACACCTCCCTTCCATCCAAGGGGCAGCCTGGCCTTACGGTCCTCTCTTGCAACTGCGGCTGAGCAGACTTTCTTCCATTTAGCAGGTGCTTGCTCACATCCCACAATAAGGGTCCAAGACACGTCAGATTGTTGTGAATACAGTGCCCCTTTATTGCAGTATCGTCACAGAGCCAGGTTCACTCCATAATCTCCCTGTGAGCCATCTGGGAGCAGTCTCTGCCGGTAACAGTCTTTACCCTAGCCTTCTCTCCCCCAGTGACTTCTCCTAGGCTAGGTATGCCCTTGCCCCCAGAGAGGGGTACAAGGGTGAGGTCTTAGTTACATCTCAGTGCAGGCCTGTTCTTTAGATCCGCAGGCCTAAGGCCTGCTCCCCACTGGATCCAATACACCTCTTATCTCTTCTCCCCTGCTGCTACGATGACCCTATTATTCAGTTTATATAACCTTCTACTCTCCTTCCAGATGGCTCACGAGGTCACAACATCACATGTTCCAGAACATTTACCTTGTCACCTCCCACCTATGTTTTCCCAAACAACAGCATAAACACATTCACTGACATTTTCATAAGATCCTATTTAACTCTTCAATGACCATGGTACAATACACTTAACCCTTAGTCCACCTTCCTACAATCACTGCTGACAGTTGTGCGATACTATTTCATATTTCCTTTTTCAGTCACTGCTGTCTACACAATGGATTTATCTCCACCGTAAAACGATCTTGAAGCCAACGCGTGAAACCTGCACATCCTCACATTGTTTAATAAAACCATCATTGTGAATTATTAGGTGTCTAGGAACAGCGGAGCATGTCCTGTGTTTCGTGGCTTTGGGAGTCGGCAGCTCATGCGAGATAATGAAATATCTTCTTCCACAGAACTTCAAAATACTGAAATGTAAATGTGTTGTTCCTGACAATGATTTCCACAGAGATGGTTTACATGAAACACATGACCATCCCAAGGTTGGAGATCCACCCACATCATCATGCTGCGACCTTCTAAATTTTATGTTTTCATGGGTCAGTATACTCCATATTCTGGGATAAATCAAACAAGCCTTAACCTCCTGGGCAGTTCGCCTATGTAGCGATTTTCTGCCCTCCCTCATCCCCCCCTACATATCCCCAGCATCATTGACAGCGGGTATGTGCTGAGAAAAAGCAACAACGCCATCATTACATAAAGGTCAATGGCGCTGCACCCCTTTTCTCTCCGGCATCATGAATGACATCAACACCAAGTGCAATCTGATGCAGTGATTTTGTCCCCTCCCTCGTCCCCCCTACACATTCTCAGCATCATTGTTGACAGCAGGGATGTGCTGAGAAAAAGCCACACTGCCACTATTACATGGAGGACAAAGATGCAGAACCTCTCGTTTCTCTGGCATGGTGAATGACGTCAAGCGCGCCAAGTGCAATCTAATACAGTGATTCTGTCCCCTCCCTTATCCCCCCTACACATCTTCAGCATCATTGTTGACAGCGGGAATGTGCTGAGAAAAAGCTACACCGCCAACAATACATGGAGGTCAAAGATGACGAACCCCTCGTCTCTCCGGCATCATGAATAGTGTTGAGCTTGAATATTTGAATGGCGAATATTTTTCGCGAATATCGGCAATTCGAGAATTCGCCAATATCTTGAAAATGTCGGCGGATATTCGCAATTCCGAATATTCGCAATAAGGCCATGTATTGCGAAAATAATATTCGCATTGCGAAAATAAACATAGCATGTGACCATTCATTTTAAAGATTTTTGCGATGCGAATATGATTTTGGCAATACATGGTCATACCGCGAATATTCAAATTTCCGAATATAGAATTGAATATTAGTAGAATTATTCGCGAAATATCACGAATTCGAATATTGCCTATGCCGCTCATCACTAATCATGAATGATGTCAAGCGCGCCATGGGCAATCTGATCTGTGTCTTTCCAAGTTGCCCCTATACATCCCAGGCATCATCGTTGACTGCAGGGATGTGCTGGAGAAAAACACAGCCTCCATTATATGAAGGTCAAAGCCACTGCACCCCTCGTGTCTCTGGCATCGTGAATGACGCCAGGCGTGCCATGGGCAATCCGTTGCAACAAATTTGTGCCCTCCCTCGTTGCCCATATACACCCCAGGCATCATCGTTGGCGGCAGGGATATGCTAGAGAAAAACACCGCCGCCTTCATTACATGGAGGTCAATGGCGCCGAACCCCTTGCCTATCCGGCATCATGAATGACGTCAAGCGTGCCACGGGCAATCCGATGCAGTAATTTTTTCCCCTCCCTCCTCCCCCCTACACATCTCCAGCATCACGGTTGACAGCGGGGATGTGCTGAAAAAAGGTAACCCCGCAACCATTACATGGAGGTCAAAGGTGCCAATCCGCTTGTCTCTCTGGCATCGTGAATGGCGTCAAGTGCGCCACAGGCAATCCAATGCAGTAATTTTTCCCCTCCTTCGTCCCCCCTACACATTCCCAGCATCATTGTTGACAGCGGGGATGTGTTGCGAAAAAGCAACACTGCCACCATTACATGGAGGTCAAGGGCGGCGAACCCCTCATCTTTCCGGCATCGTTAATGATGCCAGGCGTGCCATGAGCAATCTGATGCAACTAATTTGCGTCCTCGCTCGTTGCCCCTACACATCATCGATGGCGGCAGGGATGTGCTGGAGAAATACACCACCGCCTTCATTACATGGAGGTCAATGGCGCCGAACCCCTTGTCTCTCCAGCATCATGAATGACGTAATCAAGGAGGACCGGTAGAGAGAGGCAGGTCTCCCTACATATGGGGGAGTACCAAACACCATTCCCTGGTACTCACCTGAGGAGCTAACTAAGTTATGTGCACCTCTGACCCGAGCACCTCACTATCAGGACGACTTTATGACACATCTCTCAGATATTATAATGACCTGCGTTTAATGATAATATATGGATCCTAATCTCGTACTGCTGTCATTAAGATGAAAGAGGAATGTATTGCCGTGCGGAGATCCTAAGACCACCATTGACGTGCCTCAAGCAGACGTGAAATACGATTAGAAAAGTCAGTTCTGGAAAATCCCTCTGACCTCAATTCCTGGAAAAAGCGTTTAAAGTTATTACAAGTCTTGTTTTCAGAACAATTTTAATATTAATTTATATCCAGAGAACTGAAAAATAATCCCAGGTCAACGTCTGGAAAAAGAACCCAAATGTTTCTGCTACGGAGCCAATCAGAGGAAATTCAAGTCATCAATATCCCCGTAACTGGAAACAAATGGTGGACGTGCGGGATCTGCTCCAGAGGCTTCCCAATGAATCAGATGTTCTCCCATCCAGGTAACCCAGAGATTGTGATGCCCTGATTGGTCGATTCGGACGGCCATCTTTTGTTTCTACACTAAAGTAATTGTTTTAAAACATTGTCTGTGCTGTAACTATATCAGAGTTCTGATGAAGGCGCCTTGCAGAGAAACGTGACAGCAGAAAAGACTTTGTGGTCCATCAAGTCTGAGGGACTGAGGGGAGGTTCCCTGATATCAGAGGAGCCAGGGGCGCAGCCAGGGTCTCTATGCAAAGCAATGGATATCGACCAATGTTTACGGTCATGTCCGATATGGCTGTTTTCGAGTAGGATTGATTGGCCCTGCTCAAAAACAGTGATGGCAGCATTAGATATGGGCCAGACAGACGGCCATGAGTGCGCACGGTGCTCGAAGCGGCCATCGATCTGGCCCATATCTAATGCTGCCATCCCTGTTTATGTCTCAAGTATGTTGACAAAAATTATACTGGTGGCTCTCTACATCTTCTGGAAGTTACCCAGAGAGGTTACCAAGAGATTGTGATGTCCTGATTGGTGGTTTAGGACGGCCATGTTTGTTTTTTCACTAAAGTATTTGTTTTAAAACATTTTCTGTGCTGTAACTAGAGATGGTCGAATTTTTTTTCAAAACTTTGACGATTTCGAGTTAATTGCAAAGCCCCTGAGCATGGTATCATCACCAAACTTGCTGGAGATGTATGGAAGCATTGGGGGGTATACTACAAAAAAAGTGTGGCTCTAACACAAATAGTTTTTGCATAAATTAAGTTCAAAGTCAAGTCAAAATTTTGAAAATCGGAATTTCAACTTTATTTTTTAACTTAATTTATGCAAAAACGACATGTGCTAGAGCAAAACTTTTTTTCCCTCAATATTTCCACATCCCTTCTCTACATCTCCAGCAATTTTGGTGATGATACCATGTTCAGGGGCTTTGCAATCAGCTCACAAAGTTAGCAAGTCGAAAAATTCAACCATCTCTAGCTGTAACTATACCATAGTTCTGATGAAGGCGCCTTGCAGAGAAACGTGAGAGAAGAAAAGACTTTGTGGTCCATTACCTCTGCTCCCTTGCTTTTTCGTAATTCTTCTTCTTGGAGGACTGTAGATCTGTAAAGCAGGGTACAGACATGCAGATATGGGCCAGATTGATGGCCACTTCAAGCGCCGTTGTGCTCACGCCCATCTATCTAGCCCATATCAAAAGCAGCCATCGCTGTTCTTGAAGGAGACCAATCAATCCCACTGAAAAACAGGCATATCTGACATGATCGTTAAATACGGCTGATGATACCGCGTGTCTCCAGGCAAACATCGGCTGAGCTGGGGAGAGCTGTCTCCCCAGATCAGCCGATATCTGATGTCATTTCGAACACGGACGGTTCAGATATCCCTTGGTGTGCAGGCCGTTAGTTTGGACAGAGACGCCGGTCTCCATTCAAGTTAATGGCATCGGCGAGAGATTTACGGACATGTCCATTCTCTGGCTGACCGAGCTTTGGGGCAATAGGGATCTGTCGCCACAATTGGCCACCGCTCGTTACGTGTGTGGGGACCCTTACTCAGATCTGCGGGTATCCCATTGTAGCATCAAAAGGTTAATAATGCAAAGTTAATACATACAAATCACTTATTTACATTCCTTTTTGAGCGTCAGGATAATTAAGTTCATCCGCGAATTATGTAAATGATAATTCTTACAAAATTCTCACTATTTCCTGGGAATATAAGCCGAGAAATAAATAAAGAATCCAAATCCGTTATCAACTAAATCCCGACCTGAAAATAACTCAATATATATTCACTAGGAGAAGACGCGGTATATACCAGAATGAAGACGTCTCTGAGATTCCGGGGCTCACGGGGGATTAGGGAGATGAAGGCCGAGGGACTCCATTGGTCAGCCGAAGCTCGTTCTAAAGGTATGTATCACTTATCTTTCCATGGAACCTAAACCTGGGAAATATGAATGGAAATGAATGATCAGCCGCTGAAATGTTTCTTTCCAGAATTCCAGATAAGAACACAAATCTTGGGAGACGGTTGATGAGCTGAATTTGTTCTGTAAGCTGAAATGACGAGGCCAATAATATGATGTAGATATCACGAGACGGTTCAAAGCTGCAACATTGGGAAGATGAAATTCCAACCGGAGCCACTGGTTATTTTCCATTGTTGGGTCAATCCTTCATCCGACTCCAGCATGTGATTTGTCTAGGAGCTGGTTGTTACCATAAAGCCCCCTGAACATGCCTCCTTGTGTTACTGTGCTAAGGTCATGGGGCCCCGGCGTGGCTTGTGCTCGCAGGCGGTACCTGGTTCTGTCTCTCTATCCTTGACATGCAGTCTGCCCATCCATGCAGAGTTAACTGATGTGCTGGACCCCGGCTGTACCGGTCACCGCCTGCTGGTGGCACTGTGATGGTGGCACTGTGATTGCCCATCCATGGGTTGGTCCCACAGTGACTAGCAGGTGGCTCCCTGCAAGCGTGGGCTGGGTGGAGCTCACATCTGCCTTATTAGATTCAGTGGCTATATAGGTGTGCTTCATCCAGACACACTGACTGTTCATTGTTTTTCTGTCTTCATATTTCTGCCTGTCTCTGAACCTGAACCCCCAGGAGGGCCACTCCTGTACCTTGGACGTTTGCACCTGTTTTGATTCTGTCTGTGAGTTCCCATTAAATCTCTTTTGACACCACCCTACCTCTGCTTGGATCTCAGTGTGTGTTGCCTGTCTGGTCGCCCCTTCGGTACCCCCTGTAATAGCCTTAAGCCCCCCCATACACAATTTTTCAGCCAACCGACCGTCGTGCGCGCCGATCTAAAGCTTAGAGAGCTGAAGTCGGCCGCCCAATTGATCTAAGCCATTATGGACATGTCCGTTATTCTTAGATCGGGCTTATACTTTAGACCAGGACAAGTGTCCCCGTCTAAAGTATTGGTATGTCTCCTCAGATCTGAGATCCATTGGGCTGAGGACACACAGCCTGTCTGCCTGCTTGCCTCCCTGGGAGGGGGGGTGGGGAGGTTCTATCAGCTCCTCCAGCCTCCCGCCTTCCCATCCTTCATGCTAGGCTTGCGCAGGCAGACTGTTGTCACAGCACAGCGTCCCTATACACTGTCTGCTGGAGGACTATGTCCCTCAACTGCTTGGGTCCTTCACAGCTCGCTCGGCAGCTAGGGGAGACGCAATAGACACCACCAAGAGGAGTTCCATGGGCTGGAATGTGACACCTGATGACATTTCATCACACAAGCCCTGTAGATCCGGCCAAAACATCGGGTCCACCAATCGAACAGTTGTTACACCTAGTACCTGACACATGACGCTTCAGCTATTTATCTTCCTCATTTGAGCCTAGCTTTGCTGTCTAACTGCTGGCACCTGACATCGCTTGGACCTGAATAGCCCGTTTTGCACCTGACCTCCTCTGGGATACTTTGGGGGACTGGACAGTTTTCGGGGAGCGGGCGGTCTAACAAGGAAGGAAAGGGTGTCTGTAGATGGCAGCGTCCAGGAGGGGTGTGGGGGAGGAGGGTGGTGCCCCCAGGGAAGGAGGAGGGGGGAGTCAAGCGTATAGTTGGCAAGTCCAGGAGGAGTGATTAGGGGTCGAGGAGAGAGCAGCGAGACATCGGGAAAACACCAGGAACGGGAGGGCCCGGGGGGAGTAGATTGGTTGGTCCCCAGAAAGGGTTGGGGTGGGGGGCCTTACTCTAAAAACATTTTGACTATGTGACCACGTCACTTCTAGCTCTATGCCCAGGAGCAGAAGGATGGGGGGAGAGAGTGGCCATTCCCAGCAAGGGGTTCGGCGGGAGGTGATACTACACGGAAGATGCGGGGTAGTAGAGTGCACGGTCCACGAGGTGTTCGTGGGATCGTTGTCTACAAGAAGAGGGGGTAGTAGAGTGGCAGGTCCAGAGGGGTTTTCGATGGGAGGTGGTGGTCTACAAGTAATTAGGGGGGAGAAGAGTGGGCAGGTCCACGGAGGGTTTTGGGGGAGGGGGTCTACAAGACGGAGGGGGGAGAAGAGTGGGCATTGCCAGGAGGGGTTTGGGGAGGGCAGTCCCGAATAACGAGGGGAGTAGAGAAGCATTCCAGCAGGGGGTTGGGTGGATGCTCAGGTCCTACAAGAAGAGGGGGATTAGAGTGGCAGGTCCGAGGGGTTCAGGGGAGCTGTCTACGGAAGGGAAAGGGGGAGATAGAGTGGCACACGTTCCCCGCAGGGTTTTTGGGCATGATGTCCTACAAGGCAAGGAGGGGAGTAGAGGGCGCAGTTTCATCAGCGGTGGTTGCGTGGGGAGGGCGCGGACTCCAGGAGGAGGCGAGCCGGAGGTATGTTGTGCAGCCTTCAGAGGCGGTTCGGCGGGGCGGGTGGTCTCATTAAAAAAATTTGCTATGCTGGCCCAGTCACTCCTAGCAACAGACGCCCCCTGTCTACACTGTCCTATAGATTCTCGGCACATCCTCTAGGGCCACGATTCCACATTCGCACCCAGACCTACTCTTCCATACGAAGACATTCACATGTGACGCACCCTTCCTGCCAACACAAAAAAACTGTTAATTCTTAATAACTATAATGATGAAAAGTACGTGCTGATTTCTTGTTTTCGTAGCACTCCTCATTCTATTACCCGCGACCTTCATAAGGACCTATAACACTAGGGCTCAGCTTACATCTCCGGAAAATTGATGGAAAAGCCAAGTATAGAATCAAAAGAACTTATGTGCAACAAGGACGGAATACCAAGATGCCGATAATGAATCCAACATGGCTCGTTCTCGTGTGTCATAAGAATCTCCACCTGCGTACGCGGAATATTTTCATCATTGACTCCATATTTCCTCTCATCTAGAGTTTAGCAAGGTTACATCGCCCGTCCTCGCTTTCTGGAATTTCTGCATGGTTCGGGAGCTACAACACCTTATATTCCTCTATAGCTGAACCCAATGTATGTCGTATGTAACTGTGAATCCAAATATACAGGGGTCGATCGCGGATGCTAAGGGAGATGGTCCCCTGGGCTGGCTCCCCACCCCCCACCCCCCCCCCCGCTGAGCAGCTTCTGTCGCACGAGTGTCCCCTCCTCCAAAAATCTCACAGGACCAGGACGTTTCATAGATCAGGCTTCCCTCCGCTGGTTGGAAGGTTTGTGGCACGTGATCGGTGGATCCTGCTCCCCTCTGACCCTGGTGAAGAGATTGTCGCCTGTGAATGTGGCTCCTGTTCCCTCTGCTGGTGACTAAGAAACTTGTGCACGTGATGTGGCTGTCCTGACTTCCCTCCTCCTAGTGGAAGAGATTGTGGCATGTCATCGTGGCTTCCCTGCTCCCTCCTGTTGGTTGAAGAGATTGTGGCATGCTAATGTAGGCTCCTGCTTCCCCCTCCTGCTGTGGAAGAGATATTGGCACATGACGTGACTCCTGCTCCCTCTGCTGGTGAAAGCACACGATTGTGGCATTGATTTGGCTCCTGCTCCCCTCTGTTGGGGAAGAGATCGTGGCACGTATGTGACTCCTGTTCCCTCTGCTGTGTCAAGAAAATTGTGCAACGTGGATGTTGCTTCCGCCCCTCTGCTGGTGGAAGAGATTTGGCATGTGATGTGGCTAATCTTCTTCTCTTCCTGCTGGGTGAACAGAGATTGTGGATGCGATGTGGCTTCTGCTCCCTCTGCTGGCGTGGAAGAGCTTTTTGCACTTGATGTGGCTACTGCTCCCTCTGCTGTCTGGCAGAGATTGTGGCGGGATCACTGTAGCCTTCTGCTCCCTCTGCTGGTGAAGAGATTTGTGCACATGATGTGACTCTGCTCCCTCGTGGTGAAGAGAGTTGTGGCACATGATTTGGCTCTGCCCCCCTCCTTCTGGTGGTAGAGCTTGCGACATGTGATGTGGCGTCCCGTGCCCCTCTGCTGGTGAAAGAGCTTGTGGGCACGAGAAATGTGGCTCCTTCTCCTCTGCGGTGAAGAGCTTTGTGGCATGTGATGTGGTCTCCTGCTTCCCTCACTCCTAGTGGAAGCGACTTGTGCATGTGATGTTGCTCCCTGCGCCTCACTCTTTTGGTGGAAGATATTGTGGACGTGATTGTGACTCCTCCTGATCCCCCCTGCTGGTGGAGAATTGTGCGCATGTGATTTTGGCTCCTGCTAGTCGGCTGGTGAAGAGATTGTGGCACATGATGTGGCCTTCCTTCTGCTCCCCCCTCTGCTGGTGGAAAGAATTGTGGGCAATGGTATGTAGCTCCTGCTCCCTCTGTGGGGAAAGATATTGTGGCATGTGATGTGGCTACCTGCTCCTCTGCTGGTGGAAGAAGATTGTGGCTGTGATGATCAGTGCTTGGCTCCCTCTGCTGGTGAAGAGCTTTGCTTGGCATGTAATTAGGGCCTCCTGCTCCTCTGCTGGTGGAACGAGACTATGTGGTCACATGACTGTGACCTCCCGCTCCCCTGTTCGGTGGAAGAGATCGTAGCACGTTATGTGCACCTCCTGCTCCCTCTGCTGGGGAATAAATTGTGTGCACATGATTGGCTCCCTGCTTCCCTCTGGCTGTCGGAAGAGATTGCTGGCATGTAATGTCGGCTCCTGCTCCCTCTGCTGTTGTACGGATTGTGGCACATATGTGACTCCTGCTCCCTCTGCTGCTGGTGGAAGAGAATTGTGGCAGCATGAGTGTGGCTCCTGCTAAGGTCTCTCGTCACGTGGCTAGAACTTCGTGCCACTGTGATGTGGGCTCCTGCTCCCTCTGCTGTTTCGAAAGAGCTTGGCAGTTGAGGTGGTCCCCTGCTCCCCTGCTGGTGGAAGAGATTGTGGCATGTGATGTGGCTCCTGCGTCCCTCTGCTAGTGGACGAGATTGTGGCATGTATTTGCTGAACCTGCTCCCTCTGTTGGTGGAAGGAGATCGCGCCAACGTGATGTGAGCGCCTTTCCCTCTGCTGGTTGGACGAAATTGTGGCACGTGATGTGGCTCTGCTCCCGTCTGCTGGTGGAAGAGATTGCCTGTGATGTGTGGCTCGCTGCTATTTACTACTGGGTGAAGAGATTTGTCGGCATGTGATGTGCTTCCTGCTCCACGTCTGCCTGGTGGAAGAGTTGCGGCAATGCATTGTGCTAACTGCTCCATCTGCCTGGTGGAAGAGATTGGCTGGCATGTATTTAGGCTCCTGCTCAACACTCTGCTAGGTGAAAAGATTGTGGCATGTGATGTGGCTCCCATCCTGCTCCCCTCTTTCGGGTGGAAGAGATCGTGGCACGTCATGGGTGACCCTGTTCCCACCCCGCTGCTGGTGGAAGAAATTGTGGCACGTGATTGGCTCCCTCGCTCTCCCTCTGCTGGTGGAAGAGACTTGTGGGCATGTGATGTTGCCCTCCTGTCTCTTCTGCCTGGTGAAGACGATTGTGGCAATGCGGTGGCTTCTTCTGCTTTACTCCTCTGCTGTGGAAGATATGTGCGCCTGTGATTTGGGCCTAAACTGTTCTCCCATCTGCTGTGGAAGACTATTGTGGCTGTAATGTATGCTCCTGGCTCCCCGGTCTTCTGTGGAAAGAGACCTGTGGCAACAGCTGGATGTGGGCTACTGCTCCCTCTGCTGGTGAATAGATGTGTGGCACTGTAATGTAGGCGCCTGCTCCCTCTCTGGTGAAAGATTGTGGCACATGATGGTGACTCCTTCGTCCCATCTGCTGGTGAAACCAATGTGGCACATGATTCGGCTCTAGCGCCCGACCCTCTTCTGCCGGTAAGCTTGTGACACATTATGTGGCTCCTGCTCCCGTCTGCTGTGAAAGAGGCTTGTGGCACGTGATGTTGCTCCATGCTCCCATCTGTCTGGTGGAAGGAGTTTGTGGCATGTGGATGTGGCCTCCTGCTCCCTCTCCTAGTGGGGAAAGAGATTGTGGCAATGTGGAGTGGCTCCTGCTCCCCTCTGCTGGTGAAGAGAACATGTCGGCATGTTCATCGTGGCTCCCTGCTCCCTCTCTGTGGAAGAGATTGGTGGCACAGAATGGGACTACTCCTGCCTCCTCTCCTAAGTGGAAGAGACATTGTGTCGCCATTGTGATGTGGCTCCTGCTCCCATCTGTTGGTGAAGAGCTGTGTGGCATGTACTGTACGGCCTCCTGCTCCCTCTGCTGGTGGAAGCAGATTGTGGCATTGATGTGCTACTGCTCCCCCCTACCCTCTGCTGGTGAAGAGATTGTGGCATGCTGTAGCCCTCCGCCTCCGCTCCTGCTGGTTCAAGAGATTGTGGCCACAGGATTGACTCCCTGCTCCCCTCTGCTGTCTGACAGAGATTGTGGCCCATGATGTTGCCTCCATCGCTCCCTCTCTCTGCTGGTAGATCTTGTGACATGTGATGGTGGCTCCTGCTGGCCTCTGCTGGTGAAAGAGCTTGTGGCACGTGATGTGGCTCCTTCTCCCGCTCTTGCTGGTGCAAGCAGATCTGTGTCACTGTCTGATGGGCTGCTCCCTTCCCTCTCCTAGTGGAAGAGAATGTGGCATGTATGTTGCTCCTGCTCCCTCTGTTGGGGAAGAGATTGTGCACTTGATGTCCTCCTGGTCCCCCTTCTGGTGGAAAGAAATTGTGGCCACGTGATGTGGCTCCTGCTCTTCTTCCCCCCCACGATCACTTGGCTGGTGGAAGAAGTTGTGGCAGTCGATGTGGCCTCCTGCTCTTTCATGCTGTGCAGAGATTGGTTGGGCACATGATTTGCTTCTTCTGCTCCCTCTGCTGGGGAAGAGATTGTGGCATTTAACTGGTTAGTCGACTCCTGCTCCCTCTGCTTGTGGAAAGAGATTGTGGCATGTGCATATGGCTTCTGCGCTCCTCCTCTTGCTGTGGAATATATTGTGGCATTGTGTGGTGCTGCCTACCCCTCTGCTGGTGGAAGAGCTTTGTGGCAGTAATGTAGAGTCTCCTAGCTCCCTCTCTCGGCTGGAAGAGATTGGGGCAACCATGATGTGACTCCCTGCTCCCTCTTGTTGGTACGTAATAGACTCGTCGCCGTTATGACGCCTGCGCTTTACCCTCTTTCCTCCCGAGATATGTGTGGGCTGTCTACGTGCACAGCTGTTCGTCCTTCTCGTTCCGTTCGATTGCATAGGATCTTGCCATGAGGGGTTTGGCTGGGCTAGAATTCGTTAGTCCCTCAGATTGCTGTTATTCGCGAAATTGTGGTACACTGATGTGGCTCTGCTCCCTCTGTGGTGGAAGAGATTGTGGCTGTAATGTAGCTCCTCCTGCTTCCCTCTCTGGTGGAAGAGATATTGTGGCACTGATGTGACTTACTCCGCTGCTCCTCTTCCTGGTGGAGAAGAGATTTGTGTCACATGATGTGGCTCCTGCCTAAGTCTTCTGGGGTAGAACTTGTTAATGTGATGTGGTCCGCTTCCCTCTGGCGGGTGAAAGAGCTTGTGGCACGTGATTGCTCCTGCTCCCTCTGCTGGTGAAGAGATTGGTGGCATGTGGATGTGGCGCCTGATCCCTCTGCTAGTGGAGGAAGAATTGGTGGGCATGTGATGTGGCTCCTCTCCCATCTGTTGGTTGGAGAGATCGTGGCACGTGATGTGTACTCCTGTTCCCTCTGCTGGTGGAAGAAATTGTGGCACGTGATGTTGGCTCCTGCTCCCGCTGCTGTTGATAGAGATTGTGGCAAATGTGATGTGGCTCCTGGGCTCCTGCTATTTTCTGACTGGTGAAAGAGATTGTGGCATGTGATGTTGGGCTTCTTCTGCTTCTGCTCCCTCCCTCGGCTGGTGGAAGAGATTGTGGCAATGCGATGTGTCACTG
>CM070040.1:79927757-79939537 GCA_036250615.1 Ptychadena robeensis
GGGGAAAGAAGGAGAAGAGAGAGAAAAAGAGAGACCTAAGGGGGAGAGATGGGGGGAGGGTACAGGGAAGGGGAGGGGGAAGGTGGTATGTTCTGGGCCCCCTCAGTCCATGGTAGGCGGCTGTGCTTCAGGAGATTCTGATAGGAGCTGGTTACATTTGTCCGAGGCCAGAAACTGTACCATGGAATGAGCTGTTGCCAGATGTGTACAGATTACCCAACACCAGCATTGTTTGGTTCCAACGGTTATACCAATGTTGCAATTGGAACAGCAACTCTACCTGGAAAACCTGAAAGGGAAAGAGTCTTCTCAACCAGCAGGAGCTGGTCATCTTTGGTCACTCCTGGGGGGTTTCCGTGAGACTAAGGCTATGTTTCCATTACATTGGGACCCCTCCGCTAAGCGTCTAGAGATGCTCGAATTTTTCGACTTGCTAATTTTCAGAGTTAATTGCAAAGCTCCTGAACATGGTATCGCCAAACTTGCTGGAGATATAGAGAAGGGATGGGGGAACATTGGACAGAAAACAGTATGTCTCTAACACAAACAGTTTTTGAATAAATTAAGTTCAAAATTAAAGTCGAATTTCCGCATTTTCGACATTTTGACTTGATTTTGAACTTAAATTGTGCAAAAAACATTTGTGTTAGAGCCATACTTCTTTCTTTCAAATGTTCCCCCAACCCTTCTCTATATCTCCAGCAAGTTTGGTGATGATACCATTTTCAGGGGCTTTGCAATTAACTCGAAATCCTCGAATATCTTAAAAAAACTTCATCTCTACGTAGCAAATAGACTTACCTGCTTGGCGGAGACTCTGTCTTCACTGCGCCGAGCCACTCCACCCATGTAAGGCTGAACGTAGTCGAGTAAGTTTAGCCTCTGCACCGGTGGATGCATAAACAGACAATCCACCGAGCAGGCAAGTTGGTACCCCTGCTAAGAGTATACGATGTATACGCTTCGTATACGCTTAGCAGGGGTACCAACTATATATAATGGAAACAAGCAAGGGTACCAACAAGCAGGGGTACCAACTATATATAATGGAAACAAGCACTTACGGACTCTGTTCTGTTCCCTCATACACCAGCCCCTGGTAAATCATCCCCACATTCTCCTCCACTCCCTCTCTCTCCCCAGGCGGATAGATAGATAGGTGGGCATGCTGTAAAATAGATAGCATTTACGATGCCCAGATGGCACCCCCCCCCCCCCCCCCCCCCCCCCCACATGATTTCTCCCTGGGCAACCGCCCATACCTAAGACTGCCACCAACCAGCACACACAGAACTTTAACTTCTTCTTCTTTATTCTAACCAAACCCAAGTAGAGAAGAGTTGACCAAGCCTTCGCAAATGTTACCCTTTAGAGCAGACATGTCAAACACAAGGCCGCGGGGCAAATCCGGCCCGCCAGGCCTTGCAATGTGGCCCGCGCTGTCATCACTGCACGCCGGGGAGCGTGGCTGGCCGCATACTGACAGGACGTGTCTCTTCAGAGCTCCGCTCGATCCCGCCACTAATCCCCTCTAATCCAGCTGATTTTTAATACAAAGGGACCCCCAGCATCCCAGGGGATATACACTATAGCTCCACTATACCACCACGGAGCTCTGGCGCGACTTTCGGTGAGAGGCCCAAAATCGAGGCCGTGGCTCGGGCCTAGGCCGTACCTTCCGGCAAACCTTCCAGTGAGAGGGCGCCTCGGAACCAGCATCAAGAGGCAGCGGAGCGGTTCATATGCGGAGAGGCACGTACCACCTGCGCTCCGGTTTTCCCACAGTGCGGCCTAGTGGAGGGTCCAAAATCCAGGCCGGGGATCGGGCCTAGTCCGTACCACATAACGTGAAAAAAAGGGGAGACAAGGTCCTGAACAGGAAGTACTTCAGAGCGGAGTGAGTAATACGGAGTTTCTGAGCTCCTCCATATGCCCAGGCCCTTCCAAGTGACATTCTCTGCAGTCAGCCCCCAAAATTGAGGCCGCTGCTTTGGCCTACACTCCATCTGCCAACATTGATCCCAAAATGTCCAGAAAAAGAAAAGTTGACGGTGAAGGCAGACAATTTAATGACAAATGGGAAAATGAATACATGTTTGTGCTTAGAGAGGGCAAACCAGTGTGTATATTGTGTTATGAGACAGTGTCTGTGATGCACTATTAAGGAAAAGATAGTTCCATTCATTTTAAATTCACATTTCTGGTTAACATTGTCAGTTTATGACTGTTCAGTAAACCATTCGGCCCGCGATTTAGGCTGGATTTTAGATTTTGGCCCCTTCACTGATTGAGTTCGACACCCCTGCTTTAGAGCAAGCTGACCTCATACATTTAACAGACCGTCATGTGAGCTAAACATCCTTCTTCGTAGCTCTGAAAGGTTCTCCAAAATCACTTCTGCTTTCAATGTAAGCGATATGCAGCATTTAACGTTCTGCGGGATCTCCTCCATGTTTGTACTTTGGAAAATTAGCCGTTAATTAGGATTTTCCTCCGTCAAGTAGCCTCGCAGAACAGTCTCTCCATGCGCCGGATTCCCAGAACTCCAGGCGGGCAGCTTGCCTAAAACCTGGTCGGGACGCTGAGTCAACAATGTTTCAGACAAACAGTAGCTATGGGGATCCTTCTTCTTCCTCTTGCCTCTGGAGACCACTTCTTTCGGCAGACTGCGACATCTGAGCTCAATTAGAACAGGAAAAAGGGGGGGGGGGGGGAACACTTATTCATGATGTCATGCTTTCCACTACTTCACCAGAAAATCATGAATAGCTTTTTAAACAAAAAAAAAAAACTTGGCCGCCTACTGTTTGGAAGGGGACTCCTCGGTATGCATTAGAAAGCAGTGAAAACACACAAAGATCATTTAAGGTGCAGAAGAAGCCAACACTACTCCGGTTTTGGCCTAGACGGGGCTCTGGGATTCCAACAACCGATGTAGAATATTGTAGACAAAACATAAATTAGGAGCCGTCTTTTGAAAGTTAAATGTTAGGTTAGGAAAAACAAAAAGCCCCTGAAGGATCGTTTTTCCCGGGGACAGACCCTGGAGGTTGGAGACGCTCATTACTGGTGGCCATCTTCATTAATTTGTGGTTGATTGGAATGGTTCTAATGTTTGAACTCTCGCTTGTTTCCCACACTGGAATACAATAACGTATTGAAGAGATGGGAAACGGTGGATTGTTTAGGCTGGGAAGCAATTTGCTGTTGTTGCTGTGTCTTCAGCATGCTCTGAGGAACTTAATGTAGGACCAAGGCCTCTTGTGAATTGAGCGTGCTCTGTAGAACTTACATAGGACCAAGGCCTCTTATGTCTTCAGCATGCTCTCCAGAACTTATGTAGGACCAAGGCCTCTTGTGTCTTTAGCATGCTCTCCAGAACTTACATAGGACCAAGGCCTCTTGAGTCTTCAGCATACTCTCCAGAACTTACTTAGGTCCAAGGCCTCTTATGTCTTAAGCATTCTCTAGAACCTATTAAAATACCATGACCTCTTGTGTCTTCAGCATGCTCTGTAGATCTAAATGTAGGACCAAGGCCTCTTGTGTCTTCAGCGTGCTCTGTAGATCTAAATGTAGGACCAAGGCCTCTTGTGTCTTGAGCATGCTCTGTAGATCTAAATGTAGGAACAAGGTCTCTTGATTCTTCAGCATGCTCTCCAGAACTTATTTAGGACCAAGGCCTCTTTTGTCTTCAGCATGCTCTCCACAACTTATGTAGGACCATTGCCTCTTCAACATGCTCTACAGAATTTAATGTGGGTCCAAGGCCTTTTATGTCTATAGCATGCTCTGCAGAACTTAATGTAGAGCCATGGCCTCTTGACTTGTCCGCATGCTCCACAGAACTTAACTTAGGACCAAGGCCTCATGTGTCTTTATCATGCTCGCAGAACTTATGTAGGACCAAGGCCTCTTGTGTCTTCAGCATGCTATTCAGAGCTTACATAGAACCATGGCCATAGGAGTCACTCTATAGCAATATGTGCTTGGACAAGGACTTTTGTGGTGGGATCACCAAGAGTTTTCATTTATCAGTTGTAAACTCCCCAAGCTGCCCAATGTCCTATCTAGGTGTTTTGTTGGCCACCATCAATCACCTAGATCTGTCTAGCATGTGGTGTTGTCCCCTCAACGTGCCACCTTATAGATAAAAGGGTTCCGGTAACATAATCTCCTGCAATGCCTCTTGTAGAACCTTAATGTTATGACATTTTCATCTGGAGATGTTCTCGCGTCAGAATGTTTTCATGGAGGAGTTATGGCAAGAACAGTTTCCTTCTCAAACAATACCAGATGTGAACATAAGTATCCAATGCAGGAAATGTGATGTTCTAGCAGGAGACAAGCGCATTCCGATGGGGTCATGTTGTAGATTTGCAGGTAAATTTAATTTGTAAATATAAACTGTCTGTGAGCCAAAAACCATCTGTAGGATTTCATGGTGATGGAAAACCTTAAAGGGTCAGTCTTTGGAGACAACACTTCCTGAAATAGTCTGGCTTCTGTCATGGACTCTGATTTCCATACATACTAGAACTTGCATGTCAATCAGAGCTGCTCTCATTTATTGGCTGGAGAACGTTCCACCTAATCTTCTCCTCTGCAACACCACTGACCAGGGCCTCCCCAACTTCAAACATGGATGCGCACCAACATGCATGGTCCAATTCCAATGTCTGCATTCAAGTATATACTGCCTAGGACCTTCTAAACCCTTCAGACTATTACCTCCCTATCAAGGACGTTAGCATTTTCCACAACTTCTGCCGAGAGGCATTTAACATCTTGCTTTAGGTCTGAGGGCTCTTGAGATGAGTACTGAGGCAGGGTGTTGCAAGGATAGTGGGATGGAGCAAATGGCCTTCAGAGTCTTGGCTATAGAGGAAGAGTGATTGGGGAATAGACGTCTGGGCTGCATTTACACAGGGCCAGAGCCTCACAGCAAGTTTCTCCAAGGGTGTGTTAGGGTTCACCTGGAAATTGACTGTAATACAGCTCCTGTAGTAGGGTGCTACTATTGACAAGAATGGGTTAACCTTTAAGGATAGAACCCATGTTTTTTGTAGGACTATATTGTACCGGTAATAGTATTGGACATATGTGGTTGTTATAATGCAGTATGGTTGTGTATTGCTGTACAGTAAATAGTCCACTATATGTGCTGTGACCCAGCCTAAGGGGAGGTGTTGCTTGCCATTAGAGATGGTCGAATTTTTCGACTTGCTAATTTTGTGAGCTTATTGCAAAGCCCCTGAACATGGTATCCTCACTAAAATTGCTGGAGATGTAGAGAAGGGTTGGAGGAACATTTGAAAAAAAAAAAAAGGGTTTGCTCTAGCACATGGAGTTTTTGCATAAATTAAGTTCAAATTTAAAGTCGAAATTCCGATTTTCGAAATTTCTACTTGACTTTGAACTTCATTTGTGAAAAAACTATTTGTGATAGAGACATACTTTCTTTTTTGGAGTATACCCCCAACGCTTCTCTACATCTCCGGCAAGTTTGGTGATGATACCATACTCAGGGGCTTTGCAATTAAGTCGAAACCGGCGAAATGGTCGAATTTTTGAAAAAAAATTCGACCATCTCTACTTGCCATCCAGAGTCTATAATTTGTCCAGTAGGGAAATTCCCTAAGTTTCTCCAAATGACTCTATGGGAAGCAGAGTTCTGTCCTATGGGAGTAGACAGGCTTGTCTGCAGGACTGAGAGACCAATAAAGATGATCACATTTTTCAACTTGCTAAATTTGTGAGCTGATTGCAAAGCCCCTGAACATGGTATCATCACCAAACTTGCTGGAGATGTAGAGAAGGGTTGTGGGAACATTTGGAAAAAAACATTTTGCTCTAGCACATGTAATTTTTGCATAAATTAAGTTAAAAACAAAGTTGAAATTCAGATTATCAAAATTTTTACTTGACTTTGAACTTAATTTGTGCACAAATTTGTGTGAGAGCTATACATTTTTTTGTAGTATACCTCTAATCCATCTGTACATCTCCAGCAAGATTGGTAATCATACCATATTCAGGGGCTTTGCAATTAACTCAAAATGGTTGAATTTAAAAAAAAAAACTAAATTCACCATCTCTAGGGACCAACAGCAGCATGTGTGTGAGAGAGACTACCGTCTCTGACTAAGGGAGAAGGTAACCTATAGGCTAGGACTGTCATCTACTAGTAAGGCCTAAAGAAGAGAGTGGGAAAGCAACACAGCTACTTGGACTGGGTACAGGCTAAGGGCCCCCATACACCTTTAGATTTCTCAGATTTCCTTTAGATCTCCTTTTGTTTTACCAAAACCATGTAATATGAGGGATTTTCTAAACCATCAAGTCTACCTGTGTTAAAAAAAAAAAAAAAAAGTCTACCTGTGTTCAATCACAGAAGACCTGGCGCTACATAGTTGTTGGTAGAGCAAAATTATATCTGACAGAGAGTTTTAAAGGTTAATGGCCAGCTTTAAATGAACTTTTATTCTTTGGATCATCATACTGTATTATAACAACCACATATGTCTAATACTATTACCGGACTACCATGCTCCTGGGCTCAGGATGCAGAAGACGCCTCTAAATATAATTCTTTGCAACAAGGTCCCAGTAATTGTTCAACCTACAAGTGCTGAGTGCCCATTGGAACTTATCTCTGATCTGGGGACTGTGTCCACTTGGACCTACAACACCGTGTGGCCCAGCAGTGAGGGCTGGCCATAGCTTGTGTGCCAAATGGGGGGACATCACTAGGGCTGAATTGTTTGGGAGAGGGAGAGAGCTGCTGCAGATGGGTACAATGGCCTGTTGCCTAGAGGGGGTGAGATGTTCCAAAGAGAGAGAGAGACACCCTTTCCCAACCTTAGAAGAATGGTAACAAATAGGCTAGGACTGTCATCTACTAGTGAGTGCTATGGAGGAAAGTGGGAAAGCAACACAGCCAATTAGACTGGACACATGCTTAAATGGTCTATTATTCTTTGGATCATAATCTCAAATGACTACCCTGCTCCTGGGCTCAGGATCCAGAGGCCTGTAAATGTAATTGTTTTCAACAAAGCCCCAGTTATTGTTCAACCTACAAGTGCACATTGGAACTTATCTCTGATCTTTGGACTGTGTCCACTTGGACCTGCAACACCATGTTACCCAGCAGTGAGGGGTGGCCATAGGCAAAGTGCTAAGGGGCACTTCCCTAGGGCTGAATCAAGCTGCTACAGACATGTGCAATGTCCTGTTGTCTAGAGGGGGTAAGAAGTTCCAGAGAGAGAGAGAGACCCCTTCCCCAACCGAAAAAGAAGGGTAACCAATAAGCTAGGACTGTCATCTACTAGTAAGGAATATAGAGAAAGGTGGGCAAGCAACACCACCTCTTGGACTGGGGAGAAGCTTAAAAGAACTGTTATTCTTTGGAGCATCACTTCAAGACGCTACCCTGCTCCTGGGCTCAGGATCCAGAGGCCTGTAAATTTTATTGTTTCCAACAAAGCCAGTTATTGTTCAACCTACAAGTGCTGAGTGCACATTGGAACTTATCTGTGATCTTGGGACTGTGTCCACTTGGACCTGTAAACCATGTGAACCAGCAGTGAGGGGTGGCCATAGGCAGTGTGCTAAAGGGGGGGCTTCACTAGGGCTGAATCGTTCTGGAGAGAGCTGCTACATACATGTGCAATGGCCTGTTGTCTAGAGGGGGTAAGAAGTTCCAAAGAGAGAGAGGAAGGGGCCCTCTTCCCCAACCTCAGAAGAATGGTAACTGATAGGCTAGGAGTGTCATTTACAAGTGAGGCATACAGAGGAATGTGGGCAAGCAACACTGCAACTTGGACTGAATCATTCTGGAGAGAGCTGCTGCTCTGTGCTTGCAATGGCCTGTTGTCTAGAGGGGGTGAAAAGTTCCAGAGAGAGAGAGAGAGAGTGACCCCCTTCCCCAACCGAAGTAGAAGGGTTATCGATAGGCTAGAGCTGTCATCTACTAGTAAGGCATATAGAGGAATGTGGGCAAGCAACACCACCACTTGGATTGGGCACAGGCTTAAATGACTTAAATGAACTGTTAAACTTTGGATCATCATCTCAAGGGACTACCCTGCTCCTGGGCTCAGGATGTGGAGGAGACCTGTAAATATCATCATTTTCAACAAAGCCCCAGTTATTGTTCAACCTGCAAGTGCTATGTGTGGTCATTGGACTTAATCTGTGATCTGTGCAGCCAAGCAGTGAGGGGTGGCCATAGAGCTAAAGGGGGCTTAGAAGGGGGTAACCAATAAGCTAGTCATCTATTAGTGAGGCATTTAGATGAAGGTGGGCAAGCAACACTACCGTATGGACTTGGAGAGGCTTAAATGAACTTGTATTCCTTGGAGCATCTACGCAAGGGGCTACCCTGCTCCTGGGCTCAGGATGCATGTGCTATATGTGGTTATTAGGCTTAATCTGGGGAATGTGTCCACTTGGACCTGCAACACCATGTGTGGGGAGGCCCATAGGCAGTGTGCTAAAGGGGGCACGTCACTGGGGCAGAATTGTTCTGGAGAGAGATGCTGCAGATGGGTGTAAAGATCTGTTGTCCAGAGGGGGTGGTAAATGCACATAGAGAAGAAAGTTCCAGAGATTTACCCCACGTGAGAAGGGAGCAAGAAAAGTACCCATCCCTCACTCTGCGGGATTCAGATTTTATATTATCCTAATGATGTTATAATGAATTAGATGAGTGCCCCTCCCTGGGACTTTATTTGGAGATCGGACCAAGGATTTTACTCAAAAAACTTGTCTTTTACATGTTGTGTGAATAAAGTATGCTTTATTGGAAATAATCAAATAAAATAGTCCACTTGGTTTGGTGGTTCCCTGTTGTATACATGCAACATGTTTCGCCCTAAGTACAGGGCTTCTTCAGGCAAGAAAAACAGGTATGATCCACCAGAAGTAAAGGACTAGCCTGTCCCATAGGCTGCAAGTACCCACACCAAAGAATAGGGATCCTCCAACCGCAACCGATCACCAGTGGCTTTAGTAGAGATCGGTGTGGTAAAGCCGTATTATCAAGATTAGACACAGAAGTCATCCATGGCTGGGTGTGTGAGGCGGGAGAGAGGGGAAGGAGGAATCCGACTTTTGGGATCCGATGTATAGCACTCCGAGTGCTGGCACACTCGTGGTGAGTTGCTTCACTCCGGGTAGTGTCATGCACGGTGTCCTCTGGTATCCTACGCGGGTGGGAAGAAAGAGCCGGCCGGCAGGCGGGACAAGCAGAGTCAGTGCAGAGCAGACTCCCCACACATGGTGTTGCAGGTCCGATCTCCTACCTGCGTAGGATCTCCAAATAAAGTCCCAGGGAGGGGCACTCATCTAATTTAAGTTCTAGTAATTGGGATGGGAGTATGGACCAATCATACCAGGCTGTGTTATAATCTGGGAGGCGATAATTTGATTTGTAATTGATGTAATAATGTATTATCTATTATATTATCCCAAGTCACCAGGACTCCTTCCACACTTATTGCACCAGACAAGTTTGAAAGATTTCAAATAGAATAGAAGCTTTATGAGAAGAAAAAAAAAAAGTTCATAAAGCATTTCCCAGTTGGACGAGGATTTCATTAAATTCCAGAATAATTGTGAGTCATTAGCAGATACGGGATACTGCTGTGTGCTCAGGGAGGTGTTGAAGCTATTAGGGTCGCCCCATCATTACTGATCGCCATAATGTTCTTCTCAGAAACAAACAATTTAGACACAAATGTGCTGCGTACGTTGGCGGTTATGAGAGTTGGAGGATTCATCTTTTGTCTTACAAATAGAACTGTAATGCTGTTTCAAAACAATCTTGTTTTTTCTGTGGAAATGACTATTGACAACAAGTATTTGTTATTTCGTAAACTATGGCATTTATCGGACCATAAGAGGCGCCCAGTTTTTAGAGCAAGAAAACCAGAAAAAAAAATATTTAAAGGGTTCAAATCAATTGGGGGAAAAAATCCCCATGCAGTATCAAATTTCAGCCACAAGATGTCCCTAGTCGCACATCACGCTATCTTTCTCACACATTGGGAAGAGGGGGCTGAGGGGGAAGTTGAGTGCAGATTTCCCCCCTCTACAGCTATGTGTGTGAAAACTGCAGCTCTCACATACAGGCAGAGATAGATGGGAGAGATGCCGACTTCAACCTAGTGAAGAAAGTGGGCACTATTAATGGCCAGGAGGCTAATCATTTTGAATGTTCCCTTTCTTCTTTAAACTCAACTGGATATTGTTATAGTGTATTGTCTCCAAAATAACAAACACTTGTTGATAATGGTCATTCCCATGGTGTTGTCTCATTACATAAGGGGGAAGGGGGGTAATAACTTTGGCCTCAACTGCATATGAGAATTTGTCATGAATATATGACCTACCTGATGTTTGCGTGCGACGGACTGAGTAGGTTTTGTGGAGAGAACACAGGTGCGAGCGTGGAGAATCCAGCCTACATCTGTTTTCATCTCTTCGTATATGAAAGAGGAATTGTTACAGTCCTGGGAATGACTAACCTGTGAACTATTCATGGGAAGAACCCCCATCCCGTCACGTAATTGTGATAGATGATGTAGAATTCTCTATCAATATCTGTCCATGAGAATTACTAGATGTTAGACATACTATACATACTAGACATCACCTGTGTAAGTTCCATGTAATTGATATATCTTCAATGTAGATAAGCTTCTGGAATGTTTACATGTGTATCTACATCTACCCCTGAACTCTGCTTAGGCACAAGGTAATGGATTAGTCTCCACAGGGTCACCATTAGAAATTTGGAGGCTCCATACTAGAAAATGTTTGGGGCCTCCTACCACTAGCATCCCCTGTTTTGGAGGCTCCAAAGTGTCACAGATCCCAACTCAACTGGATATTGTTATTGTCTCCAAAATAACAAACCCTTGTTGATAATGGTCATTTCCATGGTGTTGTCTAATTACATAAGGGGGGGCTAACACCTTTGGCCTCAACTGCATATGCAAATTTGTCATGAATATATGACCTACCTGATGTTTGCGTGCGACGGACATGGAGTACATTAGCGCAATCTAATATTTAGATGACTGAGTAGGTTTTGTGGAGAGAACACAGGTGCGAGCGTGGAGAATCCAGCCTACATCTGTTTTCATCTCTTCGTATATGGAAGAGGAACCATTACAGTCCTGGGAATGACTAACCTGTGAACTATTCATGGGAAGAACCCCCATCCCGTCACGTAATTGTGATAGATGATGTAGAATTCTCTATCAATATCTGTCCATGAGAATTACTAGACGTTAGACATACTATGTGTAGGACATCACCTGTGTAAGTTCCATGTAATTGATATATCTTCAATGTAGATAAGCTTCTGGAATGTTTACATGTGTAACTACATCTATGGGGCCCCATACTAGGTAATTTTTCCGGGGCCTCCTACCACTAGCATCCCCTGTTCTGGGGGCTCCAATGGATGCTTAGTACTACCCCTTTAACCACCTGCCCCTGGTCTAAGGGCTCCAGAGGATCCTTACCCAAGGGTGCACATAATTTTTTTTACAAGACTCTCATATGAGTATCAGGAGATGGTGTTTGGTACTAACCCCATATGTAGGGTGGTCTTCCTTACTTCTCCCTCACTGTCCTCTGCATCAGCTTCCTGCATGGTTGACTCTGGCTTTGGGTCACATGTAACTCTCACAGTACAACATGTTTGAACCCCAGATCTCATACCTCAGTATTGTGACCCCCAGATCTCATACCTCAGTAGTGTGACC
>CM070040.1:79939637-79950446 GCA_036250615.1 Ptychadena robeensis
ACATGGGCGAACGCGAACATTCGATGTTCGCCGCGAATAGTTCTCCGGCGAACAGTTCGGCCCATCACTACTTCTCTACATCTCCAGCAAGTTTGGTGATGAGACCATGTTCAGAGGCTTTGCAATTAACTCGAAATGGTCGAAATGGTCGAATTTTCACTGGGGATGTGCTGGTGTGAGAGGTTGGCTAGAGCTATGGAAACCAGAAATAATTGGAGTTAAGGTAGGTCCACCACTCAACTGCAAGGGTTAGATGTTTCATTAGGACTAGATGTTGAAGGATAAGTACTTACCTGTTCCTCTGAAGTCTCCACCTTTCCTAGACCTCTCCTCTTTGTGAAGAACCTAATCTGGATGAGTTGACCTGTATTCTTGGACATCACCCCCCCCCCCCACCCCCATTATAAAGAACTGACATTTAATATGCTAAGACCAGATCTAAATGAAGGAACATAAAATATGAGGTAGCCTTTGGTGTCACCACAAAAAAATATTAACTTTCAAATTTTGGCTTTAACCATATCAAAGAAATATCTGCGAGATCAGCGAACCTTAAAAATGGAAAATATTAAGAGCTGAGCGTCTGAAGCGTCTTCTGAAGACCCCTCAAATCCCGGGATCTCAGGATAAACACCAAGAGGTGATCAAAGGGGACGTTTATCTTCAGGTGACCACACGCGGCTTCCCATCTCTGACGTTTGATGTAATTACACTTCTTTCATAGTTAATTGAGTGTTGTTGGGGAAAAATAATGGAGTCAGCTAAATTTTACCTAAAGGGGAGACGGAGAAAGTCTAGGGATGGGCCGCCCGTTAAATAAATTACAAAGCGGTCAATCCAGGGCCCGTGACCACCTCAGAACTTAGGGATCAGGTGTCTCTGCTGGCTTGGAACAGTTTTTAAAGTTTGGGAAAATGAAAATAAAAAAAGTAAGAAAAACTCTGAAAATGTATAAAACCCAGAAAGATTAAAACTGAAAATAATGAAATAAATGTTTTTGGTTCAACCTTTGAATTACCAAAGATGTTTTTTTTTTCATGCAAAAAAATATGATTTTTATACTTTGTGACAGGGTGTCCCAGTATGTGCATGGGAAAGTGCTGGATGGTGCATACATTGCACCTAGGTTTAGGTACGGTTTGTAATAGAGGCTCCAGGGGAAACCGTGTGTTTGGTTTTCCAGATGGTTTAGAGTGAAAGCCGGAGTTTAGGGCCCTGGAGTCGGCCATGGGAAGAGAAGGGAGGGTCCCTTGGCCACCAGGTCAAGGATTTGCTCACACAGAGTTCAGGTGTGATTAAAGAGGAGTCAGTTGCTGGCTGACTAGGGGTGGTGTGCAGAGGCACCTGACAAGCTTGCCCCAGACAAACTGAGAGCATGGATTCAAGGTACTGTGAGTACAAAACTGTTTTGCTGCTGATTCTGTGCTGTACTATATAGGGAGTTAGCTACCTGAGTGAGGCAGCTAGTCGCCCAGCTGGGCTGTGCATTTCGTTTGGAGCTTTTGTTTTGCCTTTGTTTACCTGGCTGACAATAAAGGCACAGGTGGATGCCTGCTATTTGTGTTTAAGGACAGTGTTTCTGCCTCTTAAGGCCCCCATACACGGGTCGGATTCCGGCTGGATTCCGGGCCGATCGATTCCGGGCGCGTGCACGCGAAACGATCGTGCCGGAATCGTGTGCAGCCCACCTTGTCCGATCGATCACGTCCGATCGTTCGGGGGCCCAGAATCGGATCCGACAGAGAACCAACATGTTGGTCTTTTTGATCCGATTCTGCACACATCAGGGGGAGTTACCATTTGTGAGGTGGACAATTGGACACGGAATCGTCCCGGAATCCGTTGGACAAGGTGGTATGCAGCGATCGGATTCTCTTAATTGGCCGATCGATCACACCTGCGATTCCCGCCAGAATCGCCGGAATCGATTGGATAGGTGATCGAGCGGCCATGGAATCCGACTGTGTATGGCTAGCTTTACTTCTAAGCCACGATCCCTGCAGCCCGCGAGCAGTTCCCCACCTTGCCGCAACTTGAAAAGGTTCATTATGGGTAGTGATGGCCTTGCAGAAAAGCCCGGGCGAATATTGAATGTTCAAAACATGAACGATCAAAACATGGGGAGCTGCGATTCTGATCGCCCGATCGCGGCCTAGCTTAAGTGGGTACAAGCCCATTCAGCTAAATAGAAACGATCACCCATGATTGTTGCATGCAAAAAAAATCTTGTCCATGCTGCGGTTGATCGTGGGGACAGCAAGTTGCCAAAGGAAATGTCCTCCTGGAAAAGAACTAATGGTCTGTTTTAGCCTACACAGGAAGAACTAGACATTATCTAGGGCAGTGTTTTTCAACCACTGGGATGGGATGTTGCCTGGTATGCCGTGGGTTTTTGACCCCACCCTCGGCCCTCCTATCTAGCTGCCTCTTATAGTATAAGTCTAAAGCTAGCCATACACAGTCGGATTCCATGGCCGATCGATCACCTATCCGATCGATTCCGGCGATCTCAGCGGGAATCGGAGGTCCGATCGATCGGCCAATTAAGTCTGTCCGATCGCTACATACCACCTTGTCCCACGGATTCCTGGACGATTCTGTGTCCGATCGCTTACTCCACATATGGCAACTCCCCCTGATCTGTGCAGAATCGGATCAGAAAGACCAACATGTTGGTTCTCTGTCGGATCCGATTCTGGGCCCCCGAACGATCGGACGTGATCAGACGGACAAGGTGGGCTTCACGCGATTCCGGGACGATCGTTTCGCGTGCACGCGCCCAGAATCGATCGTCCCGGAATCCGTTGGGAAACGGACCCGTGTATGGGGGCCTTAATACTATAAGAGGCAGCTAGATAGTAGGGCTAAGCAACTGCATCCTCACAGAGACTTACACAGCCAATCCGTGTTATACACGGACCGGCTCTGTGAGGATGCAATTGCTTAGCAACACGCGTCCCCACAGACCAGGGGCGGTGTTTTTGCTCTGCTTGTACGCATCTGCGTTCCAGTGGGGCACCTGCTGACGACGTACTTCCGGCGGGGACCGGAAGCGCGCCGAGATTATGCGTATCGTCGATGCCCTCCTATTTTTTTCATGAAACAAGTGTGCCTTTGCCCAAAAAAGGTTGAAAAACACTGATCTAAAGATCCAGACCAGCCAATCAGGGATTGCCTCTTCTGCATCGGTGACAATGAAGAGGTGGAACCTGTAACAATCAGCGAGTACGCTGACGGGTAAGTAACTCCTAGTGTAGCTAGGGGGGATTTAGGTTTGTAAATTCCATGATTCCAGAAGAAGACTCCTAGTGGACACGCTGGAGGACATGGCTGGTTCATCTGGAACAGGCAAGCAGTCCCAATGGTGGCTCGAGGTTACCACTTTTGGTAATTATAAGGCTGGGTCTACACTATGATGCCCCAGAAAGCACAGGAGGCATAACGAACACGTGGGCGTGTCCATAGCTCCCTCTGTTTGGGCACTGTTTTAGGGTGTATAAGGCGCGGTATTGCCAACACAGTGTCCTATACATTTCTATTAGCAAACCACACCCGGAAACACACCATGCCCAGCGGGACGCCCTGGATCCCCAACGCCTGGCGGGATGCACTGCACCATTTTCCCAGAGGTCGATGTGTGGAAAAGCCATGCAGAAATCCGTGGTGTGGATGGAGCATGAATCTCCCCAGAGCCACACATGGGGTTACCACCAGGGTTAAAGCGGACCTACCACCAGAAAGTCATCATTATGTGAATGGCACTAGAAGTGCCCATAATAGGCCACTTCCGTGCCATAGTCCTCCATGTTAATGGAGGGGCGTCGGTTTCCCAGCCCACATTGCACTGTTTGCGTGGTACTGCTGCGATCAGGCCGAATGCTAGGGCGGTTAAATAAGATCCTTTGCAGCCCCTCTCCTGGCTCACGCCCTGGCGCAAGCAGAGCACAGCGCAGAGATCTCTAACCTCAGCTCTGCCCTAAAATGACTAAGATGTATTCACCCATAGAAAACCATTATAAATTCGTGGACACTCGTGGTATTGCACTCTGTGTTAACCCCCGAAAGCCTGGCAGATAAAGATGGAATCTCCCAAATGATTCCAGGGAACAGGAGGTAAGTATATTTTTTTTTGAATTTTGGAGTCTTACCCCACCATTATACCAGCTCAGAGCTAGGTCAAACTTTGATTATATAGGGTTAAGGTCTTCTGCCATGTATATTATACATATATATTTTTTAGATTTTGACTATACATCCGCTTTAAACCAAACACACATGTACAACATATGTAAAGCGCCCACCAGATAAACTTTTGTCCCTGGTTGGCCAAGCCCCTATTATTGGGACAATCTGTAAAGATAAAAAATCCTTACCTGTAAGAAGTGTATCTCGTCCGTCTCTCCTCCTCTCTCCGAAGAATGCCGTGGCAAGAACAGTGTGTCAGATGGAACATTCTTAAACCTCAGCTTCTCGCCTCTAATTCTCTTTTTACTGCTTTCACTTTGTGTCCTTTGAAATACTGTGTATGTGGCGCCCCCGGTGGCTGTCTGCGTTACTGCAGCCTTAACCCATTCAAGACTGTAAGCTACACAGAAATCAAAATGGCCACTCCTAAAGATGACAGCAGGGTAGGTAAGTAGGTTTTTGAGAAAGTTTGAGCCATTGGGACAGTTTAGATATAAGTGAAAATGTAATAAAATAGTTTTGGGGTTTAGGTCTGCTTTATGTATGTTCAGAAACTGACCCTTAGGGGGTTAGATGGCCTAAAAGCAGATGGTCTATTTGTCCTATAGGGAGAAAGCTGCACGCGTGTCAGGATCCAGGACAGAGGAGGCGACCAGGCAAATTGCACACACTGACATCCAGACAGAGATGGTGGTGACAAAAAACAGATTTAATGAAAAGACTCACAGGTACGAAGACAAAAAGGTGCAAAAATTCCAGGGGTATCAGGGTTCAGGTTAAAGTCCAGGGGTATCAGGGCTCAGGTTAAACTCCAGGGGTATCACAAGGTCCAGACAAGCAAAAACAAACAGCAACAGTCACAGATCCAGAGACAAGTATAATTGAACAGCAAGCATGGCCTGGATGAAGCACACCTAAATAGCACTAAGCTAATGAGGGAGGTGTGAGCTCCACCTAGCCCATGCCTGCAGGGAGCCACCTGCTGGTGACTGTGGGACTAACCCATGGATGCGCCATCACAGTGCCACCAGCAGGCGGTGACCGGTACAGCCAGGGTTCTAACAAGGCGTCACTCCAAGACCTCCTGCCTATGACAAATTGCGAGCGTGAGGATTTTACACGCAAATTTCCAGACACGCGTTATGTCATCGGCCGTCATATTTCAATTTGCAGATGGGGACAGTTCTATAGCATTACACCCTCGGAAGTTAATCTGCCTACTTTGTTCCAGAAAGCTGTATATCTGCTTCAAAAAGATTTTACGACAGCAGCGGCCATCCTCGCGCACCAGTCATATTTCATACAGAGACTTCTAGAAAGGATTATAGACAGAATAGAGGCCGTAACTCGTTCCTGGCACTTAGCCCCGGGGGACCCATCACGCCTGCCAGGAAGATCAATCCTACCTCCCCGAGTAAGACCTCTGTTACCCCGGCCTCTTGTGGGGTGTTGTATATTATTTTAAAACCCATTATTTCCCAGTCTGTAATCACAGCGTCATGTCGTTTCGAAAAATTTTTTTGGAAATGGTGATTTAAAGTAGAACTGAACTCAGAATTGAAGAAGGTACCTTTTGTCTTCTATTCTTTTGCAATTTCAGTTGTGTAATTGCCGTGAGAGGTACTGCCGCCCATGACCCAAAATTTTTACTCTGTTGGGTGGAGGATCTGATCGGTGGAAGGAAAGCCTTGTCATAATGGCTCCCTCCATATATCGTGTTTCCCCAAAAATTAGGCTGAGTCTACACTACATTGCCCCAGCAACCACGTGCGGGGGGGGGGGAGTTATGAGCACGTCGGCGTGTGTGTGCCCATATCGCTTGGGCGTTGTTTACATTTCTAGTGGCAAACGATGGCCCAATGTGTTTCTGGGTGTGGTTTGCGGAGTACATGCGACGCCCCCTCCATTAATATGGAGGTCAATGTCGCCGCCCCCCTCCGGTGACGCTGAAGTCTCAGGGCTGGCTGACAGCAGAGGGGAGAGACCTCCTCTGCCCTCCATGATGTGTTTAAAATAGCCAATGATGTTATAAATTGACGGCAAGTGTTTAAAGGCCCCCACACACACACTGAGTGGGGGCCGACAGAGCTGCTAATATCAGCTCTGGAAAGCAGCATGATGACGTCATCACACTGCAGTCCCGAGCTGAAAGCATCGGCCGGCACCATTTGTGTATGAGGTATGAGATCTGGGGGGTCACACTACTGAGGTATGAGATCTGGGGGTCACACTAATGATGATCTGGGGGTCACCACTAACTGAGGTATGAGACTGGGGGTCACACTACTGGAAGGTTGAGATCTGGGGGGGTCCCCCACATACTAACGTTGAGTAGGAGATCTGGGGGTCTGCACTAACTGATGTAATGCGATCTGGGGTGCCACCCTACTGAGGTATGAGATGATCTTGGGTGTTCACACACTGAGGTAAGTAGATCTGGGGTCACGCCTTACTGGAGGTATTTATATCTGGGGGTCACACTACTGAGGTATCGAATCTGGGGGGGTCCACCTACTGAGGTATGAGATCTGATGGGGTCACACTACTGAGGTATGAGAGCTGGGGGTCACACTACTGAGACAGTATGAGATCTGGGGGTCACACTACTGAGTATGATATCTGGGTGGTCACAATACTGGAGGTATGAGAATCTTGGGTTACACATGTGTCGGTGAGAAGTACATGTGACCAAAGCCAAGAGTCAACCTGTCAGGAAGCCTGATGCAGAGGACATGAGGGATAATAAGGAAGAACACCCTACATATGGGTTAGTACCAAACACCATCATCCTGATACTGATATGCGAGTCTTGTAAAAAAACTTATTGCACCCTTTGGTAAGGACCTTCTTGAGCCCTAACCAGGGGCAGGTGGCATTCAAGGGGTAAGTCACTAACATCCCTTTGGGAGCCCCCAGAACAGGGTGAGCTATGGTCGGAGGCCCCGGAAAAATTAACCAGTATGGTGGCCCCATAATTATTACACATGTACACTTCCAGAAGCTTATCTACAGTGTTGAAGATAAATATAAACCCAATACAATGAACTACACATGTGAATTCCTACACATAGTAATGTCTAACGTCTAGTAATTTCATGGGACAGATATTGATAGAGAATTCTATCATCATCTACACAATTACGTGACGATGGGGGTTTCTTCCCATGAATCGTTCACAGGTTGTCATTCCCAGGACTGTAATGGTTCCTCTTCCATATCGAATAAGATGAAACAGATGTAGGGCTGGATTCTCCACGCTCGACCTGTGTTCTCCTCCACAAAACCTCTCATCATCTAGAATAGTATTTGCGCTAATGTACCCATGTCGGCGCACGCAACCTCAGGTGGTCATATATTCATGACAATTTGGCATATTCAGTTGAAGGCCAAAGGTGTTAGCCAGCCCCCCCCGTTATGTAATTAGAACAACACCATGGAAATGACCATTACAACAAGGGTTGTTATTTTTGGAGACATAACAATATCCTTTTGAGTTGGGATATGTGGACACTTTTGGAGCTCCAAAACAGTGGGATGCTAGGGTAGAGGCCCCAAACTTTTCTAGTATGGAAGCCTCCAAATTTCTCATGGTTGACCCCTGTGGAGACTAATCATTACCTTGTAGCCTAAGCAGAGTTCAGGGTAGATGTATATACAAATGACATGTAACATTTCCAGAGCTTATCTACAATGAAGATACTATCAATTACATGGAACTTACACAGTATTCTAGTATTACTAGTATGTCTAACATCTTTAATTCTCATGGGACCATATTGATAGAAAATTCTAACATCATCTATCACATGACTGACGGGATGGGGGTTGCTTCCATGAATGTTCACAGTTAGTCATTCCCAGACTGTAACAATTCCTCTTTCTATACGAAGAGATGAAAACAGATGTAGCTTGGATTCCCAACGCTCGCACCTTGTGCTCTCCACAAAAACCTCCTCAGTAAGTCCGTCGCAACGCACAAACATCAGGTAGTCTATATTCAATGACAAATTCTCATATCAGTTGAGGGCCAAAGTTTATTACCCCCTTTCCCCCCTTATGTAATGATACAAACAACCATGGAAATGACCATATCACAAGTGTTTGTTATTTTGGAGACAATAACACTATAAATATCCGTTGATTTAAAGAAAAGGGACCATTCAAAATGATTAGCCTCCTGGCCATTAATAGTGTCCCACTTTCTCACTGGTTTGAAGTCGGCATCCTCTTCCCCATCTATCTCTGCCTGTAAGTGAGAAGCTGCAGTTGTTCACACACATGCTGTAGAGGTGGGAAATCTGCACTGCAACTTCCTCCCCCTCAGCCCCCTCTTCCCAATGTTGAGAAAGATAGCGTGCTGTGCGACTAGGGACTCTTGTGGCTGTAAATTTGATACTCTGCATGGGATTTTTTCCCCCAATGATTTTGAAAACCCTTTGACATATTTTTTTTTCTCTGTGTTTTTCTTGCTCTAAACTGGCGCCTCTTATGGTCCCATAAATGCCATAGTTTACGAAATAACAAATACTTGTTGTCAATAGTCTTTCCACAGAAAAACAAATTGTTTGAACATCATACCGTTCTAAATTTTTTTTTTTTTTTTTGGTAGACAAAAGATGAATCCTCCAACTCCCTCATAACCGCCAACGTACGCCGCACATTTGTGTCTAACTTGTTTGTTTCTGAGAAGAACATATGGCGATCAGAATGATGGGGCGACCCTAATAGCTTTCAACACCGCCCTGAGCACACAGCAGGATCCCGTTATCTGCTAATGACTCACATTATTCTGGAATTTAATGAACTCCTCGTCAACTGGAAATCCGTTATGAACTTTTTTTTTTCTTCTCATAAAGAGCTTCTATTCTCTTTGAAATCTTTCACACTGGTCTGGTGTCAATAAGTGTGGAAGGAGTCCTGGTGACTTGGGATAAATAAATAGATAATACTATTAGCAATCAATTACAAATCAAATTATCGCCTCCCAGATTATCAACCAGCCTGGTATGATTGTGTCCAGACTCCCATCCCAATTACTAGAACTTAAATTAAGATGAGTGCCCCTCCCTGGGACCTTTATTTGGAGACCTACGGCAGGTAGAGATCGACTCTGCCAACTACCATGGTGTGGGGAGTTGCTCTGCAGCTGACTTGCTTGTCCCCCTGCCGGCCGGCTCTTCTTCCCACCCGCGTAGGATCCGAGGACAACGTGTCCATGACACTACCCGGAGTGAAGCAACTCACCACGAGTGTGCCAGCACTCGAGTGCTATACATCGATCCCAAGTCGGATGCCTCCTTCCCCTCTCCCCCGCCTCCACACCTCCCAGGCATGGATTGACTTCTTTGTCTACTCTTGAATAAACGGCTTTACCAAAAAAAAAAAACCCACACCGACTCTACTAAAGCCACTGGTGAAATCGTTGCGGTTGGAGGATCCTATCTTTGGTGTGGTACTTGCAGCCTATGGCAAGGCAGTCCTTTACTCGGTGGATCATACCGTTTTCTTGCCTGAGAGCCCTGTTACTAGGGCGAAACTGTTGCATGTATACAACATAACAGGGAACCACCAAGACCAAGTGGACTATTGTATTTGATTATTTCCAATAAAGCATACTTTATCACACAACATGTAAAGGGACAAGTTTTTTGAGTAAAATCCTTGGTCCGATCTCCAAATAAAGTCCCATGGATGGGCACTCATCTATTCATTATAACATCATTAGGATAATATAAATCTGATCCGCGAGTGAGGGATTGGTACTTTTCTTTCTCCTTCTCAACTTGTGGTAAACTCTGGAACTTTCGTCTCTATGTGCATTTACCACCCCCCTGACACAGATCTTTACACCCATCGCAGCATCTCTCTTCTCTCTCCAGAACATTCTGGCCCCAGTGACGTGCCCCCTTTAGTCACACCACTGCCTATGGGCCTCCCCAACATTGTGTTGCAGGTCCAAGTTGACCATTCCCCAGATTAAGCCTAATAACCCACATATCTCACATGCAATCCTGAGCCCAGGATCAGGTACCCCTTGCGTAATGCTCCAAGGAATACAAGTCATTTAAGCCTCTCAAGTCCCATACGGTAGTGTTTGCTGCCCACCTTCATCTAAATGCCTCACTAATAGATGACTAGCTTTTTGGTTACTCCCCGTCTAAGCCCCCTTATCTCTATGGCCCCCCTCACTGCTTGGGCTGCACAGAATCCACAGACTTTAATTCCATGACCCACAATAGCACTGCAGGTGAACAAGAAACTGGGGCGTTGTTGAAATGATGATATTTACAGGTCCCTCCACATCCATTAGCCCAGGAGCAGGTTAGTTCCCATGAGATGATGATTCCAAATTTAACAGTTCATTTAAGCATTTAAGCCTGTGCCGAATCCAATTGGTGGTGTTTTGCTTGCCCCACAATTCCTCTATAGCCTTACTATAGATGACAGCTCTAGCCCTATCGATAACCTCTACTTCGGTTGGAAAAAAAGAAGGGGGGGGTCACTCTCTCGTCTCGTCTCCTGGAACTTTCACCCCCTCATAGACACAGTCCATTGCAAGCACAGAGCAGCAGCTCTCTCCGAATGATTCAGTCCAAGTTGGCAGTGTTTGCTTGCCCACATTCC
>CM070040.1:79968499-79979116 GCA_036250615.1 Ptychadena robeensis
TGGGGGGGGGGGGCTCAGAGCGGTAAGACACCTGTGTGTGCAGTTCACTCTTCACGTAGGAACATGTCGAACTCATCTGAGTTGGAGAAGATTGTCCAGTCGTGCCATGTCTTGCGGAACTGTTCTTCAGTGCCCATTAGGGTACTAGTCAGATCTTCCATCACGTGGATATCCGCCACTTTAAGGAGACAGTTTTTAATAGATGGAGCTGCGGTTGATCTTAATAGAGCAGGGGTACTGGCCCTAGCCGCATTCACTTGGTCTTGTTGACTGGGTGACCCACCAAGGCTTTGTGACCATTATGTGGTTATTGTATTATGGTGATAAATATACTCACTCCAAGATTCACACAATGTTCTCCTCCAGTTGATCAGAACCCACTTGGTCTTGTTGACTGGGTGACCCACCAAGGCTTTAGGACCACCATGTGGTTATTGCATTATGGTGATGACTATACTCACTCCAAGATTCACACAATGTTCTCCTCCCGTTGATCAGAACCCAGTTGGTCTTGTTGGACCCACCAAGGCTTTATGACCACCATGTGGTTATTGCATTATGGTGATGAATATACTCAGTCCAAGATACACACAATGTCCTCCAGTGGATCAGAAACCAGTTGGTATTGTTGGACCCACCGAGGCTTCATGACCACCATGTGGTTATTGTATTATGGTGAGGAATATACTCACTCGAAGATTCACACAGTGTTCTCCTCCATTTGATGATAACCCAGTTTGTCTTGTTAGACCCACCAAGGCTTTATGACCACCATGTTGATCAGAACCCAGTTGGTCTTGTTGGACCCACCAAGGCTTTATGACCACCAAGTGATTATTGCATTATGGTGATGAATATACTCTCTCCAAGATTCAGACAATTTTCTCCTCCAGTTGATCAGAACCCAATTGGTCTTGTTGACTGGGTGACCCACCAAGGCTTTATGACCACCATGGGGTTATTGCATTATGGTGATGATCGTACTCACTCAAAGGCTTACAAAGTACCACGGAGAACATCATGGTGGCCTCCCCAGCTCAGAATCTTGGTCCTCTTCATCGCATTCCTACAAATGAATCCAGTTAGAAAACCATGTGAATCTCAAGTAACATTTTATATAAAGATATTTATAAACAGACCTCTACGTGTCGGTATAATAGAGATGTATTTTTCACTGGTGACTGGCAGCGGCATAGATGTCACGTTTGATGAGGCCCATGGTTCCACATTAACTGCCAACCGGCTCAATGGGACTTCACATCAAACAAAAAACGGAGAACAAAAGCCGTATAATTGCCTCGCAACCTATATGTGAAAGACACACAGACGCGTCCGTATGACGTCCACCTCTAATGTTATAGCCATTTACTCCGTGTCAGCAGGAATCCTGCAGTGGGTGTCCAATTATTTCTCCTGGCGATCCACTTGAGGTTTTGAAAGCTGAAACTTCTCATTTTCTCAAGCTGTGCATTCTCCTCGCCCGGCTGGGGCGAAGGGCCGCCTTCTAACCAGTTCCCATTTCACCGAGCCGAACGTCGAATCTGCATTCCTAATTACTGGGCCGGTACAGACGGTGTAAGCCCATCGCCGACCGACGTCTTCCCACCACCTATGCGTTGCCCACGCTTCGGAACATTACCTAGCCGGGAGGGGAAACTGCTGCTGTTAGCACTTTTTTACGGCTCCGTGTTTCGGAATGATCAGATGGGAAAGATTTTCTCCCGGCCAAGAAAAACCACCGAACAATCCTGCGGCAGACAGAAGACTCTGCCGCTGGAGCCGGGAGAGCCAAGATAAACCAGAACATGGGAGGAAAATGCGGAGGCGAGCCCAGGCTGACTTCTGCTCGTGGTTCTGTCGCTGCAGCTTATACCCGGGGAGATGATAGCGAGGCATCATCCAATGTAAGCTACACGCGCCGGGCCGCTGTCATAACCGATTACCGCGCCGGTGATGGCGGCCACCTGGCACCTTTGGCCTCTGACTGTTTACATATCCACAGCCGGCTTCTGTCAATTCTGTTGCATTCTGTGTTTTAACTACGCAAGCCTGCTGAAATGAATTATTAATAAAGCCCAACTGATGCCTCGCACCTCTCTGCCCCTGAATTTTACACTCTGCGGCTAAACTTTAAAATACCCTTTTTTTTTTTTTAATGCAGTGGAGTAACAACTACCCTTTTGCATAAGTGCCTTGGCACTGCAGAGTAACAGCCACACCTCTGGTCCTGGCACTGCAGAGCTGAGTAACTACAAAAGGAAAGCGAAGGATTTTTAATCCGCAATGTATGACATTTTTTGTCGATAAGCCTTAAGCTCTGTGTTTTTATTTTTCGATTTCGTTTTTACCTCAGGAGAAAAAAAACATCGCACTGTTTTTCGGATGAAGAGACGCACGAGCGAATGAATTTCTTGTCTCTGAGTAAATCCCAGAATGATTTCATGATGTCTGACGAGGAGATGACCAGCGATGATAATACGGTATACCAGCGCACCCAAAGTCATTGTGCTGGCAAACGCATATGCCTTGTTCCATGACAGGGAATTAAGGTAGGCCCTTCCGGTGACTTGAAGCGCTAGGGCGCTTGTTCGCATAGTACAGAATGTGGGTACACTAAATAAGCGGGACAGTGGAACGGGACAGGGAAAAACTAGATCAGTACATGCCATATGTGGCCCGGAAGTGCCGGTCGTACATGTGGACGTAAAAGTGGGTGGGTAGTCACTGGAGAACGCAGAGAAAGTCAGCAAAGAAGACAACCAGGCCAACCATGCACGATAGAAGGAGTGAGTGTAATTCGCAGGATAATGAAAGGGTCAACATGAAGTACGTCGATGAAATACAACCGACAAATAGCTCACAAATCTGGACAAAAAAAAAGACATAGCACTATTCATAGGACGGGGGGGGTGTGCACTGTATGTAATAATGAAAAAAATATATATTGATAAAACAGTTGGGGAAGTCAGGGGCGCCTTCACAAGTCGAAGGGAAAATAGGGTTGCTCGTCTGCGCCAGTGGTGGAAACAAACAACTATCGCAAGGGTGATCCCTTCGAGGAATCCGGCTCCTGGTTTTGGTGGTGGACAGAGGTCGAGCCCGACGGCAGTCCAAAAGGCCCGAAACTCCCGCACCCAATTCTGTAATAACAGGCAAACACCTCAACTCATGGAAGGCTTGACTATCAACCGGAAAATCGTAACTGAGGGAGAGATTGGGTTTGAATCGAAGGATGCACCGTCTATAATTAGATTCCTCATAGTCGCTCAGAAAGTGGTAGCTATAAGGGGAACCAAGCCGGAAAGGGCGGTATTTTTTCCATGTAAACCGAGAGGGTGTCTAGAGAATTATGTCAAGCTGGCAATGAGTAGGGCGTTAAGGGGGTGAGATGGAAGGGCCAAGAAGAGCTTTGGCTTGTAACTGTTAATGCTGTGGCGTGGGGTCGGATCAAAAAAACTTTTAGAAAAGATCTAAAAGGTCAAAGCGCAGGGGGTTGTTCGCCGGGAAAGGGAAAAGGGGAAATGAAATTGAATCATGCAAAATGGTGAGGAGTGGTACAGGTTAAGGGGGGGTATACAGGGTTCATGAAAACGCGCGTGGAGTGCCTGGTTTCATATGACAAGGAAGGTGAGTTTGCAAGCTGTTCGGGGGTACATGTAAACACACGGATCAATGGCATGCCGCGTATGAAGGGCCGAATATGACGTCACTTTGGCCAAGGGTGGGGGTCTGTCACATGGTCAATACGCAAAAGGACAAACGAGAGCCCCTGGAAAACCCCCATCCGGAGGGTTAAAATTATTGGCCCATAGTAATGGTAGGAAGTCCGCCTAAAAGTACTCAGTGAGATACGGAACGAAGGACGCTCAACGGGAGTCATGGCACGAACAGGTCAGTACTTCAAAACAATCAGATTGTTCTTAGGGAAAAGCAGAGACGTCTTGAAGCACGTTTGTCCCGAATTGCGGGGATGTTCGGCCTACAATGTTGTTGGGTACATCACCCACGGAAAAGAAAAACAACCCAAACGGCGGCCCCCCCGGGCCGTTGCTGGAATAACCCCACATGGCTTATATGGTCAAGAGGGCCTCATCGTGGTGGGAGATGTAAAAACTACTCTGGTGGGGGGTCCTTCTGGGGGTTCTGTGGTTGGATTCGATTCACAATGGTCCGGAGGTGGAGCTTAGAAAGCTCGGTTTTAGTCACAGTGGGTGGGGCTGGCGCTGACATTCTAATCTAGCAAGCTGTGTTGATGGGGATTATGTTGGGTTTTTTCCTATACTGTTGTTGCATTTATGTCCCTTGACAGGGGCATTGTATCTGGCGGACCCGGCTGTGTGAGCCGCCGTGTGCTACATGCAGCGCTTAACCGCATTCAAGGGAGCTGGGAAGCTAAACACTGAAGTAAGATAAAGTGGTGTCATGCACCACAACGGCAGGGGGAGCAAGGTGGGGTAATATAGGGGGGTGAGGTTTTTGGGTGAACAGGTGTATTAGATGGCAACTTTGGTAGATCGCGGTATTGGGGAGGGCAGTTTAGGTAAAAGGTACGGTGGTTAGAAATATGTAATGTAAATTTTTTTGGTGAAAATAGTAGGTTAATTGGTAAAATTTTGAGTTGGTAGAGTTAGGCAATATAGGGGACGTGTCAAATGGTTTATTAATTTGTTATAGTGGGCGAGAGCTATTGCCGAAAGGAAAGACTAGGTGTCGAATAAATATACATTGCAAAATCCCCATATGAAAAGTGGGTATCCAAAAAAAAAAAGATCAAGTCACCGAATCCAATACAAATTGGCGTAAGTGGAGTGATGGTAGAACAGAAGTTGAATCTGGGGGGGGGTATTGGACTACAGAAAGAGAACTAACTACAATTTACGCACTCAAAATGCAATAGTTTGCAAATAAATTAGGTGTGGAAAGCAAAGTCAAGTCAAAAATTGTGCTAAAAGTTGTGGACGTTTGAACAATTTTTGGAACCGTTAAACTTGATAGGTGACAAAGAGGAAAGGAGGGGGGGACTCAACTGGGGTAGGATAGTGGGGGCAAAGGACGTATTTTTATGTTTTTTCAGAATGTTCCCGCCCACAGGGGGGAAAAAAAGGGGGCAAACCCTTCTCTACGATTTGGGTAAGCATGTGGTGTTAATTATAGAAGCCAAGGGGGAGGAGGGAAAGGGGGGAAAAGGGGGGAGGGGAACGGGGGGAGGGAGGGGTGGGGCGGGGAAAAAAAAGAAAGGGAGGGGGGGGGGGGGAAGGGGGGGGGAGGGGGGAGAAAAAAGAAAGGGGGGAAAGGAGGAGAAGGAGGGATGGGGAGGGGGGGGTGAGGAGGGGGGGGAGGAAGGAGAAAGAGGGAAAAAGGAGTGGTAGTGGAGAGGCGGTGGTGGAGGGAAGGATAAAAAAAGAAGGACGCGGGGGGTGGGGGGGTTTTAAATTGGTTAAGTGCACAGAAGGAAATGGAGAAGATCGGGAGAAATGGGTAAAGAAAGTGAAAAAGAAATTGTTGGTAATGATTTCACATTATTTAGAGTGGATAGAGCGAATAAAGTCCAGATATGATGACATAAGTTATATGTTGGAGTTGTCATATAAGTTAATGTGTCTGTAGAAGTTTGATTACTGTGACATTGACGTTGGAGTGAACTACTTGTTGAGTTTCAAGTGAAGTTTTTCGCAATTTCTGTTGATTTAAACGGAAGTTTTTGAATGAATCGAATTAGGTTGTGGTTGGACTTAGGGTGGGGGTGGGTTTGTTAGGCCGTGGAGTGGGTTAAAAGGACGTGATGTTTGTGTTTGGAGGGCGAACTCAATCTAATGCAAAGGTTGAAGGGGTGAAAGTATTGGTAGGATGATGTGTTTAGGGTAAAAAAGCTCGGTGGAGGTGTGAGGACTGTTGACTTGGCTTGGACTTGCGTGGGTATGGTGTGGGGACGCAAGGTTTTTGTAAATTTTTAGTTGTCGGGCGGCATGCACCGTTGACTATGGAGTGGAATAACATGGCCGAAAGGGTTAGCGTTAAGTACTGTACCTTCCATAATTACGGACTAACGTACTGGTGCGTAAATGGTTTGCTATGCTAAAAGTGGAGTTGCTGACCCATAACATAGAGAAGAGCTTCCCTTAAATTGAGTGGTCCAAGAGATTCTGAGATGGGCCGCCAATTCTTACTCTATACGATGTATAGTCATTTAGGGTAGTAGGCACAATAGGTAGTTACTTTGGAAGAGGGCATACGGTTGTAGAAACGGCACAGATAGGGACCTAATCCGATATACAGAGCTCTGAGTTAGGCTGTTCAATAATAGTTTTTTATTGATAGTAGAAGGTTATGTGCGTTAGTATTAGTAGGGTGTTGGCGTTTGAGGCCGTCACGCTTCTGTATTCCAACATTGTTGTGAGTGATTGGAGCTGCTGTTCCAGAAACGTTATACGGTGGGACATGTGGGGAAATAGTTGTCGGTCCGGTTTTTGAGTGGGAAGTAAATGGTGTATGGGTACGGTGGGACAACATTGATGGCGCCTTTCGCTCGCCGGTTCAATCAGCCCGTGTGACACTCTATGCGAATTATTGCCAGAACGAGCACGCGTGAAACAAATGGGCATTGGAACCAGAGTGTTCGGTTGATTCCCAATGAGTATTATGGATTCATGAGTTTTATGTGGATTAAAGGTTATTTGCTCTGTGGACAACGCACCATAACAATACTGGCGGCCCGAGTTCTGATCGTCAGGACTTGAGCTCTAGTTGATTAGCGCATTTACGAGGAGGGGGTATGCTGCTCCGATTGATGCACGGAGTGCTTTTTGGGGAAAATTATAGGAGTAGAGGCGCACTTATTTTTTTTCAGAGTGAGGGCTAGAGGCTACCATATCTATACACGGGGTCCTACATTAAGAGAGCGTTGGCCCTGATGGTATTACAAGGTCAGTAGTTTGGGTTGTAGTTAGTTGAGCACTTATTGTAGGGGGATTTAGGTAATTGTAGGGCCTGGGCGGGGAAAGAGGCTTTGATATGGTCAGAGAATATGGTTGGGTGTCGTGTTGTTATTCGTTTTGGAAACGTGAATACTACGATGTTTTCTTGTCACGTGAACGCGAGTAATGTTGGTAGTGAACTAGAGGGGTTCTTTGGTGGGTGGTTGATGGGATGTCTTGGTGTCCAGACGGTGTAGTACTAACAAGTGGGTGGTGGAGAAGTCTTGATATTCAGGTGAATGAAATGTAGTTGAGTGGCGGTGGAGGTGAAAGAATAGCAAATAAGACTTAGTTAAGTGTATAGAGAACTAGATGTTTGAGAGCGAACCGAGTAATGGACTGATGTATGGTTGCATTGTTTTCGGATGTAAAATGCAATTCTTAAATAGGGATAGGAACGGTGAAGTTGATAACGCAATCGAGTAATATGCTGTTTATTGGGTCAAAGTACCAAGTACTGAGGAGTTACGGCTGGCAGATGCACGGATTGGATTTTAGGGTAATAGATGTCCGCTAGGTGGATCGTAGGGGATAGAACGACCATAGCTCGAGAAGTAATGTGAGGTTATAGGATAATGTGAAGGAAGTAAAGGGGACGGACAACATAGAGTAGTGGTTGATCGGACAGTTAAGAAAGGGCAGTCAAAAAGTAAGGTGTTTGTTAGATTGGGAAAAGAAAGGGAAAGAAAGAGATTATCATACGGAACTTTTGCTGACACACGGTTGCGTCCAACGAATATTAAGTACGGTCCTCCGTTAACTACTCTGTACGAGGGCAGCCAGGAGATAATATATTGGGTGGTATGATAACTTTTGGTAGAGGGGGTGTACGCGACAATACTAGTCTGACAAACTATTTACACTCATGCAAAGGGAGGTACCAGGGTACAAGTGGTCGCGTTTTTTGGCTGAAGATGGTGACAAACCTTGGCTGAGGGGGGGTTGGTGACCATGGAGGGGAGGGGGCATGCAGTCGGTGGAAGGCAAAAACTCAACAGGGTGCACGGTTGGGTGTTGGGGTCGAGAATGCCAGAGATGTCAATCCACCACAGAAGAGGGGGGGGGGGGAGGCTGTGGTTCCGCGGGGCGGCCCGGGCCGTGATGCGCGGTTGGGGTGATAGGAGGTAATAATATAGATTAGGGGAACTCAGCCCCACAGGTAGTTGACTCAATAACAGAACTGGGGACTGGGCGAGGAGTTGGTGTTGTGACTACAGCGCTGCGGTTGTGTGGGGGTGGATGTGTCGTCGGGACACGTAACACTCTATTAAGAAGTAAGAGATTAAGTATCTAAGTGTGTAATAAATCAACATGAATAACTTTGATAGAGAGGCTGTGATTAGCAGAGGAGGCGCCCTAAACATGGTATGCGCTCACCAAACTGGTGGTGCTGGGAAGTTAAGAGTAATTTTTTTGTATAACAAAAAGAGTTTTTGTGCTCTAAAAATCTAGCACGAGGGAAAGGGGAGGGAAGAAAGGGGCGAAGGACAATATTTTTGAAGAGCATAGAGGATTATTGAAGGGTGGAGTCCAAAATAAAGTCAGAGAATTACCAGAAGTTGGAGGAAAATTCAAAAATTTTCCTTGACAATATGTGACTTCATTTGTCCAAAACTATTTGTGTATTAGAAAGACATAGCAGGGGGTGTTACTATTGGTGTGGAGTAGTCCCCCAGACCACTTGGCTGCGTAGGGTTGCTCGGTCAAGTTTGTGGTGGGGGGAAGTTGTGGGGGTAAACCAAGGATGTTTCAGGGGCTGTTGGCATGTGAAGAGGAAAAGTGAGGGGGGGGGGGGGGAAGGGGGAAAGGAAAGGGATGGGGGCGGGTACAGGGTCGTCGAAATGGGTTGGAAAGAAAATTCAACCATCTCGTAGAGCGAATCACGAGGGGGGGGGGGGGTGGGCCACGGGTCTCGTCCCTATCACCACCCTGAAGGTCAAATTAACGGGGAGGGAAAAAGCAAAAGGGAAAAGCTCAACCAATTCATTGGAGTGCGGTATTTTTCATTATTTCGGTTATGAGACACAGTAGTCTTGGGGGGGGAAAAGTACTATGACTTGCCACCGAAAAAAAGGGCATTGTGCGGGGGTGAGACAACGCACACTGGTGGTAACACGGGCAACTCAAGGTGTGGGGTTGGGAAGTAATGGTCAAATGGGATCACTAAGGTACGGGTTTATAACGAAATAGTTCCGGCACTCAGTCCTGACCATAGCCATGGAACTTAAATGGATACTCGTCCTACAATCATTGGAATCATTAATGGCAAACAAATGCCAACAAGAATGAATATCCAATGAACATATTAAGAAACTTCAAAGGCTCACTGGACTCACTGACAGAGTGGAATCTGTGGGAACAAGTGGGGAATGTCCATGGGGATTGCTGGACAAGGAAATCTCCTAAACTACCAAAAAATGACACATGACACTCGAGTAGACCAACAATTTATACAGCTATGACTGGAAATCCTTTCATTATGAATCCAACCCACAACTACTCTTAGATGGAAACCTATGTAGAGGTTGGTCATGCAATTTCACGAGTCCAGATTCCCAACTCATTATGAATCAACAGCTTCAAACTGTAAGTGGTCCATGTCACATAACCATACGAACCGCCTACCACCCTTCTCCCTAGCTCCAACCTTTTAACCAAACCACCAAAATGTATAAGGCCCCCATACACGGGTCGATCCGGCCGGATTCCGGGCCGACGACGGGGCGGTCCCCCACCGCGAAACGATCGTGCCAGAATCGTGTGCACCCCACCTTGTCCGATCGATCACGTCCGATTGATCAGCGTCAAAATCGGATTCCGACACGAGAACCAACATGTTGGTCTTTTGAGTCCGATTCGGCACAGATCAGGGGAGTTGCCATTTGTGAGGTGGAGTCGAGATGGAATCGACATGGAATCATCCCGGAAGAATCCGTTGGACAAGGTGGTATGCAGCGATGCGGATACTCTTAATTGGCCCAATCGATCACACACCTGCGATTCCGGGCAGAAATCGCCGGAAATCGATCGGATAGGTGATCGACGCGGCCATGGATCCGACTGTAGTATGGCTGCTTTACTGGGCAACGAGGTCAACCTTAGCTCGGCCAGAGTATTATGATCACCTGAACTAGTGATGATCAGAATATTCGGATTCCGAATATAATCACGAATATCGGCAATTCGGAAATTCGCGAAGGGTAAATATATTGCCGAATATTCGCAATTCCGGATATTCGGTATTTTTTTTCCATTACACAACACCTCTCAATGCAATGGACGAATGGGAAGGCTGCAACAAGAAGCTTAGCACAACATCCGCGACCACAACAGTTTTTAAAACCCAATATTGGGGTGATGGCGAATATTCGGAATATTGCGAAAATCGGCACTTTAGAAAATATCGCGAAAATCACTTGGATGGCGTCCAAATTTGCAATTTTTTTCAACACGCCCTCAACTGTTAAACATATATTCGCGAATATATAAAAATTCGCGAAATTCGCATAAAACTAAACTGCCGATATTCGCAATAAGAAGAAATATTGCGGAATGCGAAAATTTTCAGAATGTTTTCCCCAAAATTGTCGCCGCCGCGAATACGAATGTTGCCTATGCCGCTCATCACTAACCTGAACGAGGT
>CM070040.1:80070778-80081087 GCA_036250615.1 Ptychadena robeensis
AGAGGATGATGTGGTCAAAATACTCATTTGCCTAATAATTCTGCACTCCCTGTAGTATATATATTGTGTATGTATAGTATATGTATTGTTTAAGTATTGTGTATGTATAGTATATGTATTGTGTATGTATAGTATATGTATTGTGTAAGTATTGTGTATGTATAGTATATGTATTGTGTAAGTATTGTGTATGTATAGTATATGTATTGTGTAATGTATAGTATATGTATTGTGTAAGTATTGTGTATGTATAGTATACTAAAAGCTAATACCGTTCTTTCTGTCTCCAGCCATAGAGATTTCCATAGCTCTCCCAGAGACACACCTGAAAGTCAAGGGAGATTTCTCCAAAATGAGAAAATGTCCATTTTTTGGTTCAGTTGTCACCTTGAGAAGATTTCTCCCCCACTTTGTGACAAAGATTACCAAGACACCCATCATCAATCTAGGTGGAAGGTATATAAGAGCCTTTTACAATTAAGAAGAGGAGGCATCATTGATGGGACAGTCAGGAACAAGTGAGAGAAGACATATCAGAAGAACAAGACAAGCAGTCCCACCTACCTATAAATGGTGCTATCAAGGGACCTATATTTGTGTTGTAGGTGAGGATGGTTTTCTTCGAGTCAAACCAACATGAAGTTGGATTTCTCCAACATGAGAGGAAGTTGTCACCTTGAGAAGATCTCTTCACTTTCTGTCTTCTGCCATAGATAGTTCCCAAGCTCTCCCAAATACAAACCTGAAAGTCAAAGGAGATTTCTCTCCCTTTTTTGGTTCAGTTGTCACCTTGAGAAGATATCTCCACCAAGGAGACTAACAAGACAACCATCATCAATCTAGAAGAAAGGTATATAAGAGCCTTTTACAATTAAGAAGAGGAGGCATCATTGATGGGTCAGGAACCAGTGAGAGTAGACATATCAGAAGAACAAGACCCTCCCAGAAATAGTGCTATCAAGGGACCTAGATCTGGGGTTGTGTGTGAGGATGGTTTTCTTCAAGTCAAACCAAACTGAAGTTGGATTTCTCCAAAATGAGAGGAAGTTTTCATCTTGAGAAGATCTCTTCATTTTCTGTCTTCTGCTATAGGGATTTCCCTAGCTCTCACAGAGACACAGCAGGACGTCAAAGGAGATTTCTCCGAAATGAGAGGATGTCCTTGCTTGGTTCAGTTGTCACCTTGAGAAGAAATCTCCACCAAGAAGATTACCAAGACAACCATCATTAATCTAGAAGAAAGGTATATAAGAGCCTTTTACAATTGAGAAGAGGAGGCATCATTGATGGGTCGGGAACCAGTGAGAGTAGACATATCAGAAGAACAAGACAAGCAGTCTTGAGAGGATGTCCTTGCTTGGTTTAGTTGTCACCTTGAGAACATCTCTTCATCTTTTTTCTTTAGTAACATACAAATTTTGTATTTTCCACCACTTTGGGATAATGATAGTGATTACCAAGACAAACCATGACATCACTTAATCTAGATGAACGGTATGTAATGAGCATGGAAATACACATGATGCCCAGGAATCTTCGATGCCAGCAGGTTTCTTCTCAGGTTGTCCATGTCACTGACTAGCTGATATTGAGACTTCCAGCTGGAGCCTCTGACAATTGAGAAGAGAAGGCAGCATTGATGAGACAGGAGAGGACCAGCGAGAGTAGACATATCAGAAGAACAATACAAGCAGTCCCAGGTAAACAGAAATTGTGCTATCAAGGGACCTAGATTTGGGGTTGTAGGCAAGGATGGTTTTCTTCAAGTCAAACCAAACTAAAGTTGGATTTCTCCAAAAGGTCAAGAAGGTCTCTTCACTTTCTGTCTTCTGCCATAGAGGGTTTCCTAGCTCTCCCAAATACAAACCTGAAAGTCAAGGGAGATTTGTCCAAAATGAGAGGATGTCGATTTTTTTGGTTCAGTTGTCACCTTGAGAAGAAATCTCCACCAAGAAGATTACCAAGACAACCATCATCAATCTAGAAGAAAGGTATATAAGAGCCTTTTACAATTGAGAAGAGGAGGCATCATTGATGGGACAGTCAGGAACCAGTGAGAGTAGACATATCAGAAGAACAAGACAAGCAGTCCTAACCTCCCAGAAATTGTGCTATCAAGGCACCCAGATTTTGGTTGTATGTGAGGATGGTTTTATTCAAATCAAACCAAACTGAAGTTGGATTACTCCAACATGAGAGGAAGTTATCACCTTGAGAAGATCTCGTCACTTTCTGTCTTCTGCCATAGGGATTTCCTTAGCTCTCCCAGAGACACAGCAGAAAGTCAAGGGAGATTTCTCCGAAATGAGAGGATGTCCTTGCTTGGTTTAGTTGTCACCTTGAGAAGATCTCACCTTGAGAAGATTTTTTTTTCTAGCAACATGCAAACTTGGAATTTTCCACCACTTTGGGATGATTACTAAAACAAACCATGATATCACTTAATCTAGACTTAAGGTATGTAATGAGCATGGAAAGTACACAATGCCCCGGGATCTTAGATACTAGCAGGTTCCTTCTCAGGTTGTCCATGTTACTGACTAGCTGATATTGAGACTTCTAGCTGGGTGTCCATCAGTAGGGAAGCTCTTACAACTGATAAGAGGAGGCAGCATTGATGGGACAGTCAGGAACCCGTGAAAGTAGACATATCAGAAGAACAAGACAAGAAGTCCCACCTACACAGAAATGGTGCTATCAAATCTCCTAGGTTTTGCTTTATGCTGTGATCCTAAGTATTAACCAGAATAAACTATGTGAGGACATTGGTATGGGAGTGTTGGAGATCCAGGTCCACATTGGCAGCCTCCAACTACATTCCTGCACGTCCTACATATCATAAAAACAATCCAAGCAGTCCCAGGTACCCAGAAATGGTGCTTTCAAGGGACCTAGATTTGGGGATGTAGGCGAGGATGGTTTTCTTTGAGTCAAACCAAACTGCAGTTGAATTTCTCCAAATTGAGAGGATGTCTTTAGTTGGTTCAGATGTCATCTTGAGAAGATCTCTTCACTTTCTGTCTTCTGCCATAGGGATTTCCCTAGCTCTCCCAGAGACACAGCAGCAAGTCAAAGGAGATTTTTCAAAGGATATCCTTGCTTAGTTCAGTTGTCACCTTGAGAAGATCTATTCTTCTTCTCCAGTAACATACAAATTCTGGATTTTCCACCACTCTGGGATAATGATTACCAAGACAAACCATGATATCACTCAAACTAGACAAGGTATATCACGAGAATGGAAAGTAGGTATCTTCTCAGGGTGACCATGCCATTGACTATATGATATTGAGACTTCTAGCCAGGTGTCCATCAGTAGGGAAGCTCTCACAATTGAGAAGAGGAGGCAGCATTGATGGGACAGTCAGGAACCAGTGAAAGTAGACATATCAGAAGAACAAGACAAGAAGTCATACCCTCCCAGAAATGGTGCTATCAAATCACCTAGATTGGAGGATGTAGGTGAGGATGGCGTTCTTTACAAGGCAAACCAAACTCAGGTTGGATGAGGGTGAGCTGATTTAAATCAGCTGTTTTTGATCAAACAGCGTTTTGCTATATGCTGTGATCCTAAATATTAACCAGTATAAACCATGTGAGGACATTGGTATTAGGTGTTGGAGATCACGGGTCCACATTGGAAGCCTCCAACTTCATTCCTGCATGTCCTACATATTAGAAGAACAATACAAGCAGTCTCAGGTACCCAGAAATTGTGTTTTCAAGGGACCTAGATTTGGGGTTGTAGGCAAGGATGGTTTTCTTCAAGTCAAACAAAAAAAGTCAAAAAAGTTAGATTTCTCCAAAATGAGAGGACGTTCTTTTTTGGTTCAGATGTCATCTTGAGACTCTTCACTTTCTGTCTTCTGCCATAGGGATTTCCCTAGCTCTCCCAGAGACACAGTAGCAAGTCAAAGAAGATTTCTCCGAAATGAGAGGAAGTTCTTTTTTGGTTCAGATGTCATCTTGAGAAGATCTCTTCACTTTCTGTTTCCGCCATAGGGATTTCCCTAGCTCTCCCAGAGATACAGCAGGAAGTCAAAGGAGATTTCTCCGAAATGAGAGGATGTCCTTGCTTGGTTTAGTTGTCACCTTGAGAAGATCTCTTCTCTTTTTTTCTCAAGCAACATGCAAACGTGGGATTTTCCACCACTTTGGGATGATTACTAAGACAAACCATGATATCACTCAATCTAGAAGAAAGGTATGTAATGAGCATGGAAAGTGCACACGATGCCCAGACGCCTAGACGTAAGGTATATCATGAGAATGGAAAGTAGGTATCTTCTCAGGTTGACCATGCCATTGACTATCTGATATTGGGACTTCTAGCTGGGTGCCCATCAGTAGGGAAGCTCTTACAATTGAGAAGAGGAGGTAGCATTGATGGGACTTCAGGAACCAGTGAGAGTAGACATATCAGAAGAACAAGACAAGCAGTCCTGCCTACACATAAATAGTGCTATCCAATTGCCTAGACTGGAGGATGTAGGTGAGGATAGTTTTCTTTACAAAGTAAACCAAACTCACGTTGGATGAGGGTGAGCTGGTTAAAATTTTTGATCAAACAGCGTTTTGCTATATGCTGTGATCCTAAGTATTAACCAGTATAAACCATCTGAGGCATCATTGGTATGGAGTGTTGGAGATCCAGGTCCACATGGGCAGCCTCCAACTACATTACTGCACGTTCTATCCTACTCTGTGGAATTTGGGTTTTGATGGCGGCCACGCTAGTTCCAGAGAACTATAAAAATTATTCTTCACAGCTTGCAGTCATATATCGGGTGATATAAGGAAACGATTATTACTTTAGGAGCAACCTCTAAAGACTTCTTGCTTCTGGTCCATGTTAGGTGAAGTAATGCATTTTGTTGTTCGAGATTTACAGATGACCCAGCTGGGAATGCTCAACCATTGAGACAGCTGGAGGTTGTGAAATTCGGAGGAGGACTCAAGGCTTCCACCTCCCAACTGAGTTCTGAACACTCATGAGATCATATCACATTGTAGAACTCTTAGAGGTCACTTTTTCAGATAATACTGAACATACATAATATAACACACTTACCTCCTAGTGTGGTCTCCTGTGATGACTGGTCCAGGCTCCAGTTGTTGCTCTATCCCAATCCACCAACTTCCATACCCCACATGATTCCTCTTCAGCCAATCAATAATGTCACCACTGCAAATCATGAATTTTACCAGCAAATAGTCACTTTGAGAACATGCGAAAAGTACTAACTGGGTGAAAAAGAGGCCCTCACATCCTCCCTACCTAGTCCAGACCCTTCAGCAATCTAACAATTTTGTAGTCCCATATTGCTATGGGAACGCTGCACTGTGTCCACCAAACATATTCAGTCTAGAGGAGCTCACTCCTTCCACCTGAGGGTCCATAGGCAAGGTGCTGTGTGGTTTTTGATACAGCAACCTAAGGCCCTCTCTCACACACCATCCCTCCCAACTTCGCTTCCTCTGAACTTACCACTCGGCTTGTGGGCATCAGGAGCAGCACTGATGCTTCCAGAGAACTAGAGATGGTCGAAATTAATAAAATTCGATTCTACTTAAATTCGAGTTTCCCAATCGAATTTCGATTCGACTGCGAAATTTCGACTTTTTTCTAGTCGAAGTCGAAAATTCGCATAAGTCAAAAAATTCGCATAAACACTCAAAAATTCCCATAAAGCCTAAAATTCGCATGTGGTCAAAAATTCCCATAAGGTGGAAAATTTGGATTTGCTGTATGAGCTGTAATAGAAGAATCAGTGTACATAGTAGCAGAGCTTTACAATCAGAGCTGAGATTTAAACCCAATTTATACACAAACGTGACATGTTAGAGCAAAACGTATTGTTTTCAAATATTTCCCCGACCCTTCTCTACATCTCCAGCAATGTCCCCCCAACCCTTCTCTACATCTCCAGCAATGTCCCCCCAACCCTTCTCTATATCTCCAGCAATGTCTCCCCGACCCTTCTCTACAACTCCAGCAATTTTTGTGAGGATACCATTTTCAGGGGCTTTGCAATAAGCTGACAAAGTTAGCTAGCACCATGCGAATTTACGCCAATGCGAATTTTCCAATCACTCCCGCATACTCGCACGCGAAATAGCGGAATGGCAAATCAAAAGCAAAGTTATTTTTCAAGTTGAAATTTCGATTTCAGTCGAAATATCAGGCTGATTTTCAAATTTTTCGGCGAAAACTCGAAATGACCCCATCAAAATTCGACTATGCGAATTTTCGGCGAAAAGGTCGAAATTTCTACTTAAAAATTTGCACTGCGAATTTTTCGACCATCTCTACAGAGAACTCAGTGACACCTGTGAAATGGTCGTTCGACCCCCAAGGGGGTCCCACAGGTTGAGAACCACTGTCTTAGATGGAAGGGGAATGTATGCTGTGATGGAGGACATGACGTCTGGCGGTGAGGTGGTCTCTCTGACTAGCAGGGAGGTGCTGACGGATGGAGGGCATTGAGGAGAGCTCTGCCCCAAGGTGCAACAGTCTGAAGAGGCCCTGACAATGTGAGGTCATAGAGAAGTCTTTGGAAGATGACAGACAAGTGACCCTGGGTTCACCTATGTACCTGATGTTGTGAGCTCAGACCATTTCCAAGGGGGCGGTGTTGGTGCTTTCTTCAACCTACGTATGCAAGTCACATGACACAAGTGACATTGGCCTCTGCTCCAAACTTGAAGTTCACTCTCCTTTGTTAAAGAACGAGACCCGCGTGGAGCACCACAGTGCATCCCCAATTATATAAGCGGGGGCCACGGTGAGTGAGAGAGGATGATGTCTGTGTTATACCATGGGTCCAAACTTCATTTGGGGTATTGTTCTGCTTTTAATTTATTTTAGGATGTCACCTACGTTGCTCTAGTAGCAAAGACCAAATCCTATTTCATATTCTTTGCGATGACTGAAACATCAGACTGGAATAATTAAAAAAAACTCACAGGGACAAAAGTATGAGTTAAAGGCCAGACTCATATTCCATCACAATCAGCGATTGTGCAGAATAAGCACGTTCACACTTCAGGAATGCTGGAGAGACCGCAGCGCCGACCTCAGTGTGCGCGTCCAGAACAGGAAACATGCTGCAAATTTTCAATCAGAGGCATACATCATAACCTGGCAGGGGGAGACGGCGCAGAGGGGATTTGTGGCTAAGCCTCCAGCACAATACATTGTAGTAGCTCTCATTATGAGTAATAGGGGAGCAGACAGCCGCTGGTGCTGCGTTTGGTCCAATTTCCTCCACACAAACATCACAATTACAAAAGTTGTTGTTTTCTGCAGCTGTCCAATAACCCCCCCCCTGACCACACATAACCACCTCCTAACATGTGGACTTTCAAGGTACCAGATTTAGACAACCCATAGAGGATGCAAAATCATTTTTATTTGTAACAAATTCTTTAAAAGTCAATATCTTATTCCCGAGATGTAGTGTAGACATAGCTCCAATTATAGGGCACTGGTGAAAACATGGCGGGCTCTTTCCCTGGGAATACAGGGGAGGCAACCTTCAAGTGCAATGTTCCCTGGCACGGTTCACCCTGTCAGGGCTTCATCAGCATATTACCTTACAAATGATACGCGTAGTGACCTGTGTATAGTATGGTAGAAACCAATGTGTGGAGGGTTAACAAATACAGTGATGAATAAGCCTTTAATATTGTGATGAATTCCACAACCCTTCTCTACATCTCCAGCAATTTTGGTGATGATACCATTTTCAGAGGCTTTGCAATCAGCTTGCAAAGTCAGCTAGTCGAAAAATTTGATGATGTGACCATGACCAAGCAATATGGGAGTGCCCTGCCAGGGGAGAGGTAATATAAGGCCCAGTGTCCATATGGGAGGAGTGTTTTCCTGGGTACCCAAGCAAGTGATCTGTTGTGGTATGGAGTGTTGTGCTGGAAACAAGCCCCCATGGGTAATGGACACCATTGGGCCATGGGGTGGAAGACTGGGAATTTGCAGAAGATGTAACTGATGACATCTCCCTTGTCCCCGAGCTGGGGCCAAGGGTACCCTAGCCCTGAACCTGGAGAACATCAATTAAAGATATCAGTTCTAACACCAACAGGCAGCGTGTGCATAGACTTTATTTGGGGCCAGTGTTGAGCGGCATAGGCAATATTTGAATTTGCGATACTTCTCGAATAATACTAGCAATATTCAATTCGATATTCGTAAATACAAAATGCGAGTGCATGGCCATGATTTGCCATATATTCACATTGTGATTATCTTTTAAATGAATGGTCACATGGTATTTATTTTCGCATGCATGCCCATAAGCGTCCAAGTGCATAATATCTCGAATATTTGAAATTGCGAATATCCGCTGCCATATTTGTGAACTTTGCGAATATTTGAATAGCCGATACTTGTCTAATATGTTCGCAATTCTGAATATTTAAGCTCAACACTATTTGGGATGTGTGCAAGGGACTGCATTGGGACACTGCCTCTCACAGGTGGAGGGATAATCAGACACCAGGTGCAACAGTCTGCAGAGAAGGGACCAGACAGTGAGAGATGCTGGAAGACACCCTGGCGTGTTTGTGCACTCATCATAGACAGGGGGCAAAATTGTAAAAAAAAATCATCAATCTATTTAATCCAGATAACATTATTCCCCTCAAAGGGGTAAAAGAACTCAAGAAGACAATATCACAATATTAATGTCAATATTAACCTCCCTAGCGCACTGCTGAGGTCCAGATTTCTGTACCAGAAGCGCACCATAGACTTTAATGGAATTTTTTGTGTTGTAGGCTTGTAACTTCCAAAAATCTGTCCGTGCAAGGGTCTAATAGACATCCTGAATATAATAATGTTTGAAACACTCAATTATGATAAAAAAAGTACATAAAAAAATTATGAAATGTATCATTTGAATGCTTAAATCGCTTGAATACTTATTTGGTATGAAAGATTTCAAAACAGTATTTATTGATTTCAAAACAGTATTTATGTTTGTTCATAATAACATTTTTATTTTGTTTTTGTTTTGAATTGTATTGGATACAGTTATCCCTGTATCCAATGCAATGGCATTCTCTGAAAGGGTTAACTTCCAAGACCACATCTGCAATGACAATGACAATTCCAGTTGTTCCACTGATATTCCAGTTGTTCCACTCATATTGCGATTTGCATATGAATGTCCCAATTTGCACATGAATGTCACACGGGACATTCATGTGCAAATTGCGATATTCATATGCAAATCGGGACATTCATTTGCAGATTAGGCTTGAAGAGAGGTGTCACAGCCTGCTTGCATAACATCGCACACACAGACAGCACTCAGAGCAGAGTGAGCAGCTGGAGGATCTGAGCTGGACGGCTCCCTCTCGTAGGCTGCATTAGTGCATTAGCAAGTGCAGGACGAGGTACTGCCGTCAGAAACGCTAGGAAGGTTAAAAACACATTTAGTCCATGGATGTCATCAATCCATCCAAGGTTTAGATCTATGCAAAGCTAAACCTTGGGGCTCCATGGGGGTCCCGACCCACAGGTTGAGAACCACTGTTATAAATACTGTACTTTCCAGCGTATAAGACGACCCCCAACTTTTCCAGTTAAAATATAGAATTAGGGATATTCTCTCCGTATAAGACTACCTCTCTTTAAACGCACCAAATAAAAAATCTTATGTCTACTCTGACTTTTAACCCCCAGAAATCTAAAAATTTAATATAGTGTAATACAGTTGTGTATGAAGTGAAGTGTTTGTACAGCTATTTCATGTGTTCTGGATTTAATCTCAATATCCCTGCAATACCAATTTCAGCCACAATGCACAATGTCGCTAGTGAGCACACTTGCCATCACTAGCAGCCAGCTACTATCACAGACATCGGGAAGGAGGGGCTGGAGGGGGATTCTGAAGATCTCTCCCTCTGTCGGCTCGGCTCCTGTCAGCCAACGCGCAGTGCGGAGAGCATGGATCGGGGGAGCAGACCTCAGGGTTGCTGTAGATTGTAGATGGTCGGCAAAGGACAGTAGTGCCCCCTGAGCACCACCATCAACCACCCCCCGGCGGGGGCACCCGTTGTATAAGAGGACCCCCGACTTTTGAACACTTTTTCCTGTGTTCAAAAGTCATCTTATACACCGGAAAATACGGTAGTTATTTCTTAAATCTTTTTTTAGCCTCAGCGTGTGCTCGCAAACACAAACGTGAAACTTACGCCCCGTGCAAGAAAGTGAGGTGCGCACATAGTGTAAACCCAAACCAAACTGCATGGTTGTTTCGCTGTCCCGCCCCGAAAGGGGCTAAGG
>CM070040.1:80172913-80184320 GCA_036250615.1 Ptychadena robeensis
GGTTACCCATGTTTGATATATTGGGAGGAGGGTGTCTATGGTTGGCATCAATGGGAGGAAGGGTACTTTGGTCTGTATTAAGGAGAGAAAAGGGGATCCTGATTGGTATTAATGGAGGAAGGGTGACCCATGGTTAGTACTAATGGAAGGAAGGGTGACCCATGGTTGATAATAATGGGAGGAAGGGTAATCTAGGTTTGTATTAATGGAGAAAATGGCGCCTTTTGTTTATATTAATGGGAGATCCTTGATTGGTATTATTGGGAGGAATGGTAACCCATTGTTTGTATAATGGGAAGTATGGTGCCCTTTGGTTTGTATTATGGGAGCAGGGGATCTATGGTGGCAGTAATGAGGAATTGTCCCACTTGATTGGTATTATGGGAGGAAGGGTGACCCATGGTTGTAAATGGGAGAAGGGTGATCTATGGTTGGTATTAATGGGAGCAGGGTGATCTATGGTTGGTATTAATGGAAGGAATTGTCCCCCCTTGGTTGGTATTAACTGGAATGAGGGTGACCCATGGTTGGTATTAATGGAAGGAAGGGAGACCCATGGTTGTATAATATGGGAGAAAGGGTGATCTATGGTGTGGTATTTAATGGATAAAATGGTGCCCTTTGGTTTATATATCGAGGCTCCTGGTTGGTATATCGGGAGGAATGGAACCCACCCCTTTTTTGCGGGGGTCCTTTTTGTATTAAATGAGGAAGGGTACTATGGTTGTATTAATGGAAGGATTGTTCCCCTTGTTGGTATTAATGGAGAAGGGTACCATGGGTATTATTAATGGAAGAAGGGAGACCCATGGTTGATAACATGGGAGAAAGGGTGATCTATGTTGGTATTAATGGATCAAATGGCGGCCTCTTTGTTTATTTAATGGCAGGATCCTTGGTGTTTTATTGGGAATGGTAACCCGTTTGTATAATGGAGTATGGTGCCCTTGGTTTGTATTCCTGAAAAAGGGTGATCTAGTTGGTAATGGAAGGAATGTCCCCCTGGTTGTATTAATGTGAGGAAGGATGACCTCTTATTTGTATAACTGGAGACTGGTGCCCTTGGTGGTATTAATGGGAGGGTATCTCTGGATGTCTTAATGGGGGAAGGTGGCCATGGCCTGGTATATGTAAGGGTGACCCATGGTGGTATTAATGGGAGAAATGTGATCTAGTTGGTAATGAAGTGGTGGTGACCCAGTTGGTATAATGGAAGGAAGGGTGACCCCATGGTTTGTATAAAGGAAGGGTGGTGCCCTTTGGTAGATATAAATGCGCGGAAAGAACCATGCTGGTAAAAATAGACAAACGGCGTAACATGAGCGCTCCCCAACCACACTTCAGAAACAGGCACGAGATGACCTTCATACATCCTGCATTACTTTTGGCTCCGACAACCGCCGCTTGTTCCCTTACAGGCAATGAGGCGTTCTTCCTTTTTATACTTTTGCATCAAACCTAAATTCCAGGAGGTGAAAATGATGTGTGCAAATGTTCGAAAGGAACCGATACGGCGCGCTCCCAACCACCAGTCAGCAAGAATAATTTCCTCTCCTCCCCACCCCTTTTCCATTTCAGACGCAACCACGTCTACTGGGTTACCAAAAACTAAGTCCAACAAAATGTCATATCGAAGAATGACTACATCAGCAGGAAAAGAATTCAGCGGTGTGATTAGAACATCAGGAACTTTCCAAGCTCATGGGCTGGGAACCGAAACAGGGAAACTGTCCCCGGCATCCTTGGTGGCCATAAATAGGGCGGGGCAATTACATAGTCCGCCGCGTATCCTGCCGCCGCCCCCGTTGCCGAAAACCCATCACCCGACACCCTCCACACCTCCTTTCACCCGCCCCCCACCTCCCACACCCCTCCTTCCTTCTAACCATGGCTTAGTTTCTGGGGGAGGAGAAAATCTATATGTTTTGATTACGCTGTGAGTCTGCGCGGGAGGAGTCAGGTAATGAGATTTTTTTTCAATTTCAACAATCGACCGATTCGAGTTAATTGCAAACAGTCTCATCACCAAACTCGCTGGAATGTAGAGAAGGGTTGGGGTATAATACAAAAAGTTGCTCGAACACAATAGTTTTGCCAATTAGTTCACGTCACTGTCAAAATTTTGAAAACCTAATCATGCCAAACTCCATGTGCTAAAGCAACACTTTGTTCCAAATTCCCCCAACCCTTCTCTACACCTCCAGCAATTTGTGAGATACCATGTTCCGGGCTTTGCATCATTCACAAAGCCACACGTCAAAAACCAGTACTTGATTGACAAGGGTCGGCTGGGAGGAGCTACGTAAATCTTTAGAGCGCGTTACGACACTGTGAGTCTCTGGGGGAGGAGCTAAGGGGAACACTTTAGAATTCAGTTAATTGCAGCTGTGTGTCTCTGGGAGGACTGAGGTGATACGCTAGACATCGTTGATTGACAGCTAGAATCTGCTGGGGGAGGAGCTACTGAATACTTTAGAGCACAGTGACTGATTGCTGGGGGAGGAGCTACGGTGAATGCTATAGAGTACAGTTGACTGACAGCTATAGTCTGTTGGGGGAGGGCCTAAGTGAATACTTCGGTACACAGCTACTGAATACGTTAGAGTATAATTACTGACAGCTGTGCGTCTGCAGGGGGGAGCTACGGGAATACTTTCGAGCATGTGATGACCAGCGTGAGTCTGCTGGGAGATCTACAGTGACATACTTTAGATACCATTGACTGACACTGTGAGTCTGCTGGGGAAGCTAGCGGGGAATCTTAGGACAATGCACTACAGTGAGTCTCTGGGTGAGGATAAAGATGAATGCGCTACGACATAGTGATACACTATAGTCTGCTGGGGGAGGAGCTACGTAACATACTTAGAGCAGGTTGATTGACAGCTGTGATCTGCTGGGGGAGCGCTATGGTAAAGATGGGGCATTCTTGGCTTCAGTCTTTCCTCAAGGAGGCTTCCCCATCTCGAATAAATATCTACGTAGATCTAAGAATCGAATTTGGACCCAACCCCAGAAGATGATTTCTCATATTTTATTTCATTCCCTGAGCCCACATCCTGACCCTCCGTCGCATCCTCTCGTCCCCCCCCCCCCCCCATCTCTCCAACCCCTGAGCGATCCACGTGGCACGGTTTTTTCATAACCGTGCCACGGCAATCGCAGCGGAGCACAATATGCTACGCCGTGATTTTCCTGCCTCACTGAGGGTCATAACATAGCCCGGCGTCCACGGGACGCCTGGACTTCTGCTAAGAAAAGCGACCCCCTCCATTTTGACGGAGGTCTATGGCGCCGCCTCCCCCCGCCCCCTTCGCGTCACCGTGACTCGATCGGGGCGGACCCCGAGTATCGGCAACATGCCGGTGCTCCCGCCGCCGTCAGAAGACCGGCGAGACCGAGCGGCTCCAGTAACTGGGGCTGATTTCCATATGCATGAAACTCAGCCCGAGTTAATTCGGCCAACGCTCAGAAGGTAAGCACTCCCACTTGTATGGAAACTACCAGGAGGAAACGGCAAAAGACACAGAAACCGCCCCAAGCCGGAGCCCCTGCCTCTACGGGCGACCCTGACGCGCTGCCGATACCGTCATCACCTGACGGGTAATGGAGCGTTTCGTACCAGCCTCTGAACCAACAATGCAGTCCAATATTTGTTAGGCTCCTTTGATATGACTTTTAATTTATAATCCCCTACACCGTACTTCCAAACCACAAACACTGCGCTCGATTAAAGCGAAACGAATCCCTTCGATCTCCCCAATTAAGGTCTGCTTCAAATATCTACTCCAATGTTTCTGGTATGTCAGCGTGGATCCCGCCCAAAATCTCTCTGAGCTGATAATTCCTTTCCTTAAGCTGGCCCATACACCTTCAGATCTCTTCAGATATGCTTTAGATCTACCAACAACTTAGTGCTGGGGTCCTCTGTGATCACACAGGTAACTTATGGTTGAAAGTCCCTCATATTACATCCGTTTTGGAAACAAAAGGGACTCTAAAGGACAATCTGACAGGTGCTACGGGACTCCTAAAGCTGGCCAACACCTTTAGACTCTCCATCATTTCCATTAGATCTACCAACAACTATGTAGTATAGCCCCCCCCAGCACTCCCTCGATAGCCCCCCCCACCCCCACACTAGTGATTGGAAGGTATCTATCCCTGCCTATGTAGTGCCGGTCCTCCCTGATAGAACACATCGTGATGAAGGTATATATCACTGCATGTAGTGCCGGGTCCCTCCCGATAGAATCCATTGATTGGAAGGTATATATCACCTGCTATGTCAGTGCACGCGGTCCCTCCCTGATAGAATCCATAGTGATTCGCAAGGTATATTCCCGCTATGTAGTGCCGCCGCGTCCTCCCGATAGAAAACACAGTGATTGGCAACGTATAATCACTGCTATGTAGGCCGGGTCCTCCCTGATAAATACATGTGATTGGAAGTAATATCACTGCTATGTCGTGCCTCCCCTAAGAACACAAGTGATTGGAAGGTATATACACTGCTATGTAGTGCCGGTCCTCCCTGATAGAAAACATGTATTGAACGGTAATATCATCACTGCCCCTCCTCATGTCACCGGCATTGCCGGCCGGGTCCCTCCCTGATCGAATCATATGATTGGAAGGTATCATCCCTGCTTGTAGTGCGGGTCCTCCCTGTAGCATACCGTGATTGCAAGGTATATTCACGCATTTAGTGCCCAGCGTCCTCCCCGTAGAATACTAGCTGATTGGAAAGTTATATCACTGATATGTAGTGCCGGGTCCTCCCTGATCACTTTAAATAGGATTGGAAGGTATATACGCACGATATGTAGTGCCGGGTCCCCCTCCCTGACCCTACGAAGCACATAGTGATTGGAAGGTATATCTCACTGCTCTTGTAGGTGCCGGTCCTCCCTGAAGACACCATATGATGAACCCCGGTATATCTCCTGCTATGTAGTGCCGGGTCCTCCCGATAGAACACTAGTGATTGAAGGACAATGCTCACGCAGCATGCCTGCGCCCCCCCGATGCCCCTAGCTCCGACGCCCGAAGCCCGAACTCCATCAACCGCTCGCCCTCGCGCCCCCCTCGCAAGACACTAGTGAGAAAGTATACCTCACTGCTATGTAGTGCCCGGGTCCTCCCTGAAGAATACATCAGTGCTGCGAAGTTTAAAAGCTCCTCATATACCCTGGTTTGGTAGAAGAACTTGCAGTACCAGATTGTATGGTAAGATTGTAAGGTGTATGGGGCTTAACTACCATGTGGCCACTTGCCAAGGCCTGGCCGCCTCGACTGACTCCAACCACACAGCCCTTCAATTGTAATTGCCTCTCATCATCTGGCTGAGACCTGCCGTCCTCCGAGATGTTTTTAATCTGCCCCCGCATCAGATATTAATCGCTCCCAGTGGGCCACCATGCCCCACTTAAATGATTTGATCCAAAGAGACGGTATGTGCTTCAGTTTATACGAGGAGGTCATCACTGAGGTATCGCTTTCATTGTGCTTGTTCTATAAAACAGCAGAACGGATACCCAGGAAAAAGCCCCTTCATACGATACCCACCCCTGTCCTCTGACTGCGACTACTGCAGAGACTGGAGTCTTTGGTAGCAGACGCGCTCACTGGCCATCCCATGCCTGTGTTTGAATGGGGTACAACTACCAAACCTACCCGAAACCCCCGAAATCCGAAAAGACGCCTGAATGTGCCACAGAAATTATCGGTAAGGTCATGCATGCCGCCTGGTCCTCTTATAAAACCATCTTTTACAACGTCACACCCCCAGACCCGCTCATAGACAGACTACAAGTGATTGTTACATTAGCGAACCTTGAACTCTTAAGCCCCCCACACCACCTTACATCCTTCCCTACACTTTCTGTACAATCAAACTTGTTCTCCAAAACATGTATATGAGGACCCTTCTAACCTTCCAATCACTGTGTTCTCCAGTGCAGGACCCCAGCAACCAGCACTACATTAAAAAAACACCCTTCCAATCCTATGTGTTCTCTCAGGGAGGCACCCAGCACTACATAGCATGATATATACCTTCCAAATCACTCATGTATGTATCACTAGGACACCTGGCCCACTACATAGCATGACTATATACCTTCCAATCACATGTATTCTATCAGGGGCCCAGCAATACATACAGTACATATTCCTTCCAATCACTATGTATTCTACGGGAGGACCCGGCCACCATAGCAGTGATCTATACCTTCCAATCACTATGTTTCTCAGGGAGGACCCGGCACTACATAGCAGTTGATATATACCTTCCAATCACTATGTCTCTATCAGGGACACCCAGCACTACATAGCATGTTATACCTTCCATCACTAGTATTCTATCAGAGCGGCCCGCCGCCCCCACGTACCCCCCTACCATACCATGATATATACCTTCCAATCACTAGTTTCATCAGGAGGACCCGGCCTACCTAGCAGTGATATATCCCTTCCATCCATGATTCTTCAGGAGGACCCGGCACTACATACAGGAATATACCTTCCAATCCGCTATGTATTCTGCAGGAAGGACCCGCCACTACATACAGTGATATACCTCCACCTTTCCACAACCCTCCGCTATCCCGTATTCCCCCCCCTGCCCCCCCCCCCCCTCCCCCACCGGCACACGGACCCGGCACTACATAGCAGTGATATATACCTTCCATCACTTGTATTCTATCAGGCGGCCCCACTACATAGCAGGATATATACCTTCCCAATCACTAATTCTACGCCCCCCTCTCCTATCAGGGAGGACCCGCACGCACATAGCAGTGATATATACCTTCCAATCACAGTTTCTATCAGGACGGACCCGGCACTAGCAGCAGTGAAATACCTTCCATCACTATGTATTCTATCAGGAGGACCGCACCCTACAATAGCATGATAGCCCCCCCCCTCCACACCCCAATCACTATGTAGTCTTCAGGAGGACCCGGCACTACAATTAGCGCGTTGATATATACCTTCCAATCACTATGTATTCTGTCAGGAGGACCCGCCCCCGGCAACTACATAGCAAGCCGTGATATATAAACGCCGTCCAATCACTATGTATTCAGTCTATCAGGAAGGCCCCCCTCCCGGCACTACATAGCAGTGATATTACCTGTCCAAATCACTATGTATTTCTAGGATCATCAGGAAAGGACCCCCGGGGCCCCGGCCCCACTCTCGTCCCCCCCCGGCGCCCCCGCAGGACGCCCGCACTAGGGGTACATAGCATTGATATATACCACTGCTGTTCCAGTTCCCCGAACTCAACTATATTATGATTATTCATGAAATATTAGTTTGTTCTTTTAAATTCTCATCAGGGCATGATCCAGCAGAGTGCTCCCCCTTAGATTTGGTGTCGCCGTCTCCCTCGGGGCTTGTCTGGCTCGCGACTCCTCCGGTGTCTGGCAGGTCAGGGGGACGTGACGTTTAAATGATATCGGTGACGAGCGAGATCTAAATTTGTCCCTGGAGAAATGCTCCCTGTGGTCATCTAATTGGCTTAGGGCTATCAGCCAATCATCATTCAGAATCAAGAAGAGCTTCCGAAGCGTCAAAGGTCACGTCTTCTCGTTCATTTCCTCATCAGTCAAGTGTTCATTCAATCAAATTCAATCAATACATTCATGTTTCATCATCAGATTGCATTCCACGAAGGTCCAACAATCATCACTCAAAATGCATCAAATAACATCAAAGCAAGGCTTCAATCAAAAATCCCCATTAATACCAATCAAGGGGGACAATTCCTTCCATTAATGCCAACCATAGATCACCCTTCCTATTATTAATACCAACCATTGATCACCCTTCCTCCAATTAATACCAATTAGGGCTCACCGGTTCTCCCATTAATACCAATTATGGCTCACCCTTCCTCCCATTAATACCAATCAAAGGCCACCATTCCTCAGATTAATACCAACCATAGGTCACCATTCCTGCCAATATTACCTACCATAGGTCACCCTTTCTCTCATTAATACCAACTATTGGTCACCTGGTTCTAGACTGTTTTTTTGCGTAGACAACAACTCTCCTTTATACATCCTTGAATTTTAAAGCTGAACCATAAGCAGGCGAATATACAGATGACATATATATATATACATATGTTGGTTCCAACACCCCGCAGAAGGAAAATGAAGCATTGGGTGGTCACATGTCCTATGCTTGTTGTTAGTCCTCATGTTTGGGGGTAGGGAAGGTGTAAAGCAACCAGATGGAACATATAAAATATAGATTTCGGCATATTTCTGCCTTAATACAAATCAGATTAAATAATAATAATAACAATGAAAACCATCTGATCTAAAGGGATAAGTCAATCTTTCACAATGGATTTTTTTTGATGTTTTGGTTTCCCCCCATCTGTGGACAATGGCAGGGGGTCTCTTCTCAGAACTGAAATATGTATGGTCAAATTATATTACTGTGCATGCTCATGCCATGATCTGTTGTAAGAAAATCTTTAGGTGGTGAGATCATCCACATGGCATCTAAGGTCTAAGGCTGGTCTTCCAGATTAAGCGGAATTTGGGTAGAACATAAAAGAAGTATGGAAAGATGGAAGGACATGTAAAGCAGTTGTAGTGACAGAAAAGATCCCTGCTGTCCAAGTGCTTGTGGTCAGTAGAGTGAGGTCAGGGTACTTGAGATCCCCAACACCAGACTCATCATACCTTGTCTGTATGGAGCTGGGTGTGTACACAGGGGGCAGTCATGGTGGGACAGAGAAGGTCCTCAGTAGGGTGAGGTCAGAGCTCTGTACAGGACACTGGAGATCCTCCACACCAGACTCACCATACCATGTCTGTATGGAGCTGGGTGTGTACACAGGGGTCAGTCATGGTGGACAGAGAAGGTCCTCAGTAGGGTGAGGTCAGGGCTCAGTACAGGACACTGGAGATCCCCCACACCAGACTCATCATACCATGTCTGTATGGAGCTGGGTGTGTACACAGGGGACAGTCATGGTGGGACAGAGAAGGCCCTCAGTAGGGTGAGGTCATGGCTCAGGAGATCCTCCACACCAGACTAGATACAACATATGACATATGCAAATCCTTAATAAAAAATAAAAATCCTAACCCCCATTGCAAGCTATCGTTATCCCCTGTAGAAGATCTATGGAATCCAGATGGTTGGGTTTTTCTTTGTTAGAAATGACTGGAAAGGGAGAAAAAAATGTTTGCAGCTTGAAATGTCATTAATGCGGACAGGAAGTCCAGCAGGAGGTCGGGTAAATTGGATACACATTCTTCCTTTACCTCCTTGGTCTTTGGTTCATGTAAAGGTAGATTGCTCCCATAAATCTGCTCGGTAATACCGAAATGAGCATGAGTCTGAATAATCTCATCGCCAGAGATGGATGTGATGGATACTAATTTCATCAACCCCTACCCCTCCCCCAATTATTGCTGCAGCTGATTGCTTCCTAATGCATCATTACATTGTCTGTGTAGCCTTTTAATTATTTACGTTCAGCTGAAGTCTGAAATAAATGAGCAATTTAATAAATAGAGATATATAATTGAGATATATGAGGTCACATGTCAGAATTAATTTGAGAAAATAATATGAGACGTTGAGACTCTCTTACTCAAAGATAATGGAAGCTGAAGTAGTCAATTGCCATAGTGGTCTAATAGAGAGGGGAGGAATCCTACATCTCACCCTTGCCACTTCAGGAACCTTTATAAATTGGTTGCCATCGGTTGCCTCCCTGTCATTTGCCGTGGAAGAGTGGCCCAGCCCACGCACAGTCGGGGGGGGGGACCCAGAAAGAGGGAGCACCTTGCTTCAAGGTAAGCGGAGGACTACTGGCAAAAAGCTTAGGAAGAATCCAAAACAAGGAATTTATAACCTCTGCTCAGATGAGGGGTTAAGTATTATTCAGGCAGAAAACTAACTCAAAACAGTGGGAAGAAAATCCTTACCTCATCTCAAGGCAGCTGCTAGCAGAAAAGATACAGAATGTAAAGGTATATACACACTAAAATGTGTAACCACTGTGGGGAATTAGCCTCAAACGGGTGCATTCAATCACAGCAAACCATACAACAGGTTCTCTTTAGAGCCCCTTTAGAGCCCCGTATTTATTCAATAAGTCCCAAGAGAAATGACCCTTGCAGGGGTTAATACACAACACAAATGTATTTGGAGATACCAAGCCTCCTGGCTTGCACAAGGTCCAACACAGGCTCTTCCCTTTAGCTCAGGGAAAATCTATCGCAGCCTGGCACCTAGACGTCCCCAGCCTGGGCTACACACTCCCTGTGTGCCCCCTGGTATCCGCTGCTCCAGCAGCACAGTGTCTCCCAACCTCATCAGGAAGCCCTGACTGGTCCCAGCTCATTTTGTGGAGACACACCTGGCCATCTCGTTAGGGTCCAGCAGGTGTATCTTGGTGGAGTAGGAAGGCCCACCCAGTTCCTTCCATCCCCACTCCTGAGTCCAGATCCCTGTAACCAAAAACATATCAAAACTGGACAGCAACCTACTGTCGCTCCCCAACACTACTCTGCACTCCCTCCATGACCCTTCACTGCCGCACATGGACCACTTACACCATGACAGACCACCGGTCGGTCACACCACATATACATATATATAAAACACTATATATACCTAGAAGTGTAAACCAGTGCACTACAACAATGATATGAGCTGCTTCTTCTTTCACTGCCAGTATAATCTGGGCTCAGGATAAGTGGATTGAATGGTTCAATCTGTAAGACTGAGGACATCTAGTGGCAGAAAAAGTCAATCTCACAGAGAATTTTCTTTATCCCTGTCGGTATTTGTGCTTCCAGGAGATTACCGGGAGCTGTTGTACAATAAGACCGGCCTAACACCTCTTTAACATTTTGGTCATGTATCGCTCCCGGTCCTCTCGTCTTTGAAGACAGTGTGTGAAATCAAATTGTGAAGAGTTCTCCCGTCGCCGGTTCCCTCAAGGTCACGGAGACAAAAGAAATGACTAACAGTCTCTGTGTGCCCAGGCAAAGGAGAGAAGGGAGACAGAAAGCAATGGCAGGCCTGGCACAGGAGAAGAATGTCAGGGGGGCAGGGGTTACCCCAATACACTTATAAATATCTCGGCCCGTTGTCTAGATGCCATTCAGGAAATGCTTCGGGATTTCACAGGTGTCACGACCTATTACTGGACAGTTATTTGCTGACCAGAGGCAATGACAGCGTCTACAGAGAAAGCTTTCTTTGCCAGGAGCATTTACCTCGACCCTATTCTCCATTTTCCTGGTTCTACAAATGTTATGGGACGGGTCTGAGAACTAGGGATGGACCGAACTGTTCGCCAGAGAACAGTTCGGCGGCGAACCAGCATGTTCGCCCATCCTCTCGCCGGCGGACAGTACGG
>CM070040.1:80192476-80203418 GCA_036250615.1 Ptychadena robeensis
GATTTTACAATTAGTCCTATGTCCTACCAGACTTGGTGGTCTCTGGGATAGAAGGGGGGTATCTTAGATATGTTTGCAGTGTCTAGGTGTAACCACCATGACTTTTGGTGGTCTCTAGAGATAGGAGAGGTATCTCTTGAGATTTTGCGCAGTATCAGGACTATGATGGTCTCTTGAGACCGAAGGGCTTTCTGGGCGATGTTTGCAGTATCTAGGTGTACAAGGACTATGGTGGGTCTGTTTGGGGATAGGAAGGGGATGTATCTTGGAGATTTACATTAGTCTATGTCTACCCGACCTTTGGTCGTCTCTGGGGATGGAATGGGGTATCTTCGAGAGTTTGGCAGTAGTCTAGGTTGTACCAGGACTTTGGTGGTCTCTAAGATAGGAAGAGGGGTATCTTGGAGATGTTGCAAGTAGTCAGGACCTATGATGGTCTCTGGAACAAGTAAGGGGGCTTGTCTGGGAGATGTTGCAGCAGTCTAGTGACCAGGAAAAACTATGGTGGTCTCTATGGATACGGAGGGGGGATATCTTGGAGATGTTGACATTAGTCGTAGTGGTACTAGGACTTTGTGGCCTCCCTGTGTTTAGTAGGGGGTATTATCTTGCAGATGTTGTTAGTCTAGTTGTATAAGACTATGGTGTCTTTTCAGAATAGGAGATGGGGTATCTTGGAATATTGCAGTAGTCTAGGTGGTACCAGGACTATGGTGGTTTCTGGGTATAAGAAGGGGCGTATCTTGGAAATGTTGCAGAAGTCTAGTGTACCAGGCCTCATGGTGGTTCTGGGTATAGAAGAGGCGTATCTTGAATGTTGCAGTAGTCCCTAGGTGTACCAGGACTATGGTGGTCCTAGGGGATAGAAGTGGGGTAATCTTGGAGATGTCCGCCGTAAGTCTAGGTGTCCAGACGATAGTGGTCTGCTGGGATAGGAATCAGCTTAATGTTGAGATGTATCTTGGAGACATTGCCAGTAGTCCCTAGGTTTACCAGACTGGTGTCTCTGGGGATAGGAGCGGCGTATCTTTGACATATTGCAGTGGTCTAGGTGTACCAGACTATGGTGGTCTTTGGGGGAATAGGAAGGGATGTATCTTGAGATTTTACATTAGTCTATGTCTACCAGGACTTTGTTTTGGTGGTCTCTTGGGATAGGAGGGGGGGTAAGCTTAGAGATGTTGCAGTAGTCTAGTGTAGCCAGGACTTGGTGGATCTCTGAGATTATGAAGAGTGTATCGTGGAAGATGTTCAGGAGTCACTATGATGGTCTCTGGAGACAGGAAGGGGCTTGTCGGGGGATGTTGCAGCATCGTGAGGTGGTACCATGACTATGGTGGTCTCTAGGGCTAGGAAGGAAGGGGGGGTATCTTGGAGATGTTTCATTAGTCTAGGTGTACTAGGACTTTGGTGGCCTCCTGGGTTAGTAAGGGGGTATCTGCGATGTGCATTAGTCTAGGTTGTATCAGACTATGGGTGGTCTTTAAGATAGGAGAGGGGTTAATCTTGGAATATTTGCAGTAGTCCTATGTACCAGGACTATGGTGGTTTCTGGGTAAAGAAGGGGGCGTATCTTGGAAAGGTTGCAGAAGTCTGGTTACCAGGACTATGGGGTTTCTGGGTAATAATATAGGCGTATCTTGGAAATGTTTGCAGTAGTCCTAGGTGTACCAGACTATGTTGGTCCTATGGGACAGGAAGGGGGGTAATCTTGGATCTGTTGCCGTAGTCTATTGTACCAGGACTATAGTGTGTCTCTGTGGATAGGAAGCCTTATTTTGGGGGAGAGGTATCTTGGAGACATTGCAGTAGTCTAGGGGTTTACCAGGACTTTGTGGTCTCTGGGGATATGAAGCGGCGTATCTTTGACATATTGCAGTGGTCTAGGTTAGTAAACAGGCAACTTTGTGGTCTTAGGGGATAGGAGGAGGTATCTTGGATATGTCGCCGTAGTCTAGTTACCAGGACTATGGTGGTCTCGGGTCTGGGATGGAAGCAGCTTTTCTTGAGATGTATCTTGTGCATTGCATTAGTCTATGTCTACCAGACCTATGGTGTTCTTTGGTAATAGGACGAGGCTTATCTTGTAGATGGTTGCCGTATTCTATAGGTGTACCAGGACTATGGTGGTCTCTGGAGATGTAGGATGTTGGAGATGTTGGGTTGTAAAGGGAGTGAAGGAGTCAAACGTAATAACATCCTTCACTCATTCAGCGTACTATCCCCTTCAAGACTCTATGAAAGACCTATTCATCAATTTATGAATCAGATGACCATGTCCAAGAACACGTCATGAATGTAATTAAGCCGCGAAGAAAATAATGAATACTTTTTATGGGACTTACCTAAACAACGGCGCTGCCGGCCAAACCTAGCCTGCATGGGTGGTTGACACATTGATTAGCAGGACCTGTGGGATTTACAATTTGGCCGGCAAAAGCTTATTTATTGTCTCGAACCGCCGAGGGTGGTGGCTTCCATATGGTTCCATCAGCGGCTTTCACTCACACAAGTAATAGGTGGCCTTTCCCCGCTGTTTATTTCTTTTCATTAGCCTCACAAGGAAACTTTGAGAGGGGAGCTTGACCATCTGTATCCATTATGGATAATAAGACAATGGGCCGGTTAAGGCATTTCACTGCTAATGATGGGACACTCTTTCTACTTTCTCTGGTTTTGCTAATTCATTGAGCCGAGCCGGACTCCATTCATCTGCGGCTCCTGCTGTGTTGAATTTCGTCCGTCGGTGGTTTTCACTTGTTTTGACATCCTCAACACGCAATGATCTTGTAGGATTGAATTTCTTCCCCTGAGGAGGATTCTGTCTCTCGCCGAAAACAGTTCCTCAAGCGAAAAGAAAGCCCGAGAAACGTACGTGACCGAGAAAGTAAGCAAGAAGTCTAACGCGATGAGGGATTCCGGCCACATTTAAGGTGTCCATACTGAAATCGAGAAAAAAATACCTTCCCGGTGCACCGTAGTGGCCATGCAAATTTCCTAAATCCAGTCCGATATGTAGAGGCAGACCATATCGGCTCCACCCCTCACACTGTGGCGACAGACCGTGTTTGGGCTCTGCCCTTGCCTGTGTCTCTGCCCTGTCAGCTGAGACACAAGCAAGGGGGGCGGAGCAAACGGTCTGCTCCTGCAGAGGAGGGGGGGGGGACCAAACAGGGTATCCTCTGCAACGGTGGTGGGGGGGGGGTTGCCCAACAGGGTATCCTCTGGGGGGGGGGCAACGTTGGGTTGGGGGGTTTGGTGGGGGTGGGTGGACCAAACATGTTATCCTCTGCACGTGGGGCAAACCATCTTGAATGGACACATTGTCCCAAGATTTTTTTTCAAAATTTGACCATTTCGCCGATTTCGAGTTAATTTGCAAAGCCCCTGACAATGGTCTCACACAACATTGCTGGAGATGTAGAGAAGGGGTTGGGGGTATACTCCAAAAAAGAAAGTGTTGGTTGTCTCTAACAAAATAGTTTTTTGCACAGATTAGTTCCAAGTCACGGTCAAAATTTCGAAATGGGAATTTCGACTTAACTTGAAGCTTAATTTATGCAAAAAGTACATGTGCTAGAGCAAACTTATTTTTTGTCAAATTTTTCCCTCCCCCACCACCATTCTCTACATCGCGCAGTAATTTGGTGAGGATACATGTTCAGGGGCTTTTGCAATCAAGCTCACAAAATTACAAGGTCGAAAAATTCGAACCATCTCTCTCTAACCCAAGGACCTGAGACCTAAATAGGTAGGAACTTTGGACCTGCAGTCACTCCAACTTCCATAGACATGTACCGGGCAAGTTGGAAATCTGGTCCCTTAAAACCCTCCTTGGCTCTGAGAAGCTGAACAATGAAGTACTGATTATTTCGATTACGCACTTGCCGCTTTTCATTATTCATATTTGTGTCAGCCAACCGTGGTTGCCTTTGAAGAACCCAGTGTATCATAAAGTAAACAAAACCAAAGTTTCCTTAAAAGCTTGTCAGAAACATTGGCAAGATGTTATTCTTCATCCGTTCCGTTTACTTAAGCTATTGGCAAAGTGAAATTGTCTTTCGTGTCCCCGAAAGCCCTCTCAGGATTGTCACCACACACATAATTGCTGCCGGCAAGAAAGGAATTATGTAACATGGAATCAACGCCGCAATCTGGCCCGTCTTAATGTCGGCAAACCTTAGCCTGTATCAGTATACGACGCCGGATTTTTTTTATTTTGTTGTGGCAATACTGTGTTATTGGACGCACTAGTGTGTAACACACCAACAACATAACAAGGGCAAAAGAATCTGGTGTTCGGGGAATGTACCTACCTGTGAGATTTTCCTACCCCTACACTGCGCAGATAGCCCTAGTACTTTTCTGGAATTAAGGGATGGTCGAATTTTCCATTTTTCAAACATTTGACCATTTCGATGAATTCGAGTTCATTGCAAAGCTGCGCTGAACATGGTATCAACGGCAAACGTGCTGGCGAATGTAGTACGGATTGGGAAACATTTTACAAATTTTCTGGAGTATTCCCATACCGCTTCTCTACTCTCCAGCAAGTTTTTGTGAGATACCATTTCAGGGCTTTGAAATCAACTTGAAATCGTCGCAATGTCACATTTTGGAACAAAAATTCGACATCGCTATTCAATCGATAGAGTGTAAAAAAATTCGACCATTTGGAAATTTTAAGTTAATTGTAAAGCTCTGATCAATGGTCTCAACACCAAACTTGCTGAATGTAGAGAAAGGGTTGGGGGTATACGTCAAAAGAAATGGTGTCTCTGACACAAATAGTTTTTTGCATAAATTACTCAAGTCAATTTAAAATTTTTCGAAAACCAGAATTTTGTGATTTTGAACTTAATTTCTAGCAAAAAACTACATGTGCTAGAGCAAACACTTTTTTTCAAATATTTCCACACCCTTCTCTACATCTCCAGCAATTTTGTGATGATACCATATGTCCAGGGGCTTTTAAATCAGCTCACACAGCTAGCAATTCGAAAAATTTGACCACCTCTATCTGGATTACAGGTCAATCTTACATGTTTTCGGGTGTTTAAAGCTAAGGGTTTGGGGTGGGTTATAAATTCTAACCTAGAAAATGGTCAAGGGTTAACTACTGATGTATGAGATCTGGGGGTTCAAACAGTGTTGTACTGTGAAGTTACCATGTGAACCCAAAGCCAGCTGGTGTCTGTGGATGAGGCAGCTAATCAGAGGCCAATCGGAACAGGGAGATCCCTGTGGCATCGAATCTTCCATGCGAGGAGGCTGACGCAGAGACAGGAAGGAGACGGAGAAGACGGCCTTATAATGGCCATACTACCTATGGGGTGGTACAAACACCATCTTCTGGTACTCATGTGAGAAGCTCACTAAAAAAAGTTATGTGGCACGTTATTGCACCCATCCTTCTGAACTTGTTGGGACATGTCTCTTAGGACGCAAATCAACCCAATTCCCTTGTTGAAGTTTGATTTGATTGCTTGAGTACTTATAAAAACATACCCTATGGGTGAAAAAATTGTACCCCCGCAAACAGCTTGCCAGAAAACAAGATGAAGGTGTAAGTAGTCAAAATCTCTGATACTGTTTAGGCCCCCATACACCTTTTAGCACTGTAAATTTCCATTAGATCTACCAACAACATGTAGTAGTCCGTGTTCTCCCTGATAGAATACATAGTGGTTGTAAGGTAATATATCACTGCTATTAGTGCCTGGTCTCCTGATAGAATACATAGTGTTGAAAGTATATATCACGCATGTAGTGCCGTCCTCCGCTGATAGAAACATATTGATTGGAAGGGTAGGTATCACTGCTAGTATGCCGGGTCCTCTCCTGATAGAAATACTATTAATTGGAAATGGTATTATCACGCTATGTATGCCGTTTCCTCCCTGATTCGATACATGTGGTTGGAAGGGTATATATCACTGCTATGTAGTGCCGGGTACACCCTTGATGGTACATAGTGATTGGAAGGTTATATATCGACTGCTATTAGTGGCCGTTTTCCTCACTGATAGAATACATAGTTAGGTAAGGTCTATATCACTGCTATTAGTGCTGGGCCTCCTGATGAATACTAAGGATTGTAAGGTATATAGCACTGCTATGCAGTGCCGGGTCCTCCCTGAGGAAACTATTGGTTGGGAATGTATTATCACTGCTATGTAGTGCCCGGGTCCTTCCTGATATAAGACATAGTGGATTTGGAAGGTATATATCACTGCTATGTATGCTGGGTCCTCCTGATAGAAGACCTAGTGATTTGGAAGGTATATACCTGCCTATGTAGTGCCAGGTCCTCTCCCCGAAAGGAACAGGACGCCGGAACTCAACGGTGGACCAAGCGAGAATATTTATTGTAAGGATTATAAAAGCTCCTCATATCACATGGTATTGTAATAGAAAAAAGTATATTGTTACAGCAATTGTACTAGCAAGATTATAAGGTGTATTGGGGTTAACCCTTGGTCTGGTTCTAGTGGACAGCCGAAGGATTTGAGAGCTTCAAACGAATCATTGCTAGTGAGTTTTTACCCACGTAAATACCGCGACCAGCCCTAAGACCAATAACTATAACTTATTGTGAATCGGAAAGAAGAAGTCAGTAATAGCAGATTGTCTTCTTCCAGAAGGATGCAATTCAGTCACAGAGTTTTCATTTAATGAAAGCTGCAGTAAAGAACTCTGTAAAGGCACAGCGCAGTGGAGTGACTGTTTAGGAGAACATCAATTAACAAAAGAGATAAACAGAAGGATGAAATCATTATTCCACACCTTTTCTTCGGGATACAATGTTACGCTCGTCATCAGCAAAGTGTTTCCATCAGTTTCCCTCAAGAACATTTATGGAAATACCAAGCAGCAGATGAAACATTAGCCTAACACCCTGCTTTTATTCCATATCTGCCATCTACAGCAATTAATCTTATTGCAAGACCCTGGAGTATCGGCTGCGGGGAAACATTTCAGTTTTGTTTCTCTGCAGTTCCTGCTGAACGCATTCCACTTAATCCTCCCAGCTCCGAGTTTCCTTATAAGAAAATTTCAGATGCTTTCCCTAAGGTAACATGTTTAACTGTGTAACAGAGTGGAACGTTCCTGTTAGAATTAAGTACAATGTTGTGGAGGTCCCCAGAGTGGTACAAAATGTAATCTGTTATAAAGGCCTTCCTCCTCGCACCTGAGGACTACACACAACTCAGCTTGCATAACCAACATTCACAAACAGCGGTCCCTAATGACAAACAGAGATCGCCATTCAATCCAAGGATGCTCGAAAAATTCACAATGTGAATTTTGAAGCAAACTTCTGAAATTTCCACAGGGATGGTATCCTTCATTATGTCTTAGCTAGCCGTACACTGTGCGATTCCCCATGTCCAATCGATTCATCACCGATCGATTCCGGGATTCGCGGGAATCGCAGGTTGATCAATCGGCCAATTAAGATATCCTCTCAGCATACCACCTTGTGTCCCAGCAGATTCCGGCATATCGTGTGCGATTCCACCTCCGTTCCACCTCACAAATGGCAACTCCCCCTGATCCGGGCAGACCGGATGAGAAAGCCACATTTGGTTCTTTCTCCGCGTATCCGATTCTGAGCCCCTGAAGAACGACGGACCTGATCATCGGACAATGGGGGCTTGTCTGCGAAATTCCGGCACGGATGTTTCGCGGCCCGCGCCCGGAATCTACTATCGTGCCGGAATCCGGTGCGAATCCGACATGTGGATGGGGGCCTTTACTGTCCTCCTCCTATGGACTTGAAAGCCATTCCTGACTAATTGTGACACCCTTGGGTGCTGTATGACTGTTTGTATTTTAATACGTATTGTCTTGTTTTTTGTTGTTTGCACTGAAAAATAAATTCGATCAAAAAGGTTATTCATAAGAAAAAAAAAAAAAGGTGTCAGAAATTTTCGGCTTGAATTCCACATTGGGGACCATTTTCAACTTGTTTAACCTCCTTAGCCGTTCATGACGAGCCCGTCGTCCAAGTTTGTCGCAGATATTCCCCCCGGAAAGCTAGCATGACTTTTCACTGTGTTTACCCACCTTGCAATTTCCGGGGTTGTGCGCGTCACCAATCGCCTCACGGTGCGCGCTGAAGGGGGCAGGGGTGGGCACGCGCCATAGACCTCCATGTTAATGGATGGGCCTAGGCTTTCACTCATGAATGACAAACACAACGTCTGTGTGGAGAGGGGATGGAGGAAAATGGGCAGGCCGTGTATCTTGTCGCACTGTCTCGATTTGCCCGTACCATGCTGTTAAAAACGCGCGTACCGTGCGGTGCGCATCGAGAGGTTATCGAAGAAGGACCCTAAATTTGGCTAAAATATACATTTCTATTTAAAAAAAGTTTATTGTGTTGATTGCGCCAAAAAAAACATAAATTAAGATTGGCAAATATTATAAATGTAATATATCGATAAACAAATTTCCGTCATGAAACTCTAATTTACTTTTTTATTTAAATGTACGACATTTCCGCCATCCTCTTTTCAATACATCCCAATCCACACACCAAACATAATCACCAAAGTGCAAACATACTATTGATAGAATTTTTGCAGACGCAGCACAAGCTGGTGCATACGCAATATATTTCTCGATTTGTTGGTTTGCAATCCCAAAAATCTTCAGAGAAAGGATCCGACTAGGTTTGTGATGTTAAAGGTGGGTTTTCACATGCATATTTTTTCGTTCATCAATGAAGAACGAACGATTTTTGTGGTTGATTGCACAAAATCTAAATGGCAAATTTGTGGATGGATACATTTTGTTCGATTTTGAACAAAAATCGTTCAAAAGGTCATTGAACGTGTTTGGGTAACTTTGATTTGACGTCGTATAATTTCCGAATGTATTTCGTTCGATATCGGTAATAACGAACAAGAAATTAATGTTCATTCGATAAATGGACGAACGATTTCGACAAAAAAATCTTCAAAAAATTCTACCCTGTAAACCCCACCTTAAGGTTTAAAAGTAAAAAAAGGCCACTCACTTTGTCTAAATTGTATTGATGGAGATACACATCACCACGAGGAGACACTACTTTTGGTAGCAGCTCCAGAATGGTCCCCTGTAGACTGGTTGTACATCAATGGACTTGATTGATCTCCAAGATACATCCCTTCCTATCCCCAAAGACCACCATAGTCCTGGTACACCTAGACTACTGCAACATCTCCAAGATAAGCCCCTTCCTATCCCCAGAGACCACCATAGTCCTGGTACACCTAGACTACTGCAACATCTCCAAGATAGGCTTGATAGTGCTAAATAAAAGTTAATAATAATAACCCTGGTTCCCATCCAAAGCATGGCAGTGGAAGACAAATTTACGGCATGTCTGTTCCCTGTTCGACGCCTATCTTCAAGCGGGATGGATTGATCCTGCTCGAAGACAGGTGTGGCCGCGTTCGACTGTGCTGCTATCTATACGTGTATGGGTACTTTTAGTGTAGACGGGGCCTAAGACCTGACTTGGAAAACCTACTTAATAGCGCATCGCCAAGGCCGCCATCAGAAATTCTGTGGCCCCATACTCCCCCGGGAAAGTTGTTGAGCTGGAGTGGGTGCTAGCCGATGCCTCTAGATGCTGACCACCAGGCCCCAATAGCTGCTTGGGCATCGGACGGGAGTGCCGTCTGTCCTCCCCTGACGGCAGCCCTGGCCCCCGCCACCCATCTTCTACTTCCCACAGAGAAGAGGATCTAAACTTTCCATTCGACTCAAACACATTGTGTGAAGTTCTTGTCAATGTAAGTTTGCTATAGGAAAACTTCGAATATTGAAGCTCTAGTATGTCATTAGGAATATTAATTAAAGACCCAAAACCCGAAGCTTGTCTCATTCTCCAGCATTGAAGTTAACGTGGCCCATTGTTCCTACAACTTTTAATCGAAGGTTATCTAAAGCTTCACTAAAGCCGCCCATATATTAGCCGGTAATCTGCCGCGGCAGATGTTATGAATTCCGATGTTGCAGGTGTGCCCTGGAATTAATAATCCCTTTTGTTCGGGTGTGGGGGGGGGGGTCTAAAGAAAAATAAGCTGACTAGTGTCTAAAATTTCCTTTGATTCTGATAAAATGGAAGGTAAACCAGACATGGCTGGTGTGGAACACTGTGGTAGATCAAACTCAACCAAACAACTGAGCCATCAAAGTCAGTGATGGAACGTCTGTGAGATGCCGTTTGATTCTAGCATTCTGAGGACCCTATGCAAAGTTATTGCATGGGGCCCCTGGCCGAGTTGTTGAGGCCCCAGCATACTCCTCATAGCAGGAGATCGGGCCTGGATGTTGCTTTTGATAATTCGCGCTGATTTTACATTGTTTTCCATTTCTTCCTCCTTCAGAAAATCAAGAATCATCAAAGAAAGAAAGAAGTGAGAAGAATATCTTGTGAAGAAGAATACAACCATGGGGTACCCCATCAATGTCTTTGCGTGTCTCCTACTGATGTTAAGTTCTCAGGTGAACAGTGGACTCATAAGGAAAATTATCCGGCACAGAAGAGAAAGCGGATTTAATGTCACCTTACCCGAGGACAATCAGCCGGTGGTCTTCAACCATGTTTACAATATTAAAGTCCCGATGGGTTCTCTGTGCTCTGTAGACCTGGACCCAGAAAGTACGTCCGAAAATGAGGTCAAGCCTCCGACGGAGCTTGGCAAGAACTACCAGGAGACCACTTTAGATGGAGAGAACCAGATAGTGTTTACCCATCGTATCAACATCCCTAGACGGGCATGCGGGTGCGCAGCCGCCCCAGATATCAAAGACCTTCTCAGCAGATTGGAGGAATTGGAAAACGTGGTGTCATCTCTTCGGGAGCAATGTACTTCTGGAGCTGGGTGCTGCTCTGGGTCACAAACTGCTCAAGGTAAGATTGTCATGTGAATAATTGTCAAGTTTT
>CM070040.1:80203518-80218920 GCA_036250615.1 Ptychadena robeensis
CATATTTGACAGGTAAGGCCTGCCATATATCAGCTGGTTGGACAACCAATTCTAAAATCATGGCCATTAATGGAGTTTGCACTCATTGGAGCTTTAGCACCCGTCACTCTTCTTGGAAGATTTTCAAAGCCATTTTATACAAACAAAACTTGGTTTTGGTTGGAAATTTAGGTGTTACCCCTCCTCTGGGAGTGAAATGGTGACACCCCCTGCACTGGGCTAGTGTTGCCACAGGTTTGTCTCATTATTCTCAGTGCGGTAGGGATAAGAAGTTGACATAAATTTTTGGTGCGTGCACATCTGTGCCTGACATTGGTTCTTGTTTGTTTGTGATGACCTTATTCTTCAAGTTCTTGTAGCCTCCCTGATTGCATTATCTAGTTCTAGTAAATTATTTGATTTACAATTATTGACATCTAGCATTTTAGGGGCCCTATGCAAAATATTGGTGGCTAGGGCCCCTCTCTAGAGCATTGCTACTAGCTGCTGAGACAAGTGGACAGGGGTGCTGTAGGCTCTCACCAAAATTAAGAGGAATAAGCAGTCCAGTCAGGGGTCACGCTTAGCACAGCGGAGGTTACCTCATCCAGGGATTCTCGTCTGGGGAAGCTGCAGTCATCCGGGGAAGTCACATCAAAAAAGCCCAGAATGTTCTGAGGACCTAATATTTATAACCTCAGAAAGGGGGGGCTTAAGGCCTGTAGCTGGGCAGAACAGAATTGTTACATTAGAGCAGAGAGCCAAAACAGCCGGAAAATCCATTACCCCAGCCTTGCAAAAGAGTAACCCTTAAAGGGACATACACCAACTATATAAAGCACTTTACAGGCGTATATACACAGCACAATAGGCCTACACAGGCTTATTCATAGACAAGCTTTTATGACTTATTTATTTCAGCCAGTATCCTCCTCACCATTAGTGTTGAGCTAAAATATTAAAATTGCCAATATATTCAACAAATACCGTCTATTCAAAAATTCACAAATGTGAATATTCAAGATATTGTGCATTGGGAAGCTTGTGGTCATGGGCAATGCGAAGAGATATACCACATGTGACCATTCATTTTGAAGGTCATCACGATGCGATTATAATTGCAAATATAGTTTCGCAATACATTGCCATGTGGGATTGTGGTCAGTGGTCCCAGGCGGTTTTAACCCACAGGCCATACACTCGAATTGCAAATTTAAAATGAAATATTAGTAGAATTATTTGCAAAATATCGCAAATTTGAATATTCCCTCTGCCGCTCATTACTACTCACTGGCTCATCAATTAATGGCCAACACATTGCACGTTTCCGCCGCTCCACAGACCCCGCAGCTCCACAGACCCCGTAATTAAGCACATTGCTGAGCGTCCAACGTCCTGTAATAATGTGAGGCGTTGTAATAGGAAAATAAAAGGAGAGACTATCCTTCCACATTGTAAAGTCATATAATTACACGTCTGCTTCACATTTGTTTTTCTCTTACTTCCCAGTAAAGTCTCGAAAGTAACCTCAAAGGGTGGAAAACATGTGTCAGCTAATAATACCATAATAATACCAGCTCCCCAAGCTACAAGGAACCGAAAATATCTTTAAAATAAATGTATTAACAAAATGGCTTTAAAGCTTCAAAAATTTTCAGACATTTCGTATAAATTCTGAAACTTTTCATTTTTCCATATTTGGTTTTCTTTTAAATATGAAACTGAAACTAAAGCTGGCCATACACCTTCAGATTTCTCTGTCAGATTTCCTTCAGATCAGATTTTGTTTTACCAAAACCATGTAATATGAGGACCTTTCTACACCTTCCAATCACTATGTATTCTATCAGGGAGGACACTATACTACATGGTTGTTGGTAGATCTGATCTGATCTGAAGGGAATCTGACAGAGAAATCTGAAGGTGTATGGCCAGCTTTAAGCTGATCATACATGTGATTGACTTGCAATTGACCCATGATGAATCCCAGCGTGGTGACTATAGATGCTCGAATTTTTCGACTTGTTAACTTTCAGAGCTGATTGCAAAGCCCTTGAACATGGTATCATCACCAAACTTGCTGGAGATGTAGAGAAGGGTTGGGGGAACACTTGACAGAACAAAGTATGTCTCTAACACATATAGGTTTTGAATAAATTAAGTTCAAAACTAAAGTTGAATTTCAGAATTTTCAGAATTTTCGACATTTTGACTTGACTTTGAACTAAATTTGTGCAAAACTATTTGTGTTAGAGACATACTTTTTTCTTTTAAATGTTCCTCCAACCCTTCTCTACATCTCCAGCAAGTTTGGTGATGATACCATGTTCAGGGGCTTTGCAATTAACTCGAAATTGTCGACCATCTGAAAAAAAAAATTTGATCATCTCTACGTCCCCATGCTGCTGTCACTCTAATGGGAATCAATGTGCACCACTGTGCACATCAATTCCGGCTTGCGGATGCGGTACAACCGGTGTGAGAGCTGCTCTGGTGCAGCGGGGGAGCTGTGAGCGAAAAAGGTGTCTCTGTCGGCTCTCACTGGCTGGGAGCTGCAGACAGTCAGTGAGAGCCGACAGAGACACCTTTTTCAAAGAGTTTAGGGCAAGGCAATATTGCGCCCTATACTTGCCACTAGCAAACTTTTTGCGCACATGTCACACCCATCTTTTATCGTCTGCAGGATGCAGTGAAAATCTGGCACGGCGTCTCTTAATGCCCATCATTAGTGATGGCCGAACTGTCCGCCTTGCAAGCATGTTCCCCCTCCTTCTCGCCAGCGGACAGTACGGGTGTTCGACCTGCCCTGTTCGCCGGCGAGAAGGAGCCCTCTATTCTTCCTCCGGTGGGATCATTAGCAGTGAGATCCCGCCGCAGGAAGAATGTTTTCACTGAAGACCGGGTAGAGAACCCGGTCTTTCAGTGAAAAACTGGCTCGCAAACCCGGATGTGAATCTGTCCGAATCTGTCCGTGAATCTGTCCGCGAACGGGCGGACGGCGGACTTTTTTAAAAGTCCGCTCCGCCCGTTCACGGATGGACACGGCCTAAGTTCGGCCATCACTACCCATCATGATAGACTGCCACGTTATTTCCTATAGGGCAGTGGTTCCCAAACAAGGGGACGGGCCACCCTCGGGTGCGATGGTATTCCAGGTTCATTCTGAACTAGAGATGGTCGAATTTTTCGACTTGCTAACTTTGTGACCTGAACATGGTATCATCGCCAAAATTGCTTGAGATGTAGAGAAGGGTTGGGGGAAATATTTAAAAAACTAGGTTTGCTCTAGCACATGGAGTTTTTGCATAAATTACTTTAAAAATCAAAGCCGAAAATCCTATTTTCGAAATTTTGACTTGATTTTGAACTTAATTTATGCAAAAACTATTTGTGTTAAGCTAGCCATACACATGTTCATTCCTGAGCGGTCGATCGACCATCCGATCGATACCGGTGAAGCCGCAGGCGTCGATCGATCGACCATACTAGTCTGTGCCTACCACCTTAGGCCACCGATTCCTGGACGATTCTGTTACCAGTCGATCGATTCACAAATGTCAACGTCCCTTGATGTGTGCTCAATCGATCAGAAAACACCAACAGGTTGGTTCTCAGGCCGATCCGATTTGGGGGCCATGCCGATCGGTCAGGGTCGATCGGTCAAGGTGAGCTGCACTCGATTCCTCGTCGATCGATCGGCGTGCATGCGCCCGGTGATCGATCAGCCATGAATCGTGTGTGAAAACGACCTGTGTATGGCCACCTTTAGAGACATACTTTCTTCTTTGTAATATACCCCCAACCCTTCTCTACATCTCCAGCAAGTTTGGTGATGATACCATGTTTAGGAGCTTTGCAATTAGCTCGAAATCATCGAAATGGTCGAATTTTGTAAAAAAAATTCGACCATCTTTATTCTGAACCTGTGTTTCAATGGGGAGGGGGGCTCGAAAATTTTCCTAAATCGAAAAGAGTGGCTCTGCAAGGAAAGTTTGGGAGCCACTGCAATAGGGGAATACAGGGGGTGGTTTACTGCGCTTTCCGAGCCACACGGTGCCGCAACCTTGTGAAACACCTGGATTGGCGCTGTTTTCAGTCCATTGACATCCATGGACAAAAAGCAAAATCCCATAATCTTTAACCTGAAGACCAGTGAGTGGTAACCCACCAGTCAAGCCATCAATGCCCCCCAACCTCCATAGGAATAAGGGTCAAAAATAATTAGAAGAACAACGCATTACATTCTCGGTGATACCAACATTCATGACTATTCATGGGACTGCAAAGTGCCCACTTCTCTCTATTGGACGGAGCAGTAGAGCGCTCCATGTATTTTTAGGATTTCCTAAACTAGCTTCACTATGGCAATGTATTATTCTTATTGTTTATGGAAGGAATATGTGACAGAAGCCGTACACACTCCCTGATGCTCTCATATTAATAGCCTGCTCAGTGGCAGATGGTAGAATACCTTTTTTGGCCGGAGTGTAGAGTTGATGGCCGTTGCAGGAGCCATGCCAGGAATTCAGGTGGGGAGCTGCTACCGCTTTAGATTTAGCATGCTCAGCCTATTTTAGGGCCGAACGCGAGACCAACCGCCATAGGCATTCCTGATTGTGGGTTGTATTTTTGTCCATCCATTGCAAGGTTTTACCAAGCTCTCTTGGTGTGGCCAAGCTGGTGACCGTTGAGATGGTCGAACTTTTCGACTTGCTAACTTTGTGAGCTGAAAAGCCCCTGAACATGATATCATGACCAAAACATTTAGAGAAGGGTTGGGGGAACATTAAAAAAAAGTTTTGCTCTTGGAGTTTTTGCATAAATTATGTTAAAAAAACAAGTCGAAATTCCGATTTTCGAAATTGTTACTTGACTTTGAACTTAATTTATGCAAAAACTATTTGTGTTAGAGCCATACTTTTTTTGTAGTATACCCCCAACCCTTCTCTACATCTCCAGCAAGTTTGGTGATGACACCATGTTCAGGGGCATTGCAATAACTCAAAATCGTCAAAATGGTCGAATTGGTGAAAAAAAATCGAACATCTCTACTGATTAGTCCATACACTGACAAGTGATAAACTTCGACTCCCGATAGCAAGTTACCTGTAAGCACATGTGGATGCGGAACGTCTAACTCAGTGGTGGGCAACTGAGTTGATATGGAGGGCCACAAGTGCGGCCCTCACCATCAATAGAGGGCCGCACATTACATCGATCCAGACCCTCCCCCGGTCGACATATCTCAGCAGACGGTGGACCAGCTCCCGGCAGGCAGTCAAAACCTGAATGCACCCCCCTCCTGCCCCTGGGTGCAGTGGTCATATGTGACCTGGTTTACCCCATCAACATTGCCAATTTTACTGTTGTAGGACCACCAAAGTTGATTAGGAAAGCTGGGTCAGCATATGACCACTACACAGGTGAGTTGCTATGCCCTTTGCATTAACAGTTAGGTTTTGGGGTCCGCATGGGGAGGTCCAAGGCGGGCCGCCGATCAACACCCAAAGGGCCACATGCGGCCCCCGGGCCGCAGGTTGGGCACCTAGGGTCTAACTGGTGTGGCCTTCTTTGAGTCTACTTTATAGGGAAATCACAGGGACGCCATATACAATAAGTTCTAGATCTTTCTCTCAGTCATTTGAATCCCCCTTTTATGATTTTATATTAAATATGCAACGAGCATTATTATTATATAGCAAATCAGGATCATCTGGTTAGATCAGTGGCGGGCAACTGAGTTGACATGGAGGGCCACAAGTTCGGCCCTTGGCATCACTAAAGGGCCGCACATAAGATTTTCAATCTATACTGACTTGTATAAGCATTTCAAAAGACAGGCATACCTAGAAGACGTTGTTTTACATTTTTAAATAACAAAACTTCAAGCATTAGGGAACACTGGTATAATAATACACATTTTGTGTCATAGATTTCATCAAAGTCTTTGATGATATCTATGTGGCACATAACCTTTGATTCAAAGTGGAGGACTGAGGAGGGCCACCGAAGAACGCCCAAAAGGCCGCAGGTTGGGCACCTAGGGGCTAGATGATGAGTGGGCAAACTAAGCCCTGGGGGACAGATCCAACCCATTAAGCTTTCTTTTCCAGTCTTTTTTATGTTGAAAAGATGCTCCCCTCCGCTTGTTCTCTGCAATTAGTGCACATAATGCCTAGAGGTGCCCACACATTGCCTTGGGGATGATGCAGTAGTGATCATGACCAGTGGCGGTTTAGGCATGGGTATGCATCTGGGCATTGGGCATTGGAAGATGTCTCCCCACTGCTCCCCTGACTATCCGCATGGCCAGCCGGGGAGAAAGAAGGATGTGGTATTTATTCTCGCATTGCAAAATATCGTGAATAATCAAAATGGCGCCATATTTGTGAAATTTGAAAATTCTCTAATAGATATTGGCAATTTGAATATTCGAGCTCAACGCTAATCATCAACATAAGACTGAACATATCTAGTGGTGGATAGAGATGGTAAAATAAAATAAAAAAGCCCCTGAACATGGTATCATAACCAAACTTGCTGGAGATGTAGAGAAGGGTTGGGGGAATACAACAAAAAAACTATGGCCCTAACACAAATAGTTCACAAAGTCAGCTTGTCGAAAAATTTGACCATCTCTATTAACAGAAGACTGAGAAAACCTAGTGCTGGAAAAGCGGTACTGCATAGGGCAACATTAGATTTAACTTTTACTATCAACTTTGTTACTGTGAGGACCCCGGCTGTACCGGTCACCGCCTGCTGGTGGAACTGTCATTGCCCATCCATGGGTTGGTCCCACAGTCACCAGCAGATGGCTCCCTGCAAGGGTGGGCTGGGTGGAGCACACACCTGCTTTGTTAGCTTTAGAGCTATTTAGATGTGCTTCATCCAGACCACGCTTGCTGTTCATTGTTTTCCTGTCTTGATTTCATGCTTTCCCTGGCTTCATGCTTCTTGTCCCTGAACCTAAACCTGAATCATAAACCCTGGACACTCCTGTACCCTGGACTTTTGCACCTATTTTGTTCCTGCCTGTAAGTCCTTCATTAAATCTGTTTTCTTCACCACCACCTCTGTCTGGATGTCAGTGTGTGTTGCCTGTCTGGTCGCCCCCTTTGTACCTGATCCTGACAGCTACTATTAAGTGTTACTTGAGTTTAGCTTTAATTTAACCCAAATTTGTGAATGTCCGTAGCCTGTCCACCGCAGAAGCATGAGCTAAATGACTTTTTTTCTGTTTTCCAGGTTTATTGGAAACCAAGCCCTATTGCAATGGACATGGAAACTACAGCACCGACACCTGTGGCTGTATTTGTGAACCCGGCTGGAAGGGACCCAACTGCACAGAGGCCGAATGCCCCGGAAACTGCAACAACAGGGGGATCTGCGTGGACGGGAAATGCGTGTGCGACCCGGGCTTCGCCGGGGAAGACTGCGGTGAACTGACCTGCCTGAACGACTGCAACGACCAAGGAAAATGCGTCAACGGAGTGTGCGTCTGCTTTGACGGCTATGGTGGGGAAGACTGTGGCGAGGAGGTCTGCCCCGTGCCGTGCGGTGAGAACGGAAAGTGCGTAAACGGGCGTTGTATTTGTGACGAGAACTTTATGGGGGAGGACTGCAGCGAACCAAAATGTCCCAACAACTGCAACAACCGCGGGCGCTGCGTGGACAACGAATGCGTCTGCGACGAGCCCTACACGGGAGAAGACTGCAGCGAGCTGATCTGCCCCAATGACTGCTTCGACCGCGGTCGTTGCGTCAACGGCGTATGCTTCTGCGAGGAAGGTTTTACCGGAGAAGACTGTGGAGAACTCGCTTGTCCAGACAACTGCAACGACAATGGCGTGTGCGTGAACGGAGTGTGCGTGTGTAACGAGGGCTTTACCGGTGATGACTGCAGTCAACTAAGATGTCCAAATGACTGCAACAACCGAGGGCGTTGCGTTAACGGACAGTGCGTCTGTGACAAAGAATACATCGGAGCTGATTGCAGCGACCTCAAGTGCCCCGACGACTGTAATAAGAGAGGAATCTGCGTCAACGGACAATGCGTGTGCGACGAAGGATACACAGGCCTTGACTGCAGCGAGCTAAGGTGCCCCAATGACTGCGACAACAAGGGGCGCTGCATCAACGGGCAGTGCGTGTGCGACGAAGGATACACAGGCCTTGACTGCAGCGAGTTAAGGTGCCCCAATGACTGCGACAACAAGGGCCGCTGTGTCAACGGGCAGTGCGTGTGCGACGAAGGCTTCATGGGTCTCGATTGCAGCGAACTGAGATGCCCTAACGATTGTAACAACAGAGGACGATGCGTCAACGGGCAATGCGTGTGCGATGAGGGATTCATCGGAGACGACTGCTCTGAGCTCAGGTGTCCCAACGACTGCAACCACAGAGGACGCTGCGTCGACGGAAAGTGCATATGCGACAACCTATTCATCGGCGACGACTGCGGCGAACTGAGATGTCCCGACGACTGCAACGACAGGGGAGTCTGCGTTGACGGGCAGTGCGTCTGCAATGAAGGATTTACTGGCGACAACTGTGGCGAACTTACCTGCTTCAACAACTGCAATAACCAAGGGCGCTGTGTCAACGGACAATGTGTCTGCGATGAAGGGTTCATTGGAGATTTCTGTGATGGAGGTAAGTCCAACCCATACTTTTCGGGTTTGCACTAGGCTAGAAGATATATGTGATAGGCTATGCTTCCACGGCATCAAGGGATCCTACGCAGTGCACTACATCGACTTTCAGCCGGTGGACAGGCCCAATGCTTTGGAAACAGCCGGTGCAGTAGGGGGTGTCGACTTGGCCTATCCGGTGGACCAGCTCAATGCCGTGGAAACAGCCGGTGCAGGTGGCTGGTAATATAGATGGGCTACGTCGACATCCCTGCCAAGGGATGTGATTAACGCAGAGGGTGTCGACTTGGCCTATCCGATGGACCTGCACAATGCCATGGAAACAACCAGGCAGGTAATAGGGATGGGCTACGTCAACACCCCTGCAAAGGAATGTGATTAACGCAGGGGGTGTCGACATAGCCTATCCGGTGGGCCAGCTCAATGCCATGAAACAGTTCAGGCTGGTAATAGGGATGGGCCATGTCGACATCCATGCCAAGGAATGTGATTAACGCAAGGGGTGTTGATGTAGTCTATCCATATTACCTGCCTACCGCACCGGCTGTTTCCACAGCATTGAGTCGGACCACTGGCTGGAGATTGACGTAGAAGGGTGTAAGGGTATGTTTTCACGGCACTAAGCCCCAAGCGTTGATGTCGAAGTAAGTGTATGCAGCACCTGTCTCCACAGGGTTAAGCTGGTCTGTACTGCACTACGTTAACCTTCTGACCAGTGGTCCAGCTCATCGGCATGGAAACAGCCGGTGCGCTAGGCATGTATATGGATGGGCAACATCGACATCCCCATCAAGGAATGCGCTTAACGCAGGGGGTGTCGATGGAGCCCTCGACGCCATGGAAACATATCTTTCCAACAAGGCCAAAGGGACGGTTATGAAACACACTCTCACCCATACTAACTGATTCCAGACCAATATATCAGAATTAACCATGAGCTGTGTGTCCCCACCTGAAATTCCCCCCTTTTTAGGGGTTCAGGGGTTATCATCAGGGGAGTTCCCCGGACTGAGCAGATTGGTTTTATAATCTTTTGTATATATAACTTTTATTGTACTGCCGAATAGAGATGGTCGAATTTTTTTTCAAAAATTCGACCATTTCGCCGGTTTCGACTTGATTGCAAAGCCCCTGAGCATGGTATCATCACCAAACTTGCTGGAGATGTAGAGAAGGGTTGGGGGGTATACTCCAAAAAAGAAAGTAAGTCTCTAACACAAATAGTTTTTTCACAAATTAAGTTCAAAGTCAAGTAAAAATTTCAAAAATCGGAATTTCGACTTTAACTTTGAACTTAATTTATGCAAAAACGACATGTGCTAGAGCCATACTTTTTTCTTTCAAATGTTTCCACAACCCTTCTCTACATTTCCAGAAATTTTGGTGATGATACCGTTTCCAGGGGCTTTGCAATCAGCTCACAAAGTTAGCAAGTCGAATAATTCGACCATCTCTACTGCCGAATAGGCAAGAGGTCCTTTGACTTTGATGACATGACATGAAGGCCTTTTTATCTTATTATATGTGACCTCCTTATTGATATTCTCTTCAGTGCCAGGCAACACCTTGTAGTACTTTGTTGGGTCAGGGGGATCACTAGAGGGCCTAGACCTGGAAACCACTATTTTCTTGTTTTTAAAGCTATCATGTCAAAAAGTAGAACCTAAGAACAAGTACTTATTGTATGTTATTCTCTTATCCAACAGTACCACCCCCAGAAGACTTAGTTGTGACCGATGTGACCACTAGAACTGTAAACCTCGAATGGGCCAACAAAATCAAAGTCAATCAATATCTGATCACCTACACCCCAACAAGTTTTGGAGGCCTAGAGCTCGATTTCAGAGTGCCAGGAGACCAAACTACAGCCACCATTAAAGAACTTGAGCCTGGTGTAGAGTACTTTGTGCGTGTCTATGCTATCCTGAAGAACCAGAAGAGCATTCCCGTCAGTGCAAGAGTGGCAACGCGTAAGTCATTGCTGATGGCGTATTATTGTGGGCACCAGATGAAGCTTTGTGGACCACAAAAACCACAACTCAGTGAACTATAATCCTAGATGTGTGTAGAAAGGTTCATTTAAAACCCCAGAATCACCCCCCAAGTTTACAAAGTGACCTTGTCCTCCAGCTTAAAAAAGAGGAGTAGAGACAACTTTAATCTTATAAAATGATGGGTACAAGCAAGGGTGGTCCAAGGGAGATTGATGCCATGGGCAAGCACCCCCTCTGACTCCCCCCCCCCCAGAATATCTGATTACTCCCGATGGGTGGGTGTTGCTGGTGTTGCTGGTGAGGTGAACCTTATGGTTCTGTTCCCCCATTTAACCCCTGGGAAAGCATCTCCACTCCTGAGAGCACTTACGGGGAGGAGGGTTCTGGTGAGTCTCCTCTACTTCTTTTTCTCTCCCCTAGGGACATCTACTAGCAGGTAGTGATGAGCGGCACAGGCAACATTCGTATTCGCGGCATGCTGCGAATTTTATGGAAAACATTCGGAAAATATTCTCATTCGGCAATATTCGGGTTTTTTTTTGTTATTGCGAATATCGGCAGTTTATTGCGAATTTCGCGCGCGCAATATATGTTTAACATGGTGCGAATTTTTATGCGAATTTTAAAAGTGACGATTTTCGCAATATTCGCATCACCCCAATATTCATTTAAAAATCTGTTGATGGTGTTGCTAAGCTCTTGTTGCAGCCTTCCCATTCGTCCACTCACATTGAGAGGGAAGTGTAATGGATAAAAAATACCGAATATCCGGAATTGTGAATATTCGGCAATATATTCACCATCTTCGCGAATTTCCGAATTGTGGGAGACAAGATGCCGCCCTGGGCAACCACCCAGGTTGCCCATGCCTAAAACCTCCACTGGGTACAAGGCAACAAATATCGTTTTTAAGGTTGAAGGATGGTACCGGACCTAGTTGATGGAGATAGTTGGTCATAATTCCATGAAGCCCTCGTCCTCTTCCCTTGCTTTTCAATCCATAAAGTCTAGTGATGGACCAATGGTGAGGCATTGGATTAGATCTTAGTAAGATGTAGGACTCTCTGGGTAGTCCTTAAGGAGTGTAGTCTTTCAGACAAAGATGGCCAACCGGTAGCCAATAGAGATGGTCGAATGTTTCGACTTGCTAATTTTGTGTGCTGATTGCAAAGCCCCTGAGCATGGTTTCATCACCAAAATTGCTGGAGATGTACAGAAGGGTTGTGGGAACATTTGAAAAAAAAGTTTTGCTCTAGCACATGGAGTTTTTGCATAAATTAAGTTCAAAAAACAAAGTCAAAATTCAGATTTTCAATATTTTGACTTGACTTTGAACCTCATTTGTGCAAAAACTGTTTCTGTTAGAGACATACTTTCTTTTTTGGAGTTTACCCCCAACCCTTCTCTACATCTCCAGCAAGTTTGGTGTTGATACCATGTTCAGGGGCTTTGCAATTACCTCGAAAACGTCGAAATGATCGAATAAAAATCTGACCAACTCTACCAACCAGTAGCCAACAACATCTGTGATCATTTAATAAGATGTATCCTGTTTTGTTTTATTTTTACAGATTTGCCCACCACAGATGACCTGAGGTTCAAAACCGTAAAGGAGACTTTTGTAGATGTGGAGTGGGAGCCATTAGATATCTCATTTGACGAATGGAAACTTATATTCCAGAACATTGTAAGTATGGATCAATGTCAGTAATTATGATTGTCATGGAGAAGTTATCTGTAGCATTGGATATGAACCTATATGTATGGAATATATATTTAAATTTACACCCTTCCTCCCTCTTCATTAAGAATTCAGATCATTATTTACAAATCAAAAATTGGAGACGGAGTTAAGCTAGCCATACACTGCACGGATTCCCTGGCTGATCGATTCAGCACCGATGGATTCCGGCGATTCCGCCGGCATCCACAGGTGAGAACGATCAGCCAATTAGGGAATCCGATCGTGGCAGCCCACCTTGCACGGCCGGATCTGGGAGGGATCCGTGTCTGATGGATCGGCTCCCTGACCGCAACGCCCCCTGATCAGAGCAGAATCGGACCCGAAAAGACCAACAGGTTGGTTCTTCCTCGGATCCGATTCTGTGCCCCCGATCCATCGGATGCGGTCGGACGGGCAAGGTGGGCTGCAGAGGTTTCCGGCACGATGGATCCGCGTGCACGCGCCCGGAATCCATCGCGCCGGAATCCGGCACGAATCCGTGCCGTGTATGGCAGCCTTTAAAGACTTCATGTTGACGTCTTTTTTGGTTCTGCCCATTGGATGTGTCTTCAAACAATTTGCATTAATTTCTAAAGAATTCATTTGAATGAAGAATTATTTCTTTTCTCATGAGATATGGAACGGTATTGTTTATTGGATGCGTTGTATTGCTTTATTCCAGAAAAAGGAGAATGGAGAAATCAGCACAAGCCTGGAAAAGTCTGTCACCTCCTACACACAACATGGACTCGCCCCAGGAGAAACCTATGAAGTATCCATCCACGTGGTGAAGAACAACACACAAGGACCACCTTTAACCAAGCTCACCACAACAAGTAAATCCTTTGATACACTTTTCTTTATTTGAGCAAATGCTTTTTGTTATTATTGAGTGTGAGTGGGTACACTACCATGACCAGGTTTTTTTGGATGCTCGGTGTACCCCCGTCTTAACTGGCTTCACACAAAATACGTTCCTCATACACTTCAAATAAACGATTGCCCACTCTTCCACATAGGGCCTAGGTGCCTAACCTGAGGCCCGGGGGCCGCATGCGGCCCTTTGGGTGGTGTTCGGTGGCCCCCCTTGGTCCTCCACATGTAGCCCGGCTTTCGTAAACAACATTGGCTCCTACATCAGTAAAATTGTCAATGATGATTGGGGAAACCAAGTCTACATTTGAGCTCTGCACCCAGGGGCAGGAGGAGGGGGCTGTTGGGTTTTGACTGCTTGTCAGGATTTGGTCCACCGCCTGCTGTGAGATATGTCGACGGGGGAAGGTCTGGATCGATGTTATGTGCGGCCCTTTAGTGATGCCGTGGGTCGCACTTGTGGCCCTCCATATCAACTCAGTTGCCCACCACTGACATAGGGGATATATATAAGGTTTACTAGCAAGGCAGGTTATTTACAGGTATTCTCCATCACCCAATGATAGGGATGGGGCATACAGCTTAAAGGACTTCAGTTCCAAACAAATGCCTAACCAGCCTGCGTGGAGTGACCTGAGGTTGCCGCAGCTCTCACCCAGATGTGGTCTGTCCTGGAGGGGAGGCTTGATCCTGATGAAGGCCTCAACTCAGCTCCGGAGTTGCACAGCATTCCACATAGAAAGCAGAAACAACAGAATGGCCCAGAATGTTCTGTAGAACATCATTATATAGACTAGGGCCAAGGAATGGCCAGTATCAGTAACTGGGCAGAATACGTTCGATACATTGAGAACTGGGAGGGCTTTGGCTGGGCCTCTGGTGACTAAGCAGCAGGTGCTTGACACATTAACATAATTTCTGGACAGTAAACAATATTTCTAAAGACCTGTCATGGCAGGATCAACAGATGTACAATTTCAGTGTATCCCACTACACTACATTATTACATCAGCATTCTAATATTATTATGTCCTAACGTAAGTACAAGGAAGATATCAATGAAACCAAAGGGTTGTCCATCAGTTCCATCACCAGCAATGGGAAGCCATTCCATTTGGATCTAAATAAAAAAATAGCTTTGGGTACACCAAAACAAAACCGGATAATTGGGTGGCACCAAGGTTGACCAAACAATCTGTCGTTGTCTCAAAGGAAATGTTCATGTTTTTAAAGAACATCTTCTCCTTAATCCTTTGAGTTTAGTCAGTTCTTCAAAGCTGATCTCCACCATGCTCTGTACTATTTAGTTGCCCTTCTCTATGTTCTCTACAGTTCCACAACATCATTTTTGTTAGCTGGTTCTCAAAGCTGCTTATTATAGATAAGGTTACACTGTAGTAGGACACAATAATGTCTATCTAGCTCCCTTTCATGAGTTGATGCTTCAACACAAGTAAGTATCTTGTCTGTTGAGGTTGGATCATTAATCCAGGTCATGGGTTAGGTCAGTGGTTCCCAAAAGGGGGGGCGCAAAGGTATTCTGGGGGGGGCGCGGGCCCTCATTCTTAAAATGTGTTTGAATAGGGAGGGAGGCTCGATAATATCCCTAAACATAAAATGGGGGGGGGGGCCTGCAAGGAAAGTTTGGGAGCCACTGGGTTAGGTCATAAAGTTGACTTCTTCTATAATGTTGCAGGCATTGTGTTGCTAATAGGAACCATAGGTCCATCACTATGTTCCTTCAACATTATAGAACAAGTCCATTGAAACTGCTGCAAAAGTACATCCTTGTGGTAGAAGCCTGAAGGTTGATTGTTGAATGTTGTAGGACATAAATATTATATTATAATTATGAAATTTGTCCAATTGTTTGGCCTTTTCATCTTTGATTTCTCAAAACACCTACTGAAGCAGATTTAGGACATAAACCACAAAGAATGAGCTAGAAAAACCTAAACGTTCCTCAATTAAACTTGCTTCCCACCTCATGTCAAATACCTCTTTGCGTTAGAAGCTTTAAGGTTGAGTAGTGAGGAGTAGTGATGGCGCGAACCCGGAATTTGATGTTCGCGAACGCGAACTTCCACAAAAGTTCGCAAACCCGCCATTGACTTCAATACTTTCTGGCCACAATAGTGTTGGGAAAGTTGTTTCAAGGGGACTAACACCTGGTCAATGG
>CM070040.1:80219020-80235837 GCA_036250615.1 Ptychadena robeensis
CCCTACAATAGGGTGAAAAAATCCCCTGGGGTTACAAAGTGCCACCAGATATGAGCACTGTCAGTAGGCACTGTGCAATATGTGGCTGCAGGATCACTGGCAGCAGCCTGGCATGCCAGCCAGCAGGCAACAGGGTAGCAAAAAAATAGCCCTAAAAAGGGCTTTTAGGGTCTTTTCAGGACTCTGTCCTGACAGCAGACTAAGAGCAATGAAGAAGAGTACACTGTAGAAGAGAACACTGCCTAGCTAATGGTTGCCTATGCAGCGCAGCAGCAGCAGCTCTATGTTCTAACTCTCTCCTTCTCAGCAGCATGTGAAATGGCGTCCTCTACTTGCTATGTTATAGGGGGTGGGATGGTCCGTGAGGTGGGGGGTGCTGATTGGCTGGATTATGTCTGCTGACTGTGACTCACAGGGTCAAAGTTTGTGCAATGTAAAAAGAAAGGGGGCGGGTCGAACTCGCCATATGTTCGCAAACACGTGGCGAACGCGAACATGCGAAGTTCGGTCCATCACTAGTGAGGAGGTTGGCCACCTCTAGATCGCAGTTAGTTCCCTTCAAAAAGCTTATGAATTTTACAATTGTGGGATGTGGTGTGCTCTTTTACCGGTAACCAGGACCCTCCTTTTTCTTTAATCACTTGAATGTAGTAGATATAGGAAATCAGACCAATTATTGGAACATAGATATATGACTCCTACTGGAGAAGACTAAAGTCATAAATGAGCTGAAGAATGAGCTGAAAATGACAGAACGTTCCTCAAGTATACTTGCTTCCCATCTTACATCAAAGTACCCTCTTGCATTTGAAGCGTTAAGGTTGAATGTTGTACCACCTAAAGAGTATTATGAACCAATTTAGATATCGTAAATCAGCCCAATTATTGGACCTTTACATAGTTGATCCTTAAATTTCCTACTGAAGCAGATTTAGGTCATAAATTAAGAAGAATGCACGGAAAATGTCTAAACGCTCCTCAAGGATACTTGCTTCCCATCTTACATCAAAGTACCTCCTTGCGTAAAGGAGCTTTAAGGTTGATTGTTGAATGTTGTAGGACCTAAAGAGTATTGAAAACACATTTGTGTATAATAAATCAGCCCAATTATTGGACCTTTACATATATGATTCCTAAAAATGGCTACTGGATCAGATTAAGGTCATAAATCTAGAAGAATGAGCTGGAAATGCCTGAACGTTCCTCAAGGAATCTTCTTGCGTTAGAAACTTTAAGGTTGATTGTTGAAGTATCTAAAAAGTGTTATAAATCAATTTAGATATAGTCAATGAGCACAATCTGTGGCCCTTACATATATGATTCCTAAAAATGCCTACTGGAGCAGATTAAGGTCATAAATCTAGAGTGAATCTAGAATGAGCTGAAAACGTTCCAGCTTCTCACGTTATAGTAACTCCTTGCGTTTGAAGCTTTGAGGTTAATGGTTGAATGTTGTAGCACCTAAAAAATATTATCAACCAATTTAGAATTTGTAAGAATATTTGAACCATACATATGTGATTCCTAAAAATTCCTACTGGAGCAGAATGAGGTCAAAAATCTAGAAGAATGAGCTGAAAATGCCAGAATGTTCCTCAACAAATCTTGATTCCCACCTCACGTTATAGTACCTCCTTATGTTAGAAGCTTTACGGTTGATTGTTGAATGTTGTAGCACCTTAAGGATATTATAAATACATTGACATATAGTTCATCAGCCCAATGATTGGACCTTTAGATATATGATTCCTAAAAATGCCTACTGTAGCAGAATGAGGTCATAAATCTCGAAGAATGAGTTTATCAGCCCAATCTTTGGACCATACATATGATTCTTAAAATGCCTTCTGGATCAGATTCATACATCTAGAAGAATGAGCTGAAAACGTTCCTCAAGGAATCTTGATTTCCACCTCACGTTATAGTACCTCCTTGTGTTAGAAGCTTTAAGGTTGAATGTTCAATCTTGAAGTGTCTAAAAAGTATTATAAATCCTTTTAGATATAGTTCATCAGCCCAATCTTTGGACCTTTACATATATGTTTCCTAAAAATGCCTTCTGGATTAAGGTCATAAATCTAGAAGAATGAGCTGGAAATGCCTGAACGTTCCTCAAGGAATCTTGATTCCCACCTCACGTTATAGTACTTCCTTGCATTAGAAGTTTAAGGTTAATTGTTGAATGTTGTAGGATCTAAAAAATATTATAAACCAATTTAGAATTTGTAAATCGGCCCAATCTTTGGACCTTTTGATATATGATTCCTAAAAATGCCTACTGTAGCAGAATGAGGTCATGAATCTAGAAGAATGAGCTGGAAATGCCTGAACCTTCCTAAAGAAATCTCCTTAGTAGTGATGGCCGAACATCGGCCAGGACTGTCCGCGAACGGGCGGGTCGGACTTCTAAAGACGCCCGCCGTCCGCCTGTTCACGGACAGATTCAAATTCCCCGCCTCTAGGTGGGGAATTTGAATCGGAAAAACCGGATGTGACGTCAGTGACGTCACATCCGGTCCCTGGAGCGCATACTGGAACGCATAGTTCCTGGTTCCGGGAGCCGGATGTGACGTCACTGACGTCCCTTCCTGCTCCGACCCGTTTTTTTCACTAGGAGACCGGCTTTATGCCCGGTCTTCTAGTGAAAAGATTCTTCCTCCGGCACGATCACACAGGTTGTGATCCTGCCGGAGGAAGAATAGAGATCATCTTCTTGCTGGTGAACGGAGCGGGTCGAACACCCGCACTGCTCGCCGGCCATCACTAGTCCTTAGTTTTGAAGCTTTAAGGTTGAATGTTCAATGTTGAAGTGTCTAAAGAGTATTAAAAATCCGTTTAGTTATAGTTCATCAGCCCAATCGTTGGACCTTACGCTTGATTCCTAAAAATGCCTACTGGAGCAGAATGAGGTCATAAATCTAGAAGAATGAGCTGAAAATGCCTGAACGTTCCTCAAGGAATCTTGATTCCCACCTCACGTTATAGTACTTCCTTGCATTAGAAGTTTAAGGTTAATTGTTGAATGTTGTAGGACCTAAAAAATATTATAAACCAATTTAGAATTTGTAAATCGGCCCAATCTTTGGACCTTTTGATATATGATTCCTAAAAATGTCTACTGTAGCAGAATGAGGTCATGAATCTAGAAGAATGAGCTGGAAATGCCTGAACCTTCCTCAAGGAATCTCCTTAGTTTTGAAGATTTAAGGTTGAACGTTGTAGCACTTATAGAATATTATAAACTCATTGAGAAATAGTACATCAGCCCAATCTTTGGACCTTTACATATATGATTCCTAAAAATCCCTACTGGAGCAGAATAAGGTCGTAAATCTAGAAGAGTAAGCTGAAAATGCCTGAAGGTTCCTCAAGGAATCTTGCTTCCCACCTCGTGTCAAAGTCCCTCTTTGCTTTAGAAGCTTTAAGGCTGGTTGTTGGATGTTGTAGGACCTAAAAGATATTATGAACCAATTTAGAATTTGTAAATTGGCCCAATATTTGGACCTTTAGATATATGATTCCTAAAAATGCCTACTGTAGCAGAATGAGGTCATAAATCTAGAAGAATGAGCTGGAAATGCCTGAACGTTCTTCAAGGAATCTTGCTTCCCACCTCACGTCTGACCATTGGTCTTTCTGACAAAGAGCGCAGTGTTAGACCCGTAGGCCTGAATGGAAATGAAAACACATGACTAGGAGTGCCAATAGAAAGGGTGGCAAATATTTAAGTCAAGCCAGCTGCTTCGTCACACAATGTAAGAATAACAGTCATGACCTATTTCTCTCCGCTCACTCGCTAAGACTCCTTCCATTTAATCAGACTAAACACGAACATGTCTGCTCCCCCATAGTTCCAGAGACTTGTGAATGAAAATGAAGGTTGTAAATCAATAAAACTGCTAGACCCTTAGCGGGAGCAGAGGTGGTGGTGAGGAGGGGGAACCACATAAATGTTGCCTGGAAAATCCATCATTTTTATGGCATTGCGTTTCGAAACTCCTTGCCTCAGTTCCCCATACCCCAGTTCAAGGCATTCCTGAAGGATCCATCCATAAATCTAGGAGAACAAGCTCACTGTAAAAGTTTCACATTAAATGTTTCTTGTCGCAGGCCGGAAAGCTCTAAATCCATCTTTACAAATACGCTGGCTTACCGCTCATTGGCTGATATTTGTCAGCATTGTGTGCTGCGCCGCGGACGCCCCGACAATAACAGATTTATTTCGATATTCCTCCGACATCGCGTTTCGCATGATCGCTGATGTCTCCGGAAAGCCTTGGAATTATGCACGGCGGCGCCTTTGTGCCAACGCCGGTTTTGCTTTCAGTTTTGACATTTACAAATATGTAAGAAGGGCGATCGGAAAGATATGTGGCTGTTCTCCCACCGAACTTCTGAAAGAGACGTCTTGTGATAAGTCGGTGTGGGCGCTAGACATGCAAATTTCCGAGTCATGCTGCAGAGCGAGCTCTAGGCCGGCCATTGTTTTCTAGGGATGATGTCATCGGTAGTCTAGGTCTAAGGCCAACACGTCCATAGACCTCCCAGAACTGACAGCGCAGATTTCTAGGGGAGTTATGTTATTTATTGTTTTCCTTCTCTTTTTTGATGTGATTATTGAGTGTGACTGCAACCCGTTATGTTAAGCAAGGGAACACACGGCTCGATATACAAGCCTTTCGAGGTTCCTGGCAGCAGTGTGATGACGTCATCGCGCTGCTACCCGATATTGGAGGAGCTGGGGGGCGCTGGACCCCAGCTCCGATGATGCTTTGCATGTAGACCCCATGGCCCCGCACGACGCTCAAAGCTGCCATCGATGTTTCCCATATCTATACATGTGTTCCCGGCTTAAGAGTCTTTGAGTTAGAGCCGTAACTATCACCCCTGTAACCCCAGCATTTGGTGCCAACATTTTAGGCATGGGCGACCTGGGCGATCCCATGCCAGGGGTGGCATCTGGGAATTTTTTTCCAGTGCCCAGATGTCTCTCTCACAGAGCACGTGTGCCGATCCGTGCAACGCCGGGGAGAGTGAAGGAGTAGAGGACACCCACCAGCACCCCCCTGGAGCTCTCTCTTGCCAGGAGTGATGATGCTTTCCCCGAGGGGGTGGGGGGGACACAGTCTCAAAGCGAGTTGAACATTCCCCCCCCCCCCCCGGAGTAACCAAAGATGTTTTCCTGGGGGTGGGGCATCAGATGGGGTGCTAGCCCAGGATGCTGATGTCCCTAAGATTATTGTAAACTCCAGCATTTGATTCTACCTCCTACAGACATTAGGCCTCCATACTACTAGCGAGCCCTGGTCGTGGGTGCCCACATGGGGCGACAGATCCACAGATCCCTGCCTCACCAAACCTCGGTTGGCCAGAGAACAGACATGTCTGTAAATGTAATGGCCAGCACACAAAGGGTGTCCGCCGATACACTGAGTGTCATTCCGTTGCACTCCATTGCTCGTCTATTGGCCCCTGGCTCGTCAGGTGTATGGGGGCCTTTATAGTGGCTTTTTCAGGTGATCCATTTAACCTGTTGGATAACCCTTTAGCACTATAGCCTGGATGCTGCGTGGGTTCGCTGCCCGTAATGGTGTATAGTTTACTGCTGGGTGTGATCTGTTTGGCTGTTTTTTGGAAATCTCACCTGTTCCTTATTCCTGTTATCTTTCTGCCCCCTCCTGATACCTCGTTTGGCCTCTGACAACCTACTTTGTATCCAACCATACTCTTTCTGCTGAGAGCCCTGACCCTGCTTGGACCTGACTATGTTGCTGCCTTAGTACTGTGTTTGCACAGTGGTGGTTGCCATTAGCAAACACCCAGCCTTGTTTGTTTGTGGACTGCTTGTCCTTTCCAATCCCAGACGTCATCCTTTGAGCACCAACTGTAGGCAATACCCTTCAATTTGCTCCTCTGGATCTATTTAATATATTCAACCTGCTTTCTACCACAGGTCAAGGGAAGTTTAATGAGGTCTTGTGGCCTTCAGGAGCAGTTTTAAGCCCATGAATGTCATGCCTCACGTTAAGGCCTTGAAGAAGAACATTGTATTTACTCAGTCACATGCACTATGGTATTTATATAAGTTGCCCATGACATGAAAACATCCCATGTTCTACAACTTGTTCCTATCCCCTATGTTCCAGGATTGGATGCCCCCAGTGAAGTTGATGTGAAAGACGTTACGGACACTTCTGCACTGATAACCTGGGCCAAACCCCTGGCAGAAATCGATGGAGTATCTATCACCTACGGCACCGGAAACGAGCCCAGGACCACCGTGGAACTTTCCGAGGATGAGACTCAGTTCGCTATGAATGATCTACGACCCGACACTGAGTATGAAGTGATATTGATATCCCGACGTGGAGAGATGACAAGTTCCCCCGTTTCAGAGACCTTTACAACTGGTATTTATGAAACCTTCTCCATTATATTTTCTATGGCACCGAACTGTTTGGTTCACAACCTCAATATGTATGAACATGCTATGTATGAACATGCAGACGGGGAACCTACCTATAAAAGTGCTAGGACAGCACACTGTAAGATCACCAACTTGCAAATCTTGAGAATAAGGGTCCCCACACACATAAAGAGCCGCAGAAGATTTTGCCGCCGACGGATGTGCGTGCGTGCTCGCGGCCATCAGTCAGCAGCAAAATCAGCCACAGATCGCAAGTGCCCACATGGCCTGCCTCCTCCTCCCCCCTGGAATATCTCTGCTTCCCCCGCAGGGCTCCGCCCCCAGTACATGTTCTAGGATCATTACTTTCTGTTTGTAATGTGTTCATAAAAGGTTATAAGATTTACAAAATTCCAAAATATATATTTTTTGTAAATACCATCTGTGAAACCAAAAAAAGTCCATTTATTTGACTTTTGGGGAACTATTGTGTAAGTTCTGCACTTGAAAACCTTATGAGCACATTACATGTAGTAAGAAGACCAGTGAGTGTAGGTCTATATTAGCCTTATGAAAGCTTAGATGAATTACTCATCAACTATGACGGTTATTTCTTTTTAAGATCTCGACTCTCCAAAGAACCTGAAGAAGGTTTCCCAGACCGATAACACTATCACTATCGAGTGGAAGAACACCCAGGCCAACATCGACTTCTACAGGATTAAGTTTGCCCCTCTGTCAGGAGGCGATCATGAAGAAATAACTGTGCCCAGGAGTAGTCAAGCTACCACCAAGGCTACCCTTACAGGTAAGTTATATTACATATGTATTATAGTGCATGCATTCATTTCAAAGAGGACTAAACCCAAGAAGAGTAATAATATATGTTCTAGCTTACCAGACCATAGATGTGGTGGCTGCATTTGTCCTATTATTTCAAGATAAGAATATTTTCGGCAAGTACAGGAAATTCTAGAAATGCAGGATCTTTGTCCACTGCCTGAACTAGGATCTGGGAAACAATGGTATCTATCTTCCATTAACTACTTATCACCCTACCCTTCGGCCCTTTGGGCGTTGTTTGGCGGCCCCCCTTGGTCCTCAACATGCGGCCCTCAAAACTGAACTGTTAATGCATAGGGCATAGCAACTTACCTGTGAAGTGGTCACACGCTGACCCAACTTTCCTAATCAGCTTTGGCTCCTACATCAGTAAAATTACCAATGTGGATCAGGGAAACCAGATCTACATATGAGCGCTGCACCCAGGGGCAGGAGGGGGGTGGGTGCTTTTGGGTTTTGACTGCCTGACAGGATCTGGTCCACTGCCTGCTAAGAAATGTCGACAGGGGGAGGGTCTGGATCGATGTGCGGCCCTTTAGTGATGCCGAGGGCTGCACTTTTGGCCCTTTGTATCAACTCAGTTGCCCACCACTGCCCCACCCCCATCTAATAGAGATAGGGCTTATTTACATGGGAGGTTAGCAACCTCTAGGGTTGGCGTAGGGTTGCCGCCAGAAATGCTTCTGATTGATCCTACTGGACACTGGATGTGATTATAACCAAGGAAGAATCCTCCTTGTATGTATCTATTTAGCACATGTAACCAGGAAGTGATATCATCCTGGTAGCCACATGGCTGAACACACACAGCTTTGTAGGAGATCACAACTCCTTGCTAAGCCTGTTTTGTACCTCTATTATTGAGAGTATTTAATATTTTACTTTAGTTTGTACACCTCATGTCCTTGTTCTTATTTGGATGCCAACCATGAGCTCACTGCCTGAATACCGAGGTTTTTGTCTGAGATGTCATGGGGAGGTGTTTGAACTTCCCACCAACACCTGCAAAAGTGTGCAAGTACCCACACACTGGGACTGCCAGTTTAAATTAAGCTACCAAAACCAAAACTATGGTGTGTTTAGTAGATAAGTGGAGAAATGAGCGTACCGAGGCACCCAAAGTATGCTACTGGCCGAAATACCAGAAAAACCAATGGAAAACCAATGCAGCCACCACATAGAAGAGGCATTACACTGCAACAGATACTATTGTTTCCCTTGGGTTTAGATATGATACATGAGTAAGAACCAGCAATGTTTTTTAACAAGTTTGTACATCTCTCCTAGGTTTAAGGCCTGGAACTGAATACGGCATCGGGCTGACTGCAGTTAAACAGGACAGAGAAAGTGCCCCAGCCACTATAAATGCCGCAACTGGTAAGATAATATAGATAACTAGATTTGACCAAGGACACCCAACCAAATATGGGTAGGGAGATTTTACCAAGGACACCAAAATAAGTATGGGTATGTTAATTTGACCAAGGACACCCAACCAAGTATGGGTATGGAGATTTAACCAGGGAAACCCAACAAAGTATGGGTATGGAGATTTGCCCAAGGATACACAACCAAGTATGGGTAGGAAGATTTGACCAAGGACATCAAAATAAGTATGGGTATGTCAATTTGACCAATGACACCCAACCAAGTATGGGTGTGGAGATTTGACCAAGGACACACAACCAAGTATGGGTATGGAGATTTGACCAAGGACACACAACCAAGTATGAGTGTGGGTATGGAGATTTGACCAAGGAGACCAAAATAAGCATGGGTATGTCAATTTGACCAAGGACACCCAACCAAATATAGGTAATGAGATTTGACCAAGGACACACAAACAAGTATGGCTATGAAGATTTAACCAGGGACACCCAACAAAGTATGGGTATGGAGATTTGCCTAAGGACACCCAACCAAATATGGTTATGGAGATATGACTAAGGACACACAACCAAGTTTGGGTAGGGAGACTTTACCAAGGACATCCAACAAAGTATAGGTATGGAAATTTGATCAAGAAAACCCAACCAAATATGGGTATAGGTAGGAAGACTTGACAAGAACATCGAACCAAGTATGAGTATGGGTAGAGAGATTTCACCAAGGACACCCAACCAAATATAGGTATGGAGATTGAAGCAAGGACACTCAACCAAGCTTGGGGATGGAGATTTGACCAAGAATATCCAACTAAATATAGGTATGTAGATTTTACTAAGGTCAACCAGCCATGTATGGATATGGAGATTTGACCAAGGAAGCACAACTAAGTATGGGTATGACAATTTGACCAAGGACACATAATAAAGTATGTGTAGGGAGACTTGATCAAGGACACCCAACCAAGTATAGGTAGGGAGACTTGACCAAGGACACCAAACCTTGTATGGGTATGGAAATTTGATCAAGGACACTCAACCAAATATGGGTATTGGTAGGGAAATTTGACCAAGGACATCCAACCAAGTATGAGTATGGGTAGGGAGATTTGACCCAGAACAACACAAGGACTTCTTGAGCATCCTACAAAAATGTCTGACTCTTTTGGAAATGTATAAAGTCTATAGAGTAAAGAGCATGCCTTTGCCACAATGACAAGCTGAACAGATAACCGAGCCATGAACAACATAAATACTAACAAACATACTGTCTTCTCTTAGACTTGGATGCTCCTAAAGATCTGAAGATCGCCGGTGCCACAGAAACCACAATAAATGTGCGTTGGGTAAAACCAGCAGCCAAGTTTGACCATTACCGACTTGTGTACAAACCAGTTGACGGCAGCGAGAGTGAAGTTCAGGTTCTTCAAGATGCCAATTCCTACGTGCTGACTGGGCTGGAGCCTGGTAAAGAATACGGCATCTCCCTCATTGCCGAGAAAGGCCGGCATAAGAGCAAGCCAGCATCCGTGGTCGGACTTACCGGTAAGTAGACGTTTCTTGGTTGACGTTTTGACTAAAGATTGGAATCTCAACGTACAAGAGGGTCGGGAAACATAGATTTTCTCGGTCTCGTTGTTGTTTGCCGCGAAAGGAATATGTCATGTGTATCTTACAAATTTGCATCTCATTTGAATTTCCAGCCCACAGAGTTTCTTTTACAGCCTTTGCGTGTTTTTCAAGACCTGCCAACGTGTCATCTGCCGCTTACGAAGAATAATAATCCTCGCTTTTATCTCCCTTTTTAGCCTTTATTCTGAATTTTGTTTTTTTAGCGGATATTCGTCTCCTCGGTTTCTCAATGTGTCGTCGCCCTTGTTAAAACGTCTCTGTTTTGCGTGACTGTTAAATGCATTTAACGGGATTCAAAAACCAAAGAGAGGAAATGTAGGTTTTATAGTTTTTTTTATTTCCCCCCCGAGCAGTAGAGCGGTAAGGGATCCATAGAGAATTTTATACAGACTCCAAACAGGTTGACCTTTTCGAAATTCTTGGAAGTCACCTGGTAGAGTCATCAGAACGCGAGTAATGACCTCTAGTTTCCGTAGACTTTGCAACTTTCGAGGCACCAGCCTAAAATAAAATCAGACTGGGAGATCGGATCTTCAATTAGCAAATCGAATGATGAATGTTCTGTTGGGAATTCTCTAATTTCCAGTAGACCTATCATGCGAGGGCTACATGGGCCTTTGATAGGATGAAACTTATTAAAGATCTGTAGCTTCACCTTGTAAATAAGGTTCTAGAAATATTTCAGATATACATGAGATCTTGAAGTCTCCAAATGCTTCCTTCAACAATGTATAAGTTGTAGGAATTCTTTAACCCTCAGCCAGAAAAGCTTTTGACCACGGACACCCAACTAAATATGGGTTTGAAGACTTGCCCAAGGACACCCAAGTGTAGCAATGGAGATTTGACTAAAGACACCTAACTTGGGTATGGATATTTGACCAGAGGCACCCAACCAAGTATGGGTATTTCCCCCCCGAGCAGTAGAGCGGTAAGGGATCCTTAGAGATTTTTATACAGACTCCAAACAGGTTGACCTTTTCGGGATTTTTGGAAATCACCTGGTAGAGTCATCAGAACGCGAGTAATGACCTCTAGTTTCCATAGACTTTGCAACTTTCGAGGCACCAGCCTAAAATAAAATCAGACTGGGAGATCGGATCTTCAATTAGCAAATCGGGTTTGAAGACTTGCCCAAGGACACCCAAGTGTAGCAATGGAGATTTGACTAAAGACACCTAACCTGGGTATGGATATTTGACCAGAGGCACCCAACCAAGTTGGGAATTCTATAATTTCCAGTAGACCTATCAAGCGAGGGCTAAATTGGCCTTTGATAGGATGAAACTTATGAAGGATCTGTAGCTTCACCTTGTAAATACGGTTCTAGAATTATTTCAAGTATACAATATTTATCTCTTGGAATGTAGACACCTGACCACACCTAGATGAGGTTAATGGACATTCCATTCCAAACCCATAAAAAGTAATGCAGAGTTGGCTCCCCCTTTCCACTTCTGGTCCTGGAATGCTTTTCATGAGATCTTGAAGCCTCCAAATGCTTCCTTCAACAATGTGTATGTTGTAGGAATTCTTTAATCCTCAGCTAAAAAAGCTTTTGACCACAGACACCCAACTAAATATGGGTTTGCCCAAGGACACCCAACAAAGTTTAGGAATATAGATTTGACTAGAACACCTAACTTAGTATGGGTATGGATATTTGACCAGAGGCACCCAACCAAGTATGGGTATGGACTTTGCAACTTTTGGGGCACCAGCCTAAAATACAATCAGGTTGGGAGATCGGATCTTCAATTAGCAAATCTAATGATGATTGTTCTGTTGGGAATTCTATAATTTCCAGTAGACCTATCATGCGAGGGCTAAATTGCCCTTTGATAGGTTGAAACTTATGGAGGATCTGTAGCTTCACCTTGTTAATAAGGTTCTAGAATTGTTTCAGCCATACATTATTTATCTCTTAAGGAATGTAGACACCTGACCACACCTAGATGAGGTTAATGGACATCCCATCCCAAAACCATAAATAGTCATTCAGAGTTGGCTCCCAATTTGCAGCTATAAGCCTCCTCTGGTGTGGGAATGCTTTCCATGAGATCTCGAAAGCCTCCAAATGCTTCCTTCAACAATGTGTATGTTGTAGGAATTCTTTAACCTTCAGCCAGAAAAGCTTTTGTGAGCTCAGTACCGAAGTTGAACGAAAAGAGCTGGCTTGTGATATACATTGTAGTTTATCCCAGTAGGATTGAGGTCACCATGTAGATGGAGCTGCTGCATTTTACACCCGCGGCTTATTCTTGAGTCAATCAGCTTTCCAAGCCGCCATTGCTTATACTCAGCTTATACTTAAGTATATAAATTCCATGACCATCTCTTCTTCACCTAGAGACTACCTTGACCCCTTATTTAAAAGCTCACCATACACCTTCAGATAACTCCATACAATTTCCTTTAGATCTACCAACAACTATGTAGTATAGAGTCCTTCTTGATAAAATACATTGTGGAAAAGAAAGCTCCTCATATTACATGGTTTTGGTAGAACAAAAGTTGATAGTATAGAAATTGTATGGCAAGATTGTAAGGTGTATGGGGGGCTTTAAACTATGGCTCTGCTATACGCTGGGATCCACTAATGGGCTAGCAAGCCTCCGTTGCGTTCCACGGGTATTGCTGTGTTGACATCAAAGAAGATCTATAATCTTCCTCCGGCAGGATCAGAACCTGCGAGATCGTGCCGGAGGAAGAATCTTTTCACTAGAAGACCGGGCATGAAGCCGGTCTTCTAGTGAAAATACCGGCTCGGAGCAGGAAGTGACGTCAGTGACGTCAAATCCGGCTCCCGTAACCAGGAACTATGCGTTCCAGGTTGCTTTCCAAGGACCGCATGTGACGTCACTGACGTCACATCCGGTTTTTCCGATTCAAATTCCCCACCTAGAGGCGGGGAATTTGAATGTGTCCGCGAAAAGGCGGACTTCTTTAAAAGTCTGACCCGCCCGTTCGCGGACAGTCCAGGCCGATGTTTGGCCATCATTAGTCACGGGCCCTCATTCTTAACATGCGTTTGAATAGGGAGGGGGGGCGATAATGTTCCTAAATAGAAAAGGGGGGCCCTGCGAGGAAAGTTTGGCAACCCCTGATATAGGGAGTCCATAAATGGGACCTGGTATTAACTTTTAGCAATCTGCAGTCCACCAGAGCTCAGACTTGGAATGGAAAGAGTTCTACAAGGAGCCATGTAGGTGTTAGGTATAGGAGGAGGGACAGACAGATGAGCTCATCAGTCTCCTGCTTCTCCTCCATTGTAGGGGTGAAGCCCTTAAAAACAGATCTGCTGTGTTTCCCTATAGCGAGCTTTTACGAACCCTAAAGCTGGCCATACACCTTTAGATCTCTTTGTCAGATATCCTTTAGATATACCAACAACTATGTAGTTCCGGGTCCACTGCGATTGAACACAACTAGACTTGATGGTTTAGAAAGTCCCTTATATTACATGGTTTTGGTAAATCAAAAGGAAATCTAAAGGAAATCTGACAGAGAAATCTAAGGGTGTATGGGGGCCCTAATACTCATCTATTGTGAACCCCAGAAGAAAACACACTCCTCCTACTGTATAAAGTGGAATTAGAATGACTTTGCCGTCAGTTGAAAACTTTTATAGCCCACAAACACGAAATGGCGTCCGTAATACATTTTCCCCTCCGCACATATAATCCTCTTAAAAGCTCGGTGCCATTGTCGATGAAATCAATAAAAAGCAGAGACTCTGTTATTTCGTAGAGTCTGGGGAATGGCAGGCGGCTTTCTCAATGGCTGAGCACAAGGAAACTGACGGAGTGCTAAGGAGCTTTTAGTGATTTCATCTCTTTCATCTGGTTTTCATGCATTCATCATGTGAGACAAACACCGCCTATCCAAACCAAACAGAGCCGATCTTCCATTTGTCTGCGGTCCAGGGCTACGGTCCCCCCCCCCCTCCCCCGAGGGTCCCCAACCTAAGAGAATCCATGTGCACCAAAGTGGAAAAAAGTGATTAAGATTTAAAGACAATCTTACCAAGTGGGAAGCCTGAAGCGGGCCTTTGTTTTAAGGAAAGGCCATCTTAAATTTTATTCTGGCATGGGAATTCTAGCCGAGCGGATTTACTACAATGCCGGCATTCTCTACGCGCTCAAATGTATTCACGGAAAGCGCGGACCAATTTATTCGCCGGCTAATATCGCTCTTCCTCGCGTAAGGCTATGGGACTGGGAATAATAACGAGCGCAATAGGAATCTGAATGAATCCGACATGCCCCGTAGGCTCAGCATAGTCTTTTTCCTAAAGTCTTCCAGTTAATTCGCTGGATTTTACTAAAATTTTATTTAACATGAAATAATGGAACTGGTGACTCAAACATTTTCTCTTCGGGGCTTGAACCTGGTGTATAGATAACTTTTAACCCCCCTGGCAGTTGAGAAGAACCCAGTTCGGACAGACCTGGGATCAGGCATCAGCTATACTTGGCGAGCCCACTGTGATTCCAAATCGCAGCAGATCCAGCTATCTCTTCCGGCAGCGCCTCTTTGGCGTCACCGATAATAATCAAGGTCGGGGAGCAGTGCCATAGACCTTCATGTCAATGGATGACACCAGCAATGTGTAAAGGGGAGGAGTAAGGGTGGGTAATACAAGCAGAGTACAGTGTTTGGGAGATATGGGTAACCCTGAGCTACACTAGGGGTAGCTTACTTGCTCCAGGTGAGCAAGCGTGTCCTACAGCGTTGGTGTCTTTACCTCTTTTTCGTGGATCCCTAACCCTAACCCCTAACCATAACCCCCTAACCCTAAAACCCTAGTCCCAACCCTAACCCCCTTACCCTGTAGTCTGTGATGACATGGGGGAGGTGGGGGATGAACTCAGGGCCATTTCTACTGCAATGCGAAATAGTAGGGCCCGATGCCCCCGTGTGCATAGCAATAGAAAAGAATGTGGACGGGCAAACAACAACCCAGGAAGATAGAGTAAACAACCCCCCCCAGCAACTTGACAGGCCAAGAGCCACCTCAAAACACCAAAAACCACCATGCCCCCTCAACAACTTGGCCGGCAACTCTGCATCAAAGGCCTTGGCCAGCAACTCAGCATCAAAGGGCTTGGCCGCCAACTCAGCATCAAAGAGCTTGGCCGGCAACTCAGCACCAAAGGGGGTCCCATGCAATTACTTAACATAGGGCCCCCTTTAAGATAAAAATGGGCCTCGGTGCACTCAGCTTATGCCTGTATTGTATGCCCTGGAACTTGAGTGACCGGCCAAGGAGTTTGCCGGCCAGACTTTTTGGCCTCTGCTCAGCTGCGGGGGTCGAGACCTTCACTCCATAAGACACACGTAGATATTCCCCACTATTAAGGGGCAAAAAGTGCAAAAAAAGTCAATTAGGAGCACACTGTGTAATATATCAGAAGTATACTACTCAAAGCAATGTGGTTTTCTGGTTCTCTTCAGCGTGGTCTTTGCATTTTATGAATATAACATTTATTACTTTCTAGGTCCTTCTGTGATATCTGATTAACATAAGTCTTCTAATGTTTGATGCCTTCAAATTGTCTTCATCCTCCCCAAATACTAACAACATATTCTCATATCCAGAAGTCCCGCGTGAGCTGGGCGACTTGGTGGTGTCCCAAGTGAACTGGGACTCATTCAGACTCACGTGGATAGCGCCGGACGACAACTATGAGAAATTTGTGATTCAGGTCCGCGAATTAAAGGATGGAGAAGAACCACAAATCATTGTGGTTCCTGGAGAACTTCGCTCTTTGGAAGTGCCGGACCTGAACCCGGCCACAAAATATAACATCACGTTACATGGGGTCATTAAGGGACTTGACACCAAACCTCTCTTCGGAGAAGCTCTTACAGGTACCAGACGCTGGAATGCTTCGCCATCACCTGGGGGGGTCACTTCATCATTCGCTTCCCACCAGCTATTCACCTCGCTCGTCTTTCGGCTACACGCGCTTTTTTAGATTTCAGTGATCATTCGCCACTTCCGCTGCTAGTTCACTTCTTTGGGCTGATTTGATGAGAAAGACCAATTGGAAAATTGGTCTTTTTACGGTTCATGGTTCACATGAGCTGATTGCTGGTCGAGAAATCTGCTTGCTTGCTTGCTTTGCGCTTTTTGTAAAAAAAATAATGTAACCATGGATTACCATTCTTATATAGAACATCACAGTCTTGAGTTGCTCAAGTTGAGGGCTTTTGGATTCCTTTAATCCCTTCTTACCATGACCCTCATGGTTGTTCCTCTACGTTATGAGGATATAATTAGTAAATAGTTTGTAGACGGAGGAATGGATGCTGTCAAGGGAAGTTCAAGCATTTCCTCAAAGACCAGAAGTCAATGGCATTCCTTCGGGTCAACCTTTATTGAACTAGATTCCAGGAGATAAGGAATGACCGGGGTCATTGTTTTACGTCTCTAGTTCAAGAAGGTTTGACCTTAAGGAATGTTGCAAGGAGTACTAACATTCACCAGAACATTAAAGCGGACCTACCACCAGGAATCTATGTTTTCATGAATGGCACTAGAAGTG
>CM070040.1:80339077-80349363 GCA_036250615.1 Ptychadena robeensis
AAGTGAGTGAACATTCTTAAGCCTAAATAAACCTTTTTCATTCTATACCTGTTGCTAACTGACACTCTCCTTTGTTCATTTTGTTCTTCGACTTGGACTGTTATTTGATTATACAGGAACTATGAGGATAAAGACACCTCCTGAAGAAGTTGTTACGAAACGCGCGTTGGGGTGGGGTGGATCCTAACGGATACATGCTCCCTTATCCTGGCTCCCATTTTTATTAACATACCTTTTTCATTTATTATGTATAACTGTACTTAAACACATCATGAACCATATTTAATGAATTTTATTGTTGCCACCTATGTTTTGTATCAATGATAGCCTATACTGCCGTGTCATGTTATGTGCTTTTATCATGCAACAAATATGAAGTTACTTTTATTACTGTACTTGTTCATAAATTTACTCTAACTAGACCAGTGGCCGTTAAAGTCCCCTTGCCCCTGACTTGTCAGGGGGAACTCTCGCTACGAGTGGTTTTTCCACTGTGTAGTATTTTTTTCCATCCGTTATAATAACAAATTCCTTTACGTTATAATTATTTCCTCGGAATTTACACTTGCAATCTAATCAGAAGATTTAGGATCAGATATGTTCCGCTCCGTAAAACATTATTACAGTGGGTGTTACGGAAACAACTGCTCGTTCTCCAGGCAAAGTCGTAACGCATGCGGATGGCGGCCATCATTTCTGTAATCCTATTCCGGGGAATTTAATTATAACGTGGAGGAGATCCTCATGAATAAGATACAAAAGCTGCCCGATGTCACATTACATTTGCGCTACAGGTTGATGGATCCTTAGAAATGTTCTCCTTTCACTGTTAGTGCACCTGCATAATCAGGGCAGTGTCCCCTTTAAATTCCTGGACCATGATGCCCCTGATATATAGGAGGGTTCTGCCCCCAGGAAGTTGCTCAGTGGGGAAGAGTCTAAAGGAGTAGGAGCAACTGGGCACGCTGTCCACCCTGAGGCTCAGTACCCACCACAGTGTAGGCTGGCGTGCAGGCAGCCAGGGAGCACAATAGCACTCAATATCTTTTCAAGTCACAGTTAGATTTTACATTTTCCTCTCCACCTACCAGTGCCAGGTTTCCAGAGGGGTGGCGTGCATGGTTTCCAGTGGGGTTTCATAACAGGCAGATCAGACCACCTGTTTGCGGAGAACTTGCCTGTTGGCATTGAATTTGAATATGAACTATACCGGAAATGTTGCCGCGTCATCACTTCCCGTATATAGAACACACAGGTCCTTTTCCAAAACTGGAAGTGACGTTGGTGGATTTTGTGTGAGTACAAACCATCTCAAGATGACCTTCTACTAGCATAATCTCAACATTGTCCGGAGAGGAGGTGTCACGCATCTGCCCCCTGTTCCCAACTGTATCCACAGCCCGTTTAGTAACGTTTTGGGGAATTGAAATCGTAAAGCGGGGAAACATTGACACATTTTCATATTAGGGGTGTGTGCTGTATCTTGCAGGGCTTGAGGTGACCAGAGTTGACCTTGTCGGTAAATGTATGGAATTAGAAACAGAACGCTGCCATAATATAAAAGGGGAACCAGAGAATAAGCCAGGAAAGAAGGTAGGATTGTGCAAGAAGAACAATAGAGGAAGGTGTGGGGTGGGGAGATGAGGCCACTCTTGTGGTACTTGACCACTCTTGGCGGATAGCCAGAGTATGTTATCCACTCATGGACTGACTAAGATGACTACCATGGATCAAGATCTACAGCTTTAATAGAGCGGTATGGAAACGAGTCAACTGTGCGACTAGGGAGTGTATAGGGTGGTGCTGATCCCCCAGGTGGTATATAAAGTTAACATAGGAGGGGCCAGAGAGTGTCTTCAGAAAGTTTGGAAAGATAAGCTGTCTGTGGGACCAGAAGCCCCACTGGCAATTCATGAGTCTTAGAGATCCCCTACTCACCTAATTTAGATTGGGGGATTTGGTGGTCCAAGATTGCCTTCAAGTGTCAGCGAGTGATAAGACCCTATGGGGACCCCCTAGACTGCCTCAAAATGGAGTACAGGGGGGGGGGGTAGAGAATGACCTAAATGTCCTGGGCACATTCAGGGTCCTGTGTAGCGCTCCTCTGTCAGGTTACACATGCCATACAATATGAATGCCTAACATGCCCCATCATGCATCAGAGGTGTATGTCCAGAAGGGAGCCCACCAAAGTCAAGGTTATAAGTTCAGTATGTATATAGACCTAAGGATTTAAACTGTGCCCCCCAAGGGTCCTCACGACCAGGAATGGTTATGATGCAGGGAAAATGGAGTGAAAGTAAAGCCACTGAGATCCCCCACTTCCATGAATATCTGAGGGCATTTGGCACTGAAGAATTAAGGAGTGGATGTGTCCAGGGGCGTTTCTCCCACTATGCAAAATATGGGTGCACATAGGTCCCCAGGTGGTCCCCGTGAGGCCCATGGTGCTTCCCCGGCATGCATATCATGTGCCCTCCTCTACATGGCCACCCTCCCAGATCTGAACAGTGCAATCTGCCAACGGGGTCAGGGGTGGAGGCGGTGTGTGTGGAGGGGAAAGAAGAAGAGGTAGGAGGAGCGGTGCCAATCCACCCTCCACTCCTGGTCAACAGAGGGCCCTAGGCAAGAATTTGGTATAGAAGAATCCTAGAGTGTCAGCTAAAGACTTACAGAAATCTTTGGCACATGCCAACATTTTGTTGACACATCTACAATAAGAAAAATGTTAAACAAGAATGGAGTACATGGGAGGACGCCACAGAGAAAGCAATTGCTGTCCAAAAACAATATTGCAGAACATTTGAAGTTTGCAAAAGAGCACATGGATTTCCCACAGCACTACTGGCAAAATTCTGTGGACAGATGAAACCAAAATTGAGTTGTTTGAAAAAAAAAAACACACAACACTATGTGTGAAAAAAGCACAGCACACCAACATCAAGTTTCTTGCAGGCAGATTATGTCGTCTCTGAGGTCAGCAAAACGTCCTTCATAAGCTAGTTCGGGGAATCGTCTGTTTATTGTATTGAAGTGACCGGAGTTTACCTTGTCGGTAAATGTATGGACCATAATTAGGTAAGACCACTGCCATACAGTAAAAGCAGAACTAGAAAGGAAGCAGGATTGTGTAAGTAGGACAATAGAGGAAGGTGTGGGGAGATGAGGTCACATCCCACAGCCATAGGAAGTCATAGGTAACCATCTAGTGTAATGGAACCTGTATATAATTTGTTTGACTGGCAATGGCACTGTATGTATTTACTGTATATATTTCTGTACATATTTCTCTAAATGTTGATGTGACTATTCTAGATCGTGCTGGACGACTGGGTGTGTCTTTTGTATCTATTGAAGTTCTGCCTGGAGACAGGAGGAGGTGTAGGTCATCCTAGATAGTATTAATATGATTGATAGGAGGGGCCAGGGGGTCCTGTCTATAATCTGCTTTTAAGGAGCTCCAAGGCTATGCAGAAAAGGTGAGCTTCAATGACCTACCTATACCTTCTTAATGCCTACTAGTGATGGACAAACATCGGCCACGTCTGTTAGTGAAAAGGCCTGTTTGCGGGGATAATAATGTGGGGGGAAAGGGAACCTACCGGTAGTTATACCCACCACATCAAATTTATAGAAATTGATAGGGGGAGGGGGGAACAAACCCTAGGGGCGGCCAAGCCCTGTGGACTTTGAAGGTGGGTTTGGGTAATATAATGTTCCAGTCGAGGGATATTTGACAAATACCTTCATTATTACACAATAAAAAACACAGAACAATTAGCCAGGGGTATTTCAAGATACCCCACTAGCTACACAACATAGATTATTGGAGTCATAGTGTTCATGTCCATACATACAAAAAGTCCAAAGTTAAAAGATCAGCCATTAAAAAATCCAGAGGTAGAAGATCCCAGCGGTCGTGCCAAAGCGTGTCCCAACGCGTTTTATCCCACTGGGGGACTTCGTCAGGGGCCTTTGGGGGACCTTTCCTATGGGTTGTCCAAGTGTTAGTTTGTTTGCGGGGAATATGAATCAGAAAAAAGGGAAATGACGTCACTTCCGGTGCAAAGTTCCTTATTTGGATTACCGAACATGACGTCACTGATGTCACGTTCGGTTTATAAAGACGATTTATCGCTAGAGACTGGGGTCTCTAGTGAGAAAATTCCTCCTCTTCCGTCGGCCGGATCAAGGGCACAAAGATCCATCTGGCGGAAGAGAAATATACTCCGGCGAACGGGGCGGGTCAAACATCGAACACAGAAAAGCGCACATTCCATGCCTTGCGTACATTTCGGCCATCACTAATGCCTACCATGTATGGAAGTTCCCAGGTTGGTTTTCAAGCATCAATACTTCTTGGGGCTCTGATATGTCATGTGACCATGTAGGAAGGTGGACTAAGGGTTAAGCGTATTGTACCATGGTCAGTGAAGAGGAAACTTGGATTCTATGAAAAATGTCAGTGAATATGTTTTTGCTGTTGCTGATCAAAACATAGGTGGGAGGTGACAAGGTAAATGTTCTGGAACATGTGATTTTGTGACCTGGTGAGCCACCTGGGAGGAGAATAGGAGGATATATAAGTTTAGTGGTTTATGTAAATAGGGTCTTCTTAGCAGCAGAGGAGAAGAGAGCAGAGGCTTACTGGATCCAGTGGGAGCAGGACCCAGGCCTAGGGATCCGAAGACCAGGCCTGCACTGAGATGTAACTAAGGCCTCACCCTTGTAACCATTCTGGGGGCACGGGCAGTTCTAGCCTAGGAGAAGTGACTTGGGTGAGGAAGGCTAGGGTAAAGACTGTTACCGGCAGATACTGCTCCCAGATGGCTTCCAGGAAGAACATGGAGTGTAACTGGCACTGTGATGTTACTGCAATAAAGGGGCACCGTATTTACAACAATCTGATGTGTCTTGAACCTTTATTGCGGGATGTGCGCAAGGACCTGCTAAACAGAAGAAAGCCCGCTCAGTCGCTGTTGCAGGTGAGGACTGTGAGGCCTGGCTGTCCCTTGGATGGAAGGGAGGTATGTGCTCGTAGAGGACTGGAGGGAGTCCACGGCAGCGGAGGGGTGAGATCAATACTGTCCCCTGATTCACCCTGGTAAGTGCAGTGCACCCGGGTGCAAGAGATGGGCAGTGTCTTGTCTTTCAACCAAACACAGAAAGCTGCAAAGGAAGCCGATGATGTGAAAAGATGCAACAAAATAACCCATGTCCTTTAGAAACATCTACCTTCTCAATACACAAATACCCACCATGCATGGAAGCTCCCATAACACCCTCCCCGCCACAAAATGGCCAGTTAAGCTGGCCATACACCTTTAAATCTCTCAGATATCCTTTAGATCTACCAACAACTATGTAGTGCTGGGTCCTCTGTGATTGAACACAGGTAAACTTGATGAAAGTCCCTCATATTACATGGTTTTGGTAAAACAAAAGGAGATCTAAAGGAAATCTGACAGAGAAATCTGAAGGTGTATGGGGCCCTTTAGCTGTGTTTGACCCTCAGGTCAAACGTTTCCAATCCCCCCTCATATGTATTCAGTGTTGTCCTTCTTCCAGATTCTGGCGTTCCGCTTCAATGTCTACAACCTGTGTTCTTCCTGGTTCCCAATTTTGCGTTTAGACGGGAGTTCGAGCTGCTTCATTGATCCTACACTTAGGCACTGTCACCTCTCTCTCCCGACAGAGAGCGACGTGAACGTTATCTCTAAAAATCCATTAGAAAATAACAAGTGCCCATTAACTGTAATGAACATCTCCCTCTGCTGGATTCAGATGAGGAACCGCAGAGACGCTTTCTTCCCTCTCCTTTCTTCGGCGGAAGACCTAATTGTTTTTGCTATTGTCATCTATGAAAAGATCTGCACGGTGAAGCAGGAAGCCATTAGCGCTCAGATAGTTTGCTGGCAGAAAAGAATGAGCTGGTAATTTAGGAGAGATGCAGAAATAATGAACTCCTGCGGCCCCGGCTGCCATTTTTTTCAAAGCGCGGTTTTCCCAGTAAAATTACACCAATATCGTTTATGACAAGTAGGCCATCTAGGTAGGGGAGGCCATTCATTACGCTCAGATGCTGCTCGCGGCTGATATTTTTCTTTTCAAAATTTTAAATGACACTTACAATGGTTCTAATCGAAGAATATCGCAAGGCGTGACGTCTAGCCAGAAGGTTTTGTTTTGGATAACGTGGAAAGGATGCTTATTGCTCTATTTTCCTCAATTTGAAGGTTTGTAAGGTGGCAATGTTCACTTACTCAATGGAAGAGGACCATCTCTTAGGCTGGACCACCAGCCTAAGACAGTCCTGCAAACACCTCACCCCTACTTTATTTCTATAACAAAGAGGGGAGAGGTTCTGAGAGCCTACTGAATGTGAGGATGTAGCGGAGTGGCCTGTGTATGGTAGAAACCAGTGTGTGGAGGGTTAATGAATACAGTGATGAATATGCCTTTAATATTGTTGTCGCGTAATAGGATTTGTCCATGAAATAGTTAATTGCATCTCTGTGCTTTGGTCTGGCTGCTAGCCCATCCCAGAGGAGGTGTCTCCATCTATAGTCAATATTATAGGAGGGGCCAAAGAAGTCTTGCCTGGAGAGGGATACAGCCTGCCAGAACCCCATGGGACAGGCCTAAGGCCTGGGGTATGCAGGAATCTCCAGCGGCATGTGAGTAGATCATCTCCCCTATAGGGCTGGGGTAGTTGTGGACTGTCACCGCCATTCAGAGTATTGCCCTGGGAAGCTCACAGTCCCTAGCGGATAGGAAGACACCTCTGCAGGAATTGGGCTGCAGCACCCACTATCTACTGTTTGTAACTGAATACTTCCCTAAAGAACTGACCCTTTCTCTGGGACCAGAGAGCGTGCCACATGTGTAAGATATCTTTCCTTCAGTAAAGTAGCCCTAGCTGAACAGCAACTAGTGTGTGGACATTTCATTATTAACCTTCTGAGCGTTCTCCCCGAGTTAACTCGGGCTGAGTTTCATGCTTCATGAAACTCAGCCCCAGTTAACTGGAGCCGCGCCCGAGGTCTCGCCGTCTTCTGACGGCGGTCTGGAGCACCGGCATGTATGCCGATGCTTCCGGGTCCGCCCCCGATCGCGTCAACGCGAAGGGGGCGGGGGTAGGCGGCGCCATAGACCTCCATGTAAATGGAGGGGTGTCGCCTTTCTTCAGCATAAGTCCAGCGTCTCCAGTGACGCCGGGCTTATATTTACAACCCTGAGCTGAGCAGGCAATCGCAGCGGAGCACATTGTGCTCCGCCGCGATTGCCCGTGGCACGGTTATATAAAAACCGTGCCATGGGCGAAACGCTCAGAGGGTTAAGTGTATGAAAGGACTGTTTTGTGGTTATATTTATCACCAACGGAACTGTGTGTTGTAAGCCCGCTGACCACCTGTCTGGACCAGGGTGCCTGTCTCCCAACAGTAAGTCCCGCCCGTGTATTTTCCCATAACAGTCCCAAGATGGATGCCCACTAGGAAAAAGAGGGAAAAGCGCGCCAAACGGTAAGAGACCCAGCCAGCACCTGGTGACCTAGGTCACGTACTCCCTAGGGGCCCCGCCCAGACAGGCGCCAAACAGTCAGACCTGCACCACTCCGCTACATTGTGATGATGTGACCATGACCAAGCAATATGGGAGTGTCCTGACTGGGGGAGGTGATATAAGCCCCAGTGTCTATTGGGAGGGGTCTTATCCTGGGTGCTCAAGCAAGTGACCTGTTGGAGTCTGGACACCAGCCCCCATGGGTAACGGGCACCACCAGTTTATGGTGTGGTAGAAAATAGTGTGTGAAGGGTTAATGAATACAGTGATGAATATGCCTTTAATATTGTGATGATGGGAGTGCCCTTCCTGGGCATAGGTGATATAAGGCCCAGTTTCTATTGGGAGGAGTCTAACCCGTTACAAGGCCATTTGGTCAATGATCATCTGATCTCTCACCAGTAAAGTGGAATGTCACTACCTGTAGAGTATCAATGGAAGAGGACCATCTCTATAGCCTAGGACAGTTCTGCAAACACCTCACCCCTTCTTTATCTCTGTAACAAAGAGGGGAGAGGTCCTGAGAGTCTACTGGATGTGAGAATGTAGCATAGTGCCCTGTCTATGGTAGAAACCAGTGTGTGGAGGGTTTATGAATACAGTGATGAATATGCCTTTAATATTGTGATGATGTGACCATGCCCAAGTCATATGGAAGTGCCCTGCCTGGGCATAGGCCCAGTTTCTATTGGGAGGAGTCTTTCTCGGGTGCTTGAGCAAGTGACCGGTTGTGGTAGGTAGTGGAGTGTCATGTTGGACACTAGCCCCCATGGGTAACGGACACCCTCAGTCCGGGAATCTGCAGAGATGTAACTGATGACATCTCCCTTGTCCCCATCTAGTAGCAAGGGTGCCCTAGCACTGAGGATTTATCAGCCATAAGGAGTTTTGGATTGAGGGCTAGGCCAGAGACTGACCAAGTTGGAAAATGTGCAAGGGCCTATGTTGGGACACTTCCTTTGACAGCTGTAGTGATGATCTGTCACCGGGTGCAACAGTCTCCAGACAGTGAGTGGTACTGGAAAACGCCAGACCCTGACCCTTGGTTCACCCCGGTACGGTGTGTGCACTTATCACAGACAGGGGCGGTGCACCCGTTACAAGGCCATTTGACCATGACCATCTGATCTCTCACCAGTAATGGGAAATGTCACTACCTGTGGAGTATCAATGGAAGAGGACCATCTCTATAGCCTAGGACAGTTCTGCAAACACCTCACCCCTTCTATATTTCTGTAACAAAGAGGGGAGAGGTCCTGAGAGCCTACTGGACGTGAAGATGTAGCCGAGTGGCCTGTGTATGATATGGCAGAAACAAGTGTGTGGAGAGCCAGTCCGGAGCCCTGGTGTTCTTTGCAGGTAGATGGTCAGGAGACCCAGGCCCCTCCTATCGATCATAGTTATACTGTCTGGAACAGTCTGCACCTCCCCCTTTCTCCAGGCAGACCTTCACTGTACAAGGGACTTTCCCAACCTTCCAGCTCATTCTACCACATTCACAATATGTGGAACCTTGCCAGATTAAGGCCAACATCCCAAACTAATAGGCCTACAAATGAGAGGGAAAATTCCACTTATCAAATTTCTCCCCACAAGGGGGATACAGGACCACAGAAACACAACCTTTAAGATCCATGTTTTATTATAAGAAACAATCCCAATAAATCACATTGCATTGTTACGTTTTTCATGTAAAAGTGCATTAACATTAAGTACAAGATGTCTGACGACCCACCTGACCAGCCCACCAAAACGTTGGCACACCTATGGATCTTTCCATGAAGCTGCGTGAAATTAGGATCACCGGCTCTCCGCACGCCAGTATAAGCCGTTAAGGGAACCAGGTCTGCCTACAGGTGTCAAACCCAGCTACTCCTATCTCATCAGATTGGTCCTCTCTAAACTACACTCTTCTGGATTGGGCTTGGTTGATATGCTGACTGGAGCCAAGAGGATCATGGGGCACATTCTTAAAGGGGACAACACCTACCTCCATCTGACGCACTTGCTGTACATTACACTGCAATTATATTCTGTATCTGTGTGTTCTCATTCATTTACAAATGTTTCTTTTTTTTTTTTCAGGAAACAATACACAACATCTCTACCAGACAACAGCTCACGCACAACTCATATGTAAGTAAAAGAGCTCATATCATGATGAATAGAAATAGTCTAAACGTTTAAGGCGGGGTAATAGTCTAACTCTAGGCGGGGAATTTGAATCGGAAAACCCGGATGTGACGTCAGTGACGTCACATCCGGCCCCTGGAACGCATAGTTCCTGGTTGTGTTAACCGGATGTGACGTCACTGACGTCACATCCGTGTTTACGAGCCGGAATTTCACTGACAGACCGGGTTCTCTACCCGGTCTTCAGTGAAATATTCTTCCTGCGGCGGGATCTCGCTGCTAATGATCCCACCGGAGGAAGAATAGAGGGCTCCTTCTCGTCGCTGGACACGGCGGGTCGAACACCCGTACTGTCCGCCGGCGAGAAGGAGGGCGAACAGGCTTGTTCGCGGCCGAACTGTCCGCCTTGCGGGCAGTTCGGCCATCACTATTGATATTTAATAACTTAAAAAACTACACAAAATGTATCTTCCACCCCATGGAATGACTATAGATGTTGCCCAGACCCCTCACCCTTTCCTTAAGGGTTAAGATTAGAGATGGTCGAATTTTTCGACTTCCTAACTTTGTGAGCTTATTGCAAAGCCCCT
>CM070040.1:80389065-80402006 GCA_036250615.1 Ptychadena robeensis
ATAATAAAACTAAAAGATAAAATCTCACATTTAAGAAGATAGTTGCAGGCTTAGCAAGGATGATTTTCTTCTAGGCGTGGGTTTACCGGACTGTATGTCTGTCAATTCCTGGTTACAGATGATGTCCACTTCCGGTTACAGATGATGTAACTTTATGCTACCAGATGCGATCAACTTCCTGTATTGCAGATGATGTAACTTTCTGGCTACAGATGCGATCACTTCGCTGGTTAAAGATTGAGTAACTTTCTGGTACAGATACATCACTTCCTGGTTACAGATGCGATCACTTCAGGGTAAACAAATTCTAAGGGCTCGGTAGGATAAATGGCGGGAGTTTGGGGGTGGGGCAGCTCGAGGTTGAGGACACAGTTTAATAAAGATGTCATGTGTAGGTGACCCACACAGGAACAGACAAATAGAAAATAATAAAATAATCCACATGAAAGGAGAGTGAGGGCTACCAAGGAGTGATCTACTTCGGCTGTGTGGTTACCAGGATGATGTCACGGTTTACGGATGTGACACTTTCCTGGTTAACAAATTTTAGGAGGGATCGTAGGATAAAACAGAATGTTTGAAGCGGCAACTCTTGTCAAACTACGGAGAACGGGTGGCAGTTCTAAATATACAGTAAGGTCATATTGAGGTTTGAGAAAGATCTTGAGGTTTTGACGTGCACGTTACTTTAAGAGTCATGGTGGTAGGTGACCCACACAGAAAAGGACAAAATAGGAAACAAGGACAAAATGGAGCATGACTTAGTGCAACAAAGTAAGTACAGTAAATGATCAAATAAAAATAAATTTAATCACATTAAAGGAGGGTGGTGGTAGAGTGCCGGCTTAACAAGGAGGTGATCTTTTCGCAGGCCGTTGTGGTTCCCTGGGTGATGTGCACTCCTGGTTCAGAAGCTGGAGGGCTTATTGGGATTAAATTAGACACATTTCGAGCTGCATCTCTTGTCAGCCTAAGGCTTGATGCTTGGCAAAGCATCTTGGGGTTGAGGGCACCACAGTTACATTCAAGATGTATGGTGGAAGGTGACCATGCAGAAACAGACAATAGGAACTAGTTAGAGGCCACAACTAGTGCAACAAAGTCAAGTTATGATACAGTTATGAAGATTCATATTCACATTTAAGTAGGTAGAGTGCAAAGGACTACGCAACGCGTGATCTCGTTGGGGCCATTTGGTTACAAGGATGATGGCATTTCCTGGTAAAGATGCGATTCATTTCATGGTTACAGATGCTGGGGGGCTCAGTAGGCTAAAAGGGGCGCGTTTTCGCTGTAGCTCTTGTCAACACATAGAACAGGGTGCCGCAAATCTAGGGGAGGTCGTACTTGATGCTTGGGAAGCATCTTTGGGTAAAGGGCACAGTTACTTCAAGATGTCATGGTAAAATCTATAGGCTCACCATTATGGAAGGGGAGGTACCTTTTGAAGGACTTTTACAATGAGAAGGTCCATTTGTGTACGCTCAGCCTAAGCGTTATCATGGTGCTATATTCTATGGGCCATCGTTCATGGTAGAGTAGGGCTTTTACCACTAGAAGGTCCATTTCAAGTGGACCCAGCTTAAGGTTATTAAACTTTCTATGGCCCAGGTAGGGTAGAACTTTTCTGAAGGACTTTTCCAAGGGAGAAGGTCAAATTCAGGTGGGCTCAGTTAAAGCCCCCTACACCTTTAGATAACTCCATACAATCTCCTTTAGATCTACCAACAACAACTATGTAGTGCCGGGTCCTCCCTGATGGAATACAAAGTGATTGAAGGGTATATATCACTGAGATGTAGTGCCGGGTCCTCCCGTGATGAATACATAGTGATTGGAAGGTATATATCACTGTATGTTAGTGGGTCATCCCTGATAAGAAACATAGTGATTGGAAGGTCAATATCACTGCTATGTAGGCCGGGTCCTCCCTGATAGAAAACACATAGTGATTGGAAGTATATATCACTGCTATGTAGTGCAGGGTCCTCCCTGATAGAATTAATAGTGATTGGAAGGCATATATCACTGCTATGTAGCGCCGGGTCCTCACTGATAGAATACATAGTGATTGGAAGTCATATATCACTGTATGTAGCGCCGGGTCTCCCTGATAGAATACAATGTGATTGGAAAGTATATATCACTGGTATGTAGTGGCCGGTTCTCCGATAGAATAATAGTGATTGGAAGGTATATACAATGCTAGTAGTGGCGGGTACTCCTGATAGAAATACATAGTGATTGGGAAGGTATATATCCGCCAGTAGTGCGGGTCCTCCCTGATAGAATACATAGTGATTGGAAGGTATATATCACTGCCATGTAGTGTTGGTCCTCCTGATAGAATACATAGGATTGGAGGCGATATATCACTGCATGTAGGCTGGGTCCTTCCCTGAGAGAATTAAATATTGATTGGAAAGGTATATATCCAATGCTATGTAGTGAGGGTCCTCCCTGATAGAATTACATAGTGATTGGAAGGTATATCTCACTGCTATGTAGTGCCGGGTCCTCCCTGATAGAATAAATAGTGATGAAGGTATATATCACTGCTGTAATTTCCGGGTCCTCCCTGAGAATAATAGTGATTGGAAGTATTATTCACCTGTAGGGGGTTCCTCCCTGATAGAATACATATTGATGAAGGTTATATCACTGCTATGTAGTGCGGTCCTCCCTGATAGAATACATAGTGATTGGAAGTTTAGAAGCTCCGCATATTACATGGTATTGGTTAGAGAAAAGTTGACTTGCTACAAAATGTATGCTAAGGTTGAAGGTGTATGGGGCCTTTAGTATTATCATGGTGTGTAGGGAATCTCGAGGACTTTTATATTGGAAGGTCCATTCAGGTGGGTCAGCCTAAGAGTTATCATTTCGTTACATTCTCTTGGCGAATGTCAGGGGGAAATCACATTCCACTGAAACCAATTATTAATACTTTGTTTACATTGACATACGAGGCTTGCAGCCCTCCTCCACGATTTAAAACAATAAGCTTCGCCGGAGCCATCATTAGAGGTCACCATTCCCGCTCCGTCATGAACTTGCATTTTTTATTATAGAAGAAGCAGTGCAGGAAATAATTTTAAGCTGAAGCTGTTTAATCTTCTTATATTTTGCCTTCTGCTGGTCCCCCCCCCCCCCCCTCTACCTCCACCCCTCCCCCCTATCAAATGCTTGAAAGGAACTTTAAATAAAGTCTTAAGCCCCCATACACCTTACAATCTTTCCATACAATTCTGTACAATCAATTTGTTTACCAAAATCATGTAATCTGAGGACCTTTCTATCCTTCCAATCACTATGTTTCTATCAGGGAGCACCCGGCACTACATAGCAGTGTATATACCTCCCAATCACTATGTTTCATCGGGAGGACCCGGCCTACATAGCAGTGATATATACCCCCCAATCACTATGATTCTATCAGGGAGGAGCCGACATAACAAGCAGTGATTATATACAGTACCTACCAATCAATATGTATTCTATCAGGGTGGACGGCCACCATGCATTGATAATACCTTCCAATCACAGATTCTATCAGGGAGGGACCCAGCACTACATAGCAGAGTGATATACACTTCAAATCACTATGTATTCTATCAGGGAGGACCCGGCACACATAGCAGTGATATATACCTCCAATCACTATGTATCTATCAGGGAGGACCCGGGCACTACAATAGCAGATGATATATACATACCAATCACTATGTATTCTATCAGGGATGGACCCGGCAACACTAGCAGTGATATATACTACAATCACTAGTATTCATCAGGGAGGACCCGGCACTGACCTTAGCAGTGATATAACCTTCCAAATCACTATGTTCTATCAGGTGAGGACCCGGCACTACCTAGAGTGATATATACCTCCCAATCACTATGTGTTCTATCAGGGAGGGACCGGCACTACATAGCAGTGATATATACCTTTCCAATCACTATGTATTCTATCAGGGAGGACCCAGCCCTACATAGCGTGATATATACCGTCCAATCACTATGTATTCTATCAGGGAGGACCCGGCACCCCGGCCTACATAGCAGTGATATACTACTCCAATCACTGGGTTTCTATCAGGGAGGACCCGGCACTACATAGCAGTGATATATACCTTCCAATCACTATGTATTCTATCAGGGAGGGACCCAGCACTACATAGCAGTGATATATACCTCCCAATCACTATGTGTTCTATCAGGGAGGACCGGCACTACATAGCGTGATATACACCTTCCAATCACTATGTATTTATCAGGGGAGGCCACTATACTACCACAGTTGTGGTAGATCTAATGGAAATTGTATGGATTGATCTTAAGGTGTAGGAGGGCTTTACAGTTTCCAAACATACGTTATTTTTACAAGTTCATCTCGAGCCTTGGCATCTCTCTGGAAGAGAGGCAGTGATGGTGGTGGGAGGGTTGCCGGTAAGGTACATGGTTCACTGAAAACATCGCAGCACCATGCCCAGCTGTCCCCTCTAGAGCAGGGTCCTCAAGTTTTTAAAAGGGGCCAGTTCATGGTCAGGGTATTGGGGGCAAATAATATACATATTCCCATACGCGGCTGCGCGCATATTTATTTGTTTTGCAAATACAAGTTAAAAGAACAAAGGCAAGTGGTGATTTGTCCCCTGCACAGGGCCGGTACAGGGGGGTCCTCCCATCTAGAGGGCACAGAGGTCCACTCCCCGGTCAGTGTCATGCCTGCTGCTGCTGTGGGTATGCAATGCAATGGGTTCCCCATCCTGCGCTCTGCTTAGTGAAAAACCTCGATGGGGAGTCAAAAAATTTCCCAGATGGGGTATCTCGCCTTCCCTATATTGTGCAGACTGGCGTCTGTCACGGTGCAAAATGGACCATAAGGTGGGGTATCCTGGAAGGCATCCAGAAAATATGTGGCCAACAATAGGTTGTTGTGCAGTTTTGTTTAGTTTTGGGATTCGGGGAGGGGAGGGAAGGAACTGGCGTGGGCTTTCCCATTCTATCAAACAACTACACCTGAGGGACAACAGGGAGGTGGCTGGGGTGTCTGAAGAACGAAGCCACTCAGTAGGGCTCCCAATGTGGTGGAGACAGGGCAGCTGGGTGCAAGCAAAACAGGGCACACAGAGTGTGTGTGGCCCCCTGCTGGTGGCTTCCAGGAGGAGGCCATGAAGGTTTCCTAGAGAAAGGAAAACACAGTTTGATCGGTGCCAAGCCAGGAGGCAGGACATTCGTGGACTTTTTTTTTTTGATTGATCTTAAAGCGGAAGTAAACTCAAAAAAAAAAATCCCCCACATACAGACACGGCATATTACACACCTGTCAGCAGTTACATCTGTGAGAACTGCTACACAGAGAAAAAAAATAGGTACTTACAATCTTCACTTCCTCATTCCCTAAGGCACACATCTTAAGTACTGGCGCCTGAATCTACTTCCGCCATTCTGTTGAACATTACTAAGGTGCCCTCCCTGCAGACATATTTACCATCCCAAAAGGGTTGGTATGGGAGGACAGTTCTGGTCCTTCCAGAGATGGTGGTGAAGGGGTTCAGTGGTGCAGGTGATATGGGTGGTGACAGGATTTGGGGGGCACCACAGGTAGGCTGAGGTTATAAAATATCATATACCCCTTTGCTGCCAGTCCCAGCAATGTCTCCCACTACACTTCCTCCACAATCTCCTCACAGATGACACTTCCATGTCTGGGAAAGTTCTTTCATCCAGATCCCAGCAATGTCTCCTCTACACTTCCCCCACAAACACCCACAGATGACACTTTTCATGTCAGAAAGGTTCTCATTCATCCAGATCATGGTATATGGAGAGGAGGACAGACATGGACAGGGACTGGGGAAATATAAAATATCTATTGCTCCTCTGCTGCCAGTCCCAGCAATGTTCTCTACACTTCCTCCACAAGCACTTCACAGATGACACTTGAGAGAGGGGAGGGGGAGGGAGGGAGCACCACAGCACACGCTGTGATAGGGACGTCACAGAGACAGATGCAATGATTCTGGGACCCCACTAACAGCTGATGTTTCGGAAGTCTTAGGGACCTCAGCGCGTGGGCTCAAACACGTCACAGCATGGGAGGGGGCTACCTCGGAAAAACTTTCTTTCCTGCTTTAGATTATTTATTTTTCTTTTTGGACAGTTGAGTGCCCTGTCTATGGCAGCCTGATGCTGATAGTGCAAAGTCACCTACAATGTGGTAGGTCCGCTTTAACCCCTGTGAGGGTAACCCATTGTTTTGGACTGATTTGTGGGCGAATAAACACGGGCAGGAGCCCTAAGAGGTAAACAATTGGTGTTAATTGATGTTTTGGATACACCGTTTGGAGCTGATCCTCCACAATATATGCCTATTCTAACTTTGAACCCCTGGATCTGCGACACCCTTAGGGCTTGTCCCTGTATTTTTTCTATTATGGAGAGGCAATGCAGCCGCCCCCGATCGCACCCATCCACATGTGATATTTGACCGCGTCTATTCATCTCTATCGGCGCTATACATGACGATTACCAAAAACATTGGAACCACGGCCACCTGCCCGAGTGCGGACAAGCCCATTTTTATGTAAATATATAATGGAAGCGGCCACCCGCAGTCGTCGCAGGGACGTTCAAAAGCGCGCAGGTGGGGACAAGCCCTTAGAAGTCCAGTTCTTTTGTGGTTAGTGATTTGCCTCTTAGAATACTTCCAAGCTTCACACCCCTAACTGCAACCTTTAATAACCTTTTATAGTTATATTAATGTTTCCCTGTGGTTATTCGATGTACATCAACTATATACACTGGAATAAAAGATTACGGTATCAAAAAAGTTATCCGGTAGTGTATCCATGATACAGTAAAGCTGGTCATATGGGTACATAATGTTCTCAAGCTTGCTTTAATTGGAAAAAGAAATCCCACTGCAATACCATCTTTTGCCACAAGATGCCCTCAGTGCTGCCTTACCTATGTAGGATTGTGGATTGTAAGAGTACTGTACCATGGTCGGTAGGGGGTTAACTAGGCCCACAGGAGAAATGTCAGTAATTATGTTTGTGCTGTTGCTGGGAAAAACATAGGTGGGAGGTGTCATGGCAAATGGTTGAAACGTGTGATATTGGGATCTTGTGAGCCATCTGGGAGGAGATAGAAGTTTAAATAAGTTAAGGACTTTATGTAAATTGGGTATTCTTAGCAGCGAGGTAGTAGAGAGCAGAGGTGTACTGGGTACTGTGGGGAACAGGACCCAGGCCTGTGGATCCGAGGACCAGACCTGCACTGAGATGTAACTTAGGCCTCACCCTTGTACCCCTCGCTGGGGGCAAGGACAGTCCTAGCATAGGAGAAGTCACCCAGGTTCAAGAGATGGGCAGTGCTTCCTTTTTCACCTATATCACAGCTCCAGACTCAGGGTGACTATTTTGGGGGCCAGACTAAAAAGGCATGAGGCCTTATATGGGCAGAAGTTTGAGGTCGCATGCTCTATAGCCTTCAGCTCTGATGGAAGTAGTGGGCTGGATCTTGGGAGGACTGGTCTCGATGTGTGGATATCGGTCTGGCGTTTGGGTGTACCAAAGCAGGCTGAATATACATGCAGACCATTCATGTACAGCACTGGGCCTCCATGATTGATGGAACTGAAATCTAATGAATGACAGGGAAGGTGATGGCTGGTGGGAGGGGCCTGCAGAGTGCTGTACATAGCTTCATGAAAACATCCAACCATGTGATACTCCATGATTGATGGACCTGAAATCCAATGAATGACAGGGAAGGTGATGGCTGGTGGGTGGGGCCTGCAGAGTGCTGTACATAGCTTCATGAAAACATCAAACCATGTGATACTCCATGATTGATGGAACTGAAATCCAATAGGGCAGGGACAGTCAGGGCGGGGCTATATGATGCTGGATGTCCTCCTCTATCTGCGTTGCTCTAGCTTCTTACGCACAAGGTGGCCTAGCCTAGCAGGGCCATTTTAAGCCTGTGGGGGGCCCTATGCCAGTTCTTGCCTAGGACCCCCAGGTCAACTGGGGGGGTTGCTAGTGGAGATTTGTCGCCAGGAAGGGGGGGGGGTAACCACATCCAACCCCATACCTGTGGGAGCTCGCACTGCTCGGGATGGGAGGGAAGCCAGGGAGGGTACGGAATATGACTCCAGGACACTTTGAGCTTGCATATTCCGCATAGCGGGAGGAACGCCCCTGGTTCATAGTGTCCAGTGAAATCAGAGCTAGCTTCTACAAGACTGAAGGGAGGAAGAGTCCTGCCTTAGTTTTTTTTGGACGTTAGCTGGCTACCAGGCAGATGTCAGGCACTTTACATCCAGCAAAATGATTAATAATGATTAATAGACATTAGTAACCACAACAATTCATTAAATACATTTCCTAAGCTAAGCAAGACTGGGTCTAATAACCATAACGACGCAGGCACAGCCTAATGAACGCCATCTGCTGCTCCGAGCTGATGCAATTACCCAGCTGTTATTTCTCCTCGGGTATTTCAGGCGCACAGTCTGCTAGCGCATGCTGCAAGCTAGTCATTTCACCAGATAATAGTCATTTACATTGTTTTGCTTTTGTATAATGAATGCTGGGGATGGGAAAGGAAAATCGGCACCGAACCCGTGACTCCACCTCCGGCATTCCATGATGGCCGTCATTAACTGTGGTCAGTAGTTGGAAGCAGTTATGTACAGGTTCAGGATCAACCCACGACACGGAGACACGCGTGATGCAACTAACCCTTTCTTTATTGAACCAATACAGCAAAAACAGCCAAACGAATACGGCAACTCACAGCAGCCAACAGGAACTGTCCATAGAGATAAGTCCTCTTAGCGGGTTCTGACTTTAATTAATTCAACCGGTCCCTCAGCAGGCGGGCACCGGTCCTTGGCGTATTGGTAGAGGCAGGAAGTCCCAACCGCTCACGGGAACTAGACAGCGGTACCGCCGGGTACTGAGGTCCACGATGCAGGCCCCACGGGGAAGTCTCCGGCCCACCCCACTTGAAGGGAACACTCGGACAGGCCTTGGACTAGGCAGCTACCCTGGCAACCGGGTCTGACAATACTGCGTGCTATTGGGTCCACAGGCTGCATGCACGCCCGTACAATCGGGGGAGCATAAGGAACCTGGAGCCAGCTCGTGTGCCCGGTCGCCACTGTCTCCTCAGTTATCTCTGCTCTGGACTGCCCGCTCACTTCCAGCATCTGAGCTTTTATCTCTGGGGCCTGCATAGCCTCCTGGGAACTTGCCCTAAAGGGGACCGCACCGGCCGATGTCCGGGCGACTACACTACAGTTATATTCTACTTTTTGGCCAATCCGAGGTGCTTCTTCGTCTCTTCAAAAAATGGCATAGCCAATACAATCCTCCTCATCTGAAAACATTTCGTAGATAATCCAAGAAACTTCTTCAGTTCTTCAGAACATGTTTGAGAGTCAATCCAGCGATATCCTCATTTCTGAAGACATTTGGTAACCCTTGCAAGCCCCTTCCTCAATTATTGAAAAATTGCTTGTTAGCCAATCCAGGCCACTGGACCTTTACTCAATTCAAGATAACTCTGCAATTTTCAGATGTTTGGTAGCTAATCCAAGCCACTTGCTCAATTTGCCAAAAATAGCTTAGTATGGCAGTCTAAGACACTTCTGAAGTCCTTTAGAAGTCATTTGGCAGACAATCCAAGACATTTACTCCTTCAAAAAATGTTTGAGAGCCAATCCAAGCAAAATCTTCAGTTCTGAAGACCTTTGGTAGACAATCCAAGACATTTACTCCTTCTGAAGATGTGTCTCCTTCTGAAGATGTGGTCAATCCAAGACACTTATTCAGTTCTTCCAAAAATGTTTGAGAGCCAATCCAACAACTTCCTAATTTCTGAAGACATTTGGTAACCAATGCAAGCCTCTTCCTCAATTTTTTAAAGAAACACATGGAGACAATCCAAAAAAAACTTCTGAAAGTGTTTGATAGTCCATCTAAGTGACATCCTCATGTCTGATGTTGATGAAGATGTTTCATAGCCAGTCCCAACCACTTCTTCAGTCCTCACAAAGACCTCTAACTTCAGAATATGTTTTCTTGCCAATCCAGGCCACTTACGTTTCGTCAATCCTAGGTAACCCTGACATTTTTCAGAAGATGTTTGGTAACTAATCCAAGGAATTTACTCAATTTGCTCAAAAAAGCTTGCTAAGGCAAGACACTTCTGAAGTCCTTTAGAAGACCTTTGGTAGATAGTCCAAGATATTTATTCCACCGGAAGATGTTTCTTAGCTAATCCAAGACACTTCTTCTGAAAATGTTTCATAGTCCATCTAAGTGACATCCTCATGTCTAAAGATGTTTCATAGCCAATCCCAGCCACTTCTTCAGTCCTCACAAAGACCTCTAATTTCAGAATACGTTTTCTTGCCAATCCAGGCCACTTACGTTTTGTCAATCCTAGGTAACCCTGACATTTTTCAGAAGATGTTTGGTAGCTTATCCAAGGAACTTACTCAATTTGCCCAAAAAAGCTTGCTAAGGCAATCTACGACACTTCTGAAGGCCATTAGAAGACCTTTGGTAGACAGTCCAAGACATTTATTCCTCCTGATGATGTTTCTTAGCCAATCCAATACACTTCTTCAAAAAATGTTTGGGAACCAATTCAGCGACATCCTCACTTCTAAAGACATTTGGTAACTTATGCCGCTTCCTCAAAAATACTCTTGGTAGACAATCCAAAAAACCTCTGGAAATACAAGACACATCATCGTTTCTAATCATTTTTATTTCCAAAACAGCCAATTCCAGCCACTTCTCAAGTCCTCACGAAAACCTTTGAGAGTCATCTGTCATTTTGGAAGATGTTTTGTAGCCAAGACACTTCTGCAATTTTTCATAAGACATGTGGTAACCAATGCATGCTTACTCGACTGAAATATGGTAGACAATCCAAGCCACTTACTCAATTTGCAGAAAAATACTTGGTAAGACACGTCTGAAGTCCTTTTAAAGATCTTCGGTAGACAATCCAAGACATTTACTCCTTCTGAAGATGTTTCTTGGCCAATCCAAGACACTTTGTTGAGGTTTGAACCCATGACCGGCTGCACCTCAGGCGGTGGCTCTGCTCACTAGGCTGCCGTCCTCTCTGGACTACTCATCCTTGAATCTCCCTGATCTTCCTTGTTTTTGCCAGCCCAGCTAATTACCATGATCCTTGACACCTGCTACTTCCCCTATAAAGCCCAACCCTCTGCAACCTTCCTTTGCTGATTATTGTGCTTCTGAGCCTTGATCGTGCTACACCTCCTCTACTCCTCTGCTATTACTGATTAACCACTGCTGACCTCAGAACTCCCCTTGACTACTATACTGCCTGATCCCTCACTACTGTCTACTTCTACTGCAGCCAACCTGGATTTTCTGACTATGCTTATTGCCGCCTGCCCTGACCTACTGCCTGTTACCTGACTACGCCTTTGCTCTATCAGATGCCATCTATCTACCAGATGCATCCTGCGGTCCTTGCCAGTGGGCTTCACTCCACTTTCCAGCCTCAGTGTCCTCAGACTCAGATGAGCCTATGGACCTAACACACTTCTTCAGTTCTTCAGAAAATGTTTGAAAGCCAATCCAAGAGACATCCTCATGTCTAAAGATGTTTAAGAGCCAATTTCAAGACACTAATTTCAGAAGACGATTTGTAGTCAATCCATGACACTTCTGCAATTGTTAGAAGACATTTGGTAACCAATCCAAGCTTCCTCAATTCTTTCAAAAATGCTTGGTAGTCAATCCAAGCCACTTACTTATTTCTGAAGACGTTTCGTCAATCCAAGACAGCCCTGTACATTTTCAGAAGACATTTGGTAGACAATTTTACTCAGTTCCCCACAATAAACACTTGGTAGCCAATCTGAAGTCCTTTACAAGACCTTTGGTAGACAATCCAAGACATTTACTCCCTCTGAAGATGTTTCTTAGCCAATCCAAGACACTTCTTTAGTTCTTCAGAAGACATTTCATTGGCAATCCAAGACACTTCTTCAGTTCAAAAAATGTTTGATAGCCAGTCCAAGTGACATCTTCATTTCTAAAGATGTTTCCAATTCCAGTTACTTCTGCAATTTTTTGATGGTGAATCCAAGACCCTTCTAGACATTTTATCGCTAATACAAGACAACCCTGCAATTCTTCAGAAAAACAATCAGTATTCAATGCAAGTGTCCTCCTCAATTCTTCAAAAACGCTTGATAGATGATTCAAGATTCTCTTTCGGGTTCTTTGTGAAGTGATTGATAGCCAATCCAACCACTTACTCAATCTGAAGATGTTGACAAGCGAATCTAATACAACCCTGCACTGTTCCAGAAAACATTTGGTAGCCAATCCAAGGAATATTTTCCATTTTTGAGAAGAAGGTAAGTAGACATTTCAATGACATTTCATTCTTCTGAAAATGTTCTCAGCCAATGTAATTCGGTTCTTCCAAGGTGGTGAAATGTGGAAGTTAACCGTGCAGTCTCACTCCCCACGGTGGGCCAGGCACACGGCAACTGGAAGCTGTAACTTGCGGGTGACACTGGAAGTGGGTATGGCATGCCAAGATAGCCTACACACCACAAGCTCCCTTGCAGGGGTCCAGGCGTGTCCCAGTGGCTGGGGCCAGGGATCCACCCCACCAGAACGGCAAAACGGGTCACGCAAAACTGGTATGGCTGAGCCTAATATGGATGTCCGTGGGGAGCAGCGCTTACTATTTTGCCCTCCGGCTGCACGCACGCTGTAATGAAAGGTTGGGGAGAGTACACCTCAGCCTGAGCAGGCTTTACAGGCACCTGGTTTCTTCTTCACTCTCCACAAAAGGTGCCGCGGGGGGGGCGTGGCCTGACGCCGATGCAGATGGCTGCTTGAAGGGAGAGCTCCGCGCCAAGG
>CM070040.1:80599952-80610478 GCA_036250615.1 Ptychadena robeensis
TGTAAATCTCTGAAACATAGGGGGTGGTGGGGGATTGTCCAGTTCCACACTTTCATCTGTATGTTTGTTTGTTTCAGGTGACCAGAAGAAACAGATCTCTCCTAAATCTGAATGGTTTAGCTAAACATGGAAACATTGGAGTCAGAATTAACCTGTCCAATTTGCCTGGAGTTATTTGAAGACCCGCTTCTCCTTCCTTGTGCTCATAGCTTGTGCTTTAGCTGCGCCCACCGCATCCTGGTGTCTGGAAATCCCTCCAGCGACTTGGAACCTGTCACGGCCTTCCAGTGTCCGACCTGCAGGTATGTCATATCGCTCAACCACCGCGGCCTGGAAGGGCTGAAACGCAACGTCACCCTGCAGAACATCATCGACCGTTTCCATAAGGCGTCTCTGAGCGGTCCAAGCTCTCCAAGTGAAGACCACAGAGATAAGATCTACAAAAGCATCCCGATCATGGCGACCGAGAGGATCCCGTGTCAGTTCTGTGAGGTGGAGCCGCCTAGAGATGCCGTGAAGACGTGTATAACGTGTGAGGTCTCCTACTGTGACCGTTGTCTGCGAGCGACCCATCCCAACAAGAAGCCTTTCACAAGTCATCGGCTGGTGGAACCCATACCAGACGCTCATTTTCGGGGACTTGTTTGTTTGGAACATGAAAATGAGAAGGTTAACATGTACTGTGCGGTGGATGATCAACTTATTTGTGCCTTATGCAAATTAGTTGGCAGGCACAGGGAACATCAGGTGGCCTCTATGAGTGATCGGTTTGATAAGCTAAAGGTAAGTCTCAAAATATGTTCACCATTCATGACACAAAGTTTTTTTTTCTTTGTTTCTGCATTCAAATGTCCCGCCTGGTATTTGTCCAAAAATGTTGTGACCCCTGCAATTGAAGACCTGGCTGGACATACCTTTCTAGAGTCATGGTCATTAATATGGAGTTGGTTTAATGGAGGAGATGTTGATTGAGGAGGCCTGGCTCACAATTAGCAGTCCAGGTAGTTCTCAGGGCTTTTTATAAGACACTGGAGATCCCCCACACCAGACTCATCATACCATGTCTGTATGGAGCTGGGTGTTTGTTGTGTTTGTTGCAAAAAATAAGAACAAAGAGAGTTCCACTGAATCCCCACATCGCGCCTTATGATATGAACGAGCAGCAAAGAAAGAAAACCGCAAGGATTAAAAGCGGTGTTCCTGGGAAAAGACGAAGGTGCCATTTGATCAATAATTAGCCATTGGGCTGTGATGTAACGAGACTGGATATGGGGGGGGGGGGGGGGGGGGGGGGGGGGGTGACAGGAACACAGCAATTAAGGATTCCAGAGGTTCAGGATGCACCCACCGAAGAGAAACACAGACAAGAACCCTGAAAGGTCTCCGAGAGGTAAGACGTCATGACGAAGACGAACACAAAATGAGGTGTCATTGGTGTGTTTTCGGGATCCCCCCGGATCGCTCCATAGACTGTCACATGGGTGTTGTACCTAAATGACACCTGAGTGCTGCACGTTTGCGGCACTCACAGACAGAAGTGCCAGTCTTTTTCCAGTTACCGCAGTTCAAAGGGTAAAAAATTGTTTCCTTCAATCAATGAACCCTTGAGCACAGTATGATGACTCACCTCGATCCCCATGAAAAGTAATGGCCAACCAACGGTTTAGGTGCTTAAAGGTTATGGGAACACTCCTAACTCAGATTCTCACTGCAAGCTTGTAGACATGCCCCATCACCTAACCCTGGAATAGGTGTTTACATTTTTCACTTGGGAGAAGGCGGCCAGTGCTACAAAAAAAAAACACCTAGATCCTCTTTTGCAGAGCTTTAGTTAGCAGACGAAACTCTGCAGTGGCTCCTTACTAAACCCACATTCGAAAGAGTGCGTGGGACCGGCAGTAGGTCTGACAGGCAAGCAATCTCTCCAAAGCTAGCCAATACACGTGTCGATTCCTGGAGCGACGATGAGATCCGACTGATCCGGTGAAAGTCAACCGCATCGATGACCATACAAGTCTGGCCGGCCACCGAATTTCTGGACGATTCTGTCACCAGTCGATCAATCCCACATGTCAACGCCCCTCGATGTGCGCCAAATCGATGCAGGAAAAACATCAACAGGTTGGTTCCCTGGCGATCGTTTGGGGGGCCATGTCGATTTGTCGTGGGACTCATCCGGGTCAAGTGGGCGGCACTCGTTCATGTCGATCGATCGGCGTGCACGCGCATGGTGATCGAATCTCAGCCAGGAATAGAGTTGTGAAATCGACCTGTGTATGGCCACCTTAACCATCAGGACTGAAGCTAAGCTGGCCATAAAACCTTTAGATTCTCTCTGTCAGATATCCTTTCAGGGACCCCATACACCCACATTTAGATTTCTCTGTCAGATTTTCCTTTAATCTCCTTTTGTTTTAACCAAAAACCATTAATATGAGGGACTTCTAAACCATCAAGTCTCACCTGTGCTTCCAAATTCGCAGAGGACCCGTGCACTACATATTGTTGTAATCATAAAAATCTGACAGAAGAGAGATCTAAAGGATGTATGGCCAGCTTTATGCGTCTACCAACAAACTATTGTAGCGCGGGGTCCTCTGCGATGTGTTGAACACAGGTAGACTTGATGGTTTTTAGAAAAGGATCTAAAGGAAATCTAAAGAGAAATCTAAAGGTGTATGGGGGCCCTGCAGAGATATGCGTGGATCGGACTCACGACCTGGAGATGTCCAGAAGAAAATGATCTATTCATGAAAACATCTCAGCGGACCCACCATTGCCCGTGTGACGCGCACGCGTGTGAATGACCTCTGAGATGGGACAGAGGAATAATCACGTTTAAGCGGAAAAAGAAAACCAGATCTGTTTCATCTGCAAAAGCACGACTCCCAAAAATATCTCCTGACAAGTGTGACAAATGACAAAAGGAGCATTTATTGTGACGTTCCCGGCAACCTTGAAGGTCTGCCAGATCTCTGGGGAGAGGAAATCTCTCTGCCTTGCAAGGAACACACTCCGCAAAGTCAATCAAACTGAGGGCGGCACTGTCAGAAAACTACAACGACTAAGGGCTGGCAGCTGGAGAGAGACGGCATGCCCCACAGACACCCGCCGCACAACAGGAAGTAGTACAGGGGGGAGACACATGGCAGACTGAAGGTCATACTGTGTGAAGTGATCTCTCTCATGGGAGGTAAACCAATACAACAGCGAAGGTGTGAAGAATGGTGCTTACATTGCCTTAAAAAACAATCTTTTTCATTACACTCAGCCTTCATGATGTTCACGTTATTCTTTGTTTCACTATTGTTTCCTTCGCACGATTTCTCCAGTACTGCTCCTCCCCCCGCTTCTTTGTTGCGTACTGTTTCTATTTCTCCTCTTTACCCTCCCCTTTCAGTCCAGTCCAACCTCGAGTCCGTCGTCCCCTTTCCTCCTTTTCTCACATCCAGTGTTCTACTCTTTCTCCTGTCCTACAAACTCTTCTTCTATCCTCTCCCTCTTGTCCTTCCTCATTTTCTTCCCAGTTGTGTCTTTTCCCCTCCCCTACTACTTCTCCTCTTTCGGCTTGCTTGTCTTGTCCCCACCTCTTTGATCCGCCTTGACAACCTGCCGGCTCCATTCCCTTTCCTTCCTTCTCCTCCCGTATTTTTTTCGCGACCAAAAGACACAGTTTTTCACCCCCAAAATCGGAGCAGGGTGGAAAAGTGCCTGCGTTGCTTATGTGCACAATTCATACGCAAACCACCCGACTTTGCCACTAGAGAGATGTTGGGAAGTGCTGGCCGGAGCATTAAGGAAACTCTTAATCACTCCCTTGATGGGTCCCCTAATTCTTGCCCTCAAAGAAACAGCGGTGGCACGCTCAATTCGAGGAGTTTGAGAATGCTTCAAAAAATCATCCTTGAATGGCCACGGTTAGATGTTCAATAAACCATGAAGTGTCCTACAATTTACCAACAACAAGGGTGGAGATAGATGGAGATGTATACTTGTATATACATACAAGGTTCTTATGCTGTGACGCAAGAGTTATAGAAGCTACGGACTCGGCACCCTGGTAGGGGTGACCAATGGGCCAAGCAGCTGAGGCATACCAGGGCCTTGAATGTCCAGTTCCCTAGGTGACATGATGGAGGTCCAGTCTCCCAAGCACTAGCGGACCGCCATTCATAGGAACCCTCCTGAGATGCACTCCCTCGAGGGTCCCCTCCCAGAAGGTCCTCCAACTTGAAGGACATGCTGGGCCAGTGCCTTAAGGAATCTTCATCACTCCCCTTGAGGGGTCCCCCATTATGCTCAAAGAAAGGGTGGCCACGCTCAATTCCGAGGCGTTTGAGAAGCAATATTAAAAAATAGGTCCTTGAATAGCCACAGTTAGTTAGACGTTCAATAAACCATTGACGTGTACGGACAATTCACCAACAACAAGGCGGAGATATCTGGAGATGTATAATGTATATACATTATGAGATTCTTGCGGTAGACGAAAGGAGGATACAGGAAGAAGCTACGATCGGCACCTGGTAGGGGTGACCCACAAGAGGCCAAGCAGATGAAGATACCAGGCTTGGCTCGAATATCCCGTCCCTAGGTGACAATGACTGGAGTCCAGATCCCAAGCACTGGGACTGTCATAGGGGAACTCGAAGATGACTCCCCGATGGTCCCCTCCCAAGAGGCCAGTCTACACAACGTGAAGAGACTGCCAGGCAGATCCTCAACCACCACACACCAAGTTCTCAATTCAGATAGTACCAACCCAAAGGAAACTGAAATACCAGAGTCTAAAACTGCCAATGGGGGTTACCATTACCACAATAAAGAGCTATTCACAGAGAGGAAGGATCACAAATCAAAGTCTATCCAGAAGCAGAGGAAAGGAAGGTCATAAGAGAGAAGGCCAGGAACAGGAGTAATCTGACCCAATCCAGGACCCCGATATACACAAGGAGCCAATTGTCTTCGGCATTGTGGACTAAACATTGTACCACAAACAATATGCGACCCTGACCTCATGTCCAAGGTGAGGTGGCCCGAGCAGAGATGGGCACATACATGGCGGGGGGTTCACTTGTATACAAAAATTTACTGAGATAAGTGAAGACATGAGGGTTTCTCCTTGGGAAGCCAATGGGTAGTGTCCCACCGTGCCATACTGATACTGGAGTGACCAGAGGAAAGGGACCACAAATGTATATATCTGTGCTGTTGTATATCCTTGCCTTGTACAGTACTTACTATACTGGTGTGTGTCCCTTTAAGGCGCGGCACACTTTGTTTACCAGTTGCTGGAACCTCTTTTGCAAGGGACAGGGTTACTGGGTTCCCGCCTGCGCTGCTATATTCTGCCAGGATAAAGGCCTTCCTTAAGCCCGCCCCATCGGATTATTAATATTAGTTCTCAGAGCATTCTGGGATTTTCTGATGATGCTTCCCTGATGACCTGCCCAGACTTCCATCAGAGTGTCCCCTGAAGAGAATCCCGGCTGAGGTATCAACGACTTGCTAAGTTGTGACCCCTACTGGGACTGCTTATTCTTCTTCATTGTGGTGAGGGTGAGGCCATACATCACCCCCATCCAACCTGTATCAGCAGCTGTAGCAATTTTGCAACATAGCATCCCTATGGCTTGATCCCATCTTGTTCTGGCAAGTTGGTTGAAGCCTTAATCAAACGGTAACTAGCATCTAACAGCTGCCGTGGACCTTCATTTACTGGTGTGTGAGCTCGGTGCTTGGTGGGTGAAGCAGAAGACAATTGCGAAAAATGGTGGTAGGTGTGGCTGGGTACTACAACGTACCAAAAAATAATCAAATGTGCATGACCTTCGATCGTTCAGGATTCTAATGGAAAATCCAACCGTTGTATGTCACAGATGTGTCAATCAACCATTGACGTGTCCGGACCAATAACCACCAAACACGGCGGAGAGGTATGACGAAGCTTCATTACTGTGTAAATACCGAGAGCTGCGTGCTGTAGACGTGATTTACGGTATAATGCTCATTTCACCCGTCGTGTATTACTCTCTCAGGGATATCCCCGGCAGGACCTAACCGTCAGCTTGTTTAGTAACATACACCGTAATTAACACGCGTTGTGCTTGTATGTCCGGGTAGCATGTTCTGACAGGAATCCTGGTGAATAAAAATAAAACATGTGGGGGGGGGGGCGGGGGGGGGGATCGGGCGAGGGGGGGGGGCTACGATCTTCCAAGTCTCACAAGACGTTGCCGGGAATTGAAGATGATTATGAAACGATCTATGGTCAGAAGTACAGTGGTGGGACGAACGACTCAGGTAATGTCAGGAAACAACAGCGATAGCAAGAGCAGCAAGCAGAAGAGTTAGTCAATTAAATAATAAGCAAAGGGGTCAAAAGTCCGATGGTTGTCAAGTCACATGTAGCAAGATGAAGCGGTAGTCGGGTTGTCAAGAGCCAAGGGTCGATACATGGATGATAATATTAATAACACAAAAGGAGGAGCAAGGTGCTGGCAAGGAGCACAATAATCTGGACAATGAGGCAGAACAAGGACGGGGTTCTTTTATAGGAAGTAAGTACATGGGAGGGGCCAAGAGTTCAGGGTTTCAACGAGAACCTGGTAATAGGTGTCTTTGTACAAGGATTCAACAAGTTACTGGAAATACCAAACATCCTGGTGGCTCAGGGGACAGAGCTGCAGCCAGACACAAAAGCATACAGGGTTCAGATCCTGACATATTCACTCATATCGATTTTTTAAAAAAACTATACCCATACTTGTCTCTGCACGGAGTACCCTCATTTGATGGATTCTCATGTTGCTGATCTGATGAGTTCAGTCTATGTGTATTCCAGGGTTCCATGATTTCATCAAGGATGACATTCCTGGTGGTGGCAACGCGCGACAATGCCTAGTTTGTGTTCAAATGGCACTTGCCAAATTTCCTTAAGCGCATCAAGTCGGTGTCAGGGTGTTTGTCCTTAAAACAGGAAATTCCTGAACAAGGCCCTTCAATTAGTTATATTTTAACATGAAATCGTGGTATGGAAAAATATCCATCGAACAGGAAATGGGTGTGATGACGTGTCAGGCTTCTCATGGTGTGTGACACCAGAGCAGGGGTGATGATTTATAGCGAAGGGACAATGGACCAACCGCACAGTTGGCAAAAATGCAGTGTATAAGGAACACCTGGTGTTGGACAAAAAAGGCGTGATAGATTTAGGTTTGCTGACAGAAGTCCCCAGGTTGCGGTCCCAAGACGCACCTGTCAGTTGGTAGCTGACAAATGCCAGGGATTGAAGACAGGGTGAACCCACATGGACAGAGCAAGAGTAGAAAACATATGGACGTCAGAGTCAACCATGAACAAGTGAACCTGGATGGTGCGGACTTGAAAGACCTGCTTGGTCAGGAACTTCCATGTTGCCCGAGAGCTTCCTCATAGGGCAGGAGGGAGGGCCTTGACAGGAGAAGCAACACAGCCTAGCATCCTAGACAGAGGGAGCTCTCCTGATACGACACTTAACCATCTGACGGTAATGAAGTGATATTAAGGGGCAGAGCTGAGATACGACAATGCAGAAGGCCTATATCAGCGGGGACTGGACAAGGCTTCATGAGAATTTTTTAATGATGGAGGAGGAGCCAATGACGAATTAGCATGGAAGAGACTTAAAAGTCAGACAGAGTTAGGACTACTACACCTGGATAGTCTTGACCTCTGTGAGGGTTCTAAGGTCTGTATATGTTGAAGGTCTATCTTTGGTGGACCACTGATGGAATCTTCTTATCATAACTATCTACGGTGATCTCCACCAGCTAAGGACTCACCAGCTAAGGTACAACAGTTAGTAATAACCTGAGTCCATCGACGTCTGAATCTTCTATTCGAGGGGGAGGAAACCTTTCAACACATGATGTGATATCCCCAAACCCCCGGCAGGGTGGAACTCTTCCACTTATACAACGATTCCAAAATACTATCAAACCAACCACACAAAAACTACAGGGGGGAACATGAACCTACATTCAGCCAACAATTCTCCACTGTGTCCTCCTGGTATCTGGGTGGTGAGTTGGTTCAACACGTACGTTTGCTTACACGTAATTGTATGTGCATGAAAATATCGCCGTTTTTTTCAACCTTGACGCAAAAAGTAGGACATAACCCTATCCTGTGGTACCGCGCCCCCCCTTTACCCCCCCCCCCACTTTTTTTTTTATTTGCATCAGAAGACACTATCAGCTCCAAGAGAAGACACATAATTACAGGAAGTCCCTCATACCAGACAACCAAGGACTCTTTTGATTTGCCTGAAGCATTAATCATATTACACTAGCGCCCTTTGGGTTTCCTCTTCATGTGTGGTGGGCCTGCTTGTCTTTGACCGTGTTCTGCCTGGGACGCCAGATTGGAAGTCCTCTCAGGCAACCCAAGAGGGGAAGTTCCTGAAGATAGTGGACCATATAACCAAGCGGATCAAACATCTAGAGCTGAATAAAAGGTCCTTCACACCCAGGCGGTGAGCGGAAGCGGATGGGCGACTTTTTAGTTGGCCAACATCTAACTTCACAAACCAGAGATGAATCACTCTGCCAGGAAGCAGGTCTCCGGAGCGGGCCGGGGTAATCATTGCCCGGGTGGGGATTTAGACAATGATCTGCTGCACCACCACAAGACTTATTTGCCGACAATTAAATCCACAGACATGCGCGGAGATCCCAAACTCCTGTAATCAGAGGGCGGGAGGAATTAACGAGCGGAACTGAAACAATCCGTCTAATGTAAATCCTTCGATAAGACAATTAAGGGCGGACAAAAACACGATACGTGATTGCAGATAAAAGTCTCTGACTCCCGCCTGTCCCGGCACTCGCTGTGGATCACTGCAGGTCACGTATTACACTCGGCCCTCTGCGGTTTCCTCCTTCATGCCTCGCTTTGACCTTGAAGTGTTTGCTGCCCTGACACCAGCTAGGAGGGGTTCTCTCAGGGGAAACCCAAGGGGAAGTCCTCAAGAAAGCTGACCTCTCCAAGAAGATCCAACCAACTAGAGCTGACATAAAAGAGTCCTCACCCCCCAGGCAGGTGGGTGGCACATTGAAGGCGATATGGCCTTTGGTATTAGGTGCCACATCTAACCTCACAAAGCAGAGACGAAAAAATCGGTAGGAAGAGACGTACTACGGCAGGTGTCCAATATAATCTCCGGTGCGGAGGGAGGGGCGAGGAGGAAACTACCCAACTCACAAATGTAATGTGAAAGTGAGGGCCGTTTCTCCGACCTAGGAAGTATGTGGGTGCAGAGGGCCCCGGGACAACGATGGTCCCTGGTGCTCACCTGCTCACGGACAAGGTGATCCAGATGGACCGTAGCGCGGTGGTTGGGTGTGAAGCACAACTAGTTACCCCCCACACCAGATCACCAATTTGGCTGGCTGATGTACTTTACCACATATGCAGCTTTGGCCCTAGGGTTGCGGCGGGGTTGTGTATCTCGAGAAGAAAACTTCCCTCCTTGGCAGCTTCTGGCGGGTAGGGTTGAGGGGGTAAAACGCTACATTTAGAGAGGAGACAAGGACTATTATGAATCCTTACTGTGAAACAGGTGGTTGATGTTTACTGATGAAACATGGTGGTGATGTTTTGAGGATGGTGGAGCTACAAGAAATTGTAGTAAGAATGGATGACAACTGATTGCTGTAAGTTATCAAAACATTTTCCCCTCATTGCCCCAGAAGCATGCAAAGAAAGTATTGGGACATACAACTGACAAAAACAAGTCCACCTGTCATTGCCTGTACAAGGTCCACCTGTTCTCCCCAGAGCAGATTGGCCGGGCCGGCCCGCCCGGCGAGATTTTGTCCACGCAGGCAGTCCGTTCCCGCTCTACCAGGGCGTGTCTCCCAGAGCAGATGGCCGGGCCAGGCCCGCCCGGGAGATTTTCGGTCCCCGCCCGGCCCCACAAGTCCTCCGCGGCGAGCCGCCTATGACAGGCGGCCTCCCCATGTCTTCAGGAGCGCGCCACAGCCACTGAAAGACTCAGCCCGTGCACACTACCGCGAGCCGCGGGCCGAGGCCGAGTCTTTCAGTGGCTGCGGCGCGCTCCTGAAGAATGGGGAGCCCCGCCTCTGTCAGAGGACTTGTGCTGCCGCTAGTCCGGCAGCCTATCAAGACCGCGCCGCCCGACACTAGCCCACCCAGGCGCCGATAGACTCAAATCGCCGTCATCGCTCATAGACCCCGCGCCGCCGCGTGAAAAAAAATTTCTGGAGAGAACACATGCAGGGGTCCAGGCAACCCAACCGGCTCCAGAGCCGCAACATGTGGCTCTTCTCATCCTCGCGCGGCTACCTCTGATATGCTGCGGCAAGCGGACAGCACACAAGTCTCAGCGGCGAGCAGCCGACAGGCGGCGCATCCCATCTTCAGGAGCGCGCCAAAGCCACTAAAGACTCAGGAGGGTCTTTCAGGGGCTGCGGCGTGCTCCTGAAGAGAATGGGGAGGCGCGCCTGTCAGGGCTGATCGCCGCG
>CM070040.1:80724853-80737519 GCA_036250615.1 Ptychadena robeensis
GATACAACACACAATAACACACAGGTACAGGTATGACACAGGAGGAGTAGAGGACCCTGCATGGACCGGCTTACAATCTAATAGGTTGGGGAACAAGGTATACAATATACAATACATAGTGATTGGAAGGAATAGAAAGGTCCACATATTACATGGAAAAGAAAAGTTGATTGTACATACATTGTATGGTAAGATTGTAAGGTGTATGGAGGCCTTTATTATTTTAATCCAACCAAAATCCATAAACATTATATTCAATCGAAAACTCGATCGATCAAACTTTTTGGACATTTCCCATAATTTTTTCTTCATTTTTTTTGTCCTATTTCAATGTGGACAGGCATCTGGTAACCGACTTAAAGATCGGCCAGTTTAGGTCCATCGACCTGTATGGGGGCCAATATCCAATCACATGTCATCATATTTTCTCTACACGTGGCTAAGTTTTTTTAATCCAGTCCAATGTTATCTTATTTACTAACATTGAGAAGGTGGATCGCTTGTACTCCTTTAGTAACACCCCCATCATATCATTCTTTCACTGATAAAGATTTGAAGATGATGAGATCTGCGATGGAGGATGATGGGATGAGGAGATCCGCGATCTGGTGCGATACTTTCGGAGGTCACAGATGCCCCCAGGGAGGGCAAATATACTTCTCTTATATACAGGGGCTGATTTACCAAAAACACGGAGTTGGTAGTAAATAAAGCGATGAGACCCGATGTAAAACAAGCGATGTGATTGGAGCGAGAGCAGCTTCGCTTTATTTACGAACATTCGCCTGACCACGTGAAAAAGAGACTTGTGCCCCCCCCCCCCCTAGACTTAATAATACATTTCTAGTGATCTATTGGGGGCAACTCATATATCTAGTGATCGTATGGGGGCAGAAACCTGCCAATCAGCCGCCCCGGGGCTTATCGCTTAGAATGTTGGAATTTAATAGTCACTCAGCTATAAGGAGCGATAATATAACGATCCGGCGATAAGGTGACATGAGAAGTGTCAGATGAGCGACACAATGTGACACTTTACATGACAGCTGACAGAGAACCGGAAACAACGACTTCCGCCGGGACTGACAGCGGGAGAGCGCGTGCTCGAGTATAAACCGAGAGACATTATATTAGTTATATATATACGGTAGGTCCTTATAACCCTGGATTGGTCGGATCGGGACATTTATTTACCCTACAATAGGTGGATATTGTACATACCTGAAGCACTTACCTTGCTTATAATTGGTATGTGGCGGGTAATCGTTGTTATATATATTTACATCCTCTACAGTAGGTGGACATTGTACATACCTGGGGCACTTACCTTCCTTATAATTGGTATATAGGGGGTTATGGGGTTTTTATATATTTACATCCTCTACAGTAGGTGGATATTGTACATACCTGTAGCACTTACCTTTCTTATATTTGGTATGTGGGATATATTCGGGGGGTTTGTATATTTATATCCTCTACAGTAGGTGGACATTGTACATACCTGGGGCACTTACCTTCCTTTTAATTGGTATGTAGGGAGGGGGTAATCGTTGTTATATATATTTATATCCTCTATATAGGTGGACATTGTACATACCTGGGGCACTTACCTTTCTCATGATTGTTATATAGGGGATAATCGGGTTTTATATATATATTTATAACCTCTACAGTAGGGGGATATTGTACATACCTGGGGCACTTACCTTTCTTATATTTGGTGTATGGGGTGTATTCGGGGGGTTTGTATATTTATATTGTCTACAGTAGGTGGACATTGTACATACCTGTGATACCTACCTTTCTTATAATTGGTATATAGGGGGTAATGGGGGGTTTAGTTATATCCTCTACAAAGGGTAGACATTATTACTTACCCGGGGCACTTACCTTCCTTATATTTGGTACGTGGCGGGTTATCGTTGTTATGTATATATTTATATCCTCTCTAGTAGGTGGACATTGTACATACTTGTGATACCTACCTTTCTTATAATTGGTATATAGGGGGTAATGGGGGGTTTATATACCGTAGTTATATCACATTGTACCTACCTTCTTCATATCATTTTATAATGACAGGCGGCTGCGGACGATGTTCGGATCCTATATTTTGCTTAATTAGGGTTTTTTTTTTTGGTGATATTCGGAATATTGAGGTAAATGATGTCATCTGTGTTCCGGATCCGTATATTTTTGAAATAATTAACCCTTAAATCATACAAGACATTGACTATCATCATATATGCGGGGAGTTTCTGGTTGTGTTCGGAATGTTTGTATTGTCGGCTTTCTTATGTGATATTGAGAAGAAAAAGTTTTGTCAAAAGTTTCCTCAGTGTATAATATTATATAATATTATATACATCTATATACTCATCTATATGGTAATTACTGAAAACGATCATTCGGGGTAATGTCTTTGTATCCGTATACACAGCGGTAGGTGATTACGTTTCCGAAAATTGGCCCCAATTATGTCAGGAAGATTAGAATTTAATTATATGGAACTCCTGGTTTTATATACCGGGATAGATCATTTATTTGTACACCCTGTGCCATCTCCATCCCTGAATGTAGGGACAGACCGACCGAGGACCGAGTAGCTGGATGACACCCGGGCAGTGTATATGTTGAGGGATCGGGGGTCTCTGCGTTTTGTTACTCTTCAGAAATCCAGAATTTTATCCCGATGTGATTGGTCGGGTGTTGGAGAATGTATGGAAAGCCACATTCATCTACCAGTACATTGATACTGATTTGCCAATACACCAATACATTGATACTGATAAACCAATACTAATACACCAATACATTGATACTGATAAGTCAATATTGATACACCAATACATTGATACTGACACACCAATACATTGATACTCATGTACCAAAACTGATACACCAATACATTAATACTGATAAATCAATACTGATACATTTATAGATTGATACTGATACACCAGTGCATTGATACTGATATGCCAATATACCAATACCGATACCCCAATACACAAATACTGATAAATCAATACATTAACACTAATACACCGATACATTAATACTGATACACCAGTACATTAATACTGATAAGCCAATACACCAATACTGATACACTAATATATTGATACTGATATGTCAATACACAAATACCGATACCCCAATACATTGATACTGATAAATCAATACTGAAACATCAATGATACTGATACACCAATACATTCATACTCATACACCAATACATTGATACTGATACGCCAATACACCAATACTGATACACTAATATATTCATACTGATAAATCAATACTGATACACCAATACATTCATACTCATACACCAATACATTGATAATAATACACCAGTACGTTGATACTCATACACCAATACATTGATAATAATACACCAGTACGTTGATACTCATACACCAATACATTGATAATAATACACCAGTACGTTGATACTCATACACCAATACATTGATAATAATACACCAGTACGTTGATACTCATACACCAATACATTGATAATAATACACCAGTACGTTGATACTCATACACCAATACACTGATACGGATATATTGCTCTGATACCAATATGTCAATACATTGATAATGACACACAAATACATTGATACTGATAGATCGACACATCGATAGTGTCAGAATGATAGATACATTGATTTCTGATTGACTAATACATTGATCCTATACATGGGTACTATGAATTGTTGTGCAGCGTCACAGACTACGTTGGCGCTATAAGCTTCAATATTGAGGAAAGTGACATCCTGTATAGATGGCGGAGGAGTGAGATCCCAATAATCGACTTATTGATAGATTGGAATTTACAGTATTTATGTACAGAGGAGGCAAAAATCATAACACCCCCTCCCCCGTGAGATGCCCCTGTACCAGTCTGCTTCCAGTATGGCCCAGTTTGGTGATATCTGTGTATACTAATCACCTTGTTTGCCTGTATAATGTATTAAAAATGCATTGTACAACACCATGGAATATGTTGCCACTTTATTAATAAAAAATATTTATAAAAAACATATAATCATGTATTACATACAATCAATAGATCACTGATAAATCAATACATTGTCACTGATTGGCTGATAGGTTGATGGTGATGTATTGATACCTATACATTGACACTACGACACATTGTTTCTGATTGGCTGATAGGTTGATGGTGATGTATTGATACCTATACACTGACACTTTGATATATCGGTACTGACATATGAATACATTGATTGTCACATACTGATTTATTGATAACGACACATCAATACAATAATATTGCGATATCACTTGCAGTTTGATTGTAAATTGATAACAGACCATCTAGGGGTTTCAAGTGTTTAAAATGAGGGGTTTGGGGGGGTTTAGGTTAGGGTCCCCTCCTAACCCTAATCAACCCCTCCCTAAACCCCCGACTATGTGATCAAATCTGTCAGATATCTCCCAGCGACCCCCTCCCACCCATGTGGGGCCTGTCAGTGGGGGGAACATATAGGATCACGCACCTCTCTATACATTGCAACGATCACATGATTAAATCTGAAATGATTGACAGACTGGTTCATTGATTGACAGACTGGTCTCTTGATTGGTAGACTCATTTATTGATTGTCAGACTGGTTTTGCAATTGACAGACTGGTTTATTGATTCACAGACTGGTTTATTAATTGGTAGACTGGTCTCATGATTGGTAGACTCATTTATTGATTGGCAGACTGGTTTATTGATGGTCAGACTAATATATTGATGGACACCCTGGTTTAGTGATTGGCAGACTGGTATATTGATTGACAGACTAGTTTATTGATTGGCAGACTGATTTATTGATTGGCAGACTGGTTGATTGATTGGCAGACTGGTTGGTTGATTGATTGACAGACAGGTTTATTGATTGACAGACTGGTTTATTGATTGACAGACTAGTATATTGATTGACACCCTGGGTTAGTGATTGACAGGTTATTCTTTTGATTGATAGACTGGTTTATTGATTGATTGGCAGACTGGTTTATTAATTAGTATACTGGTTTTTTGATTGACAGACTCCTTGATTAATTGGTAGACCGGTTTATTGATTGTCAGACTGGTCTCTTGATCAGCAGACTGGTTTATTGATTGACAGACTAGTATATTGATTGACACCCTGGTTTAGTGATTGGCAGACTGGTATATTGATTGGCAGACTGGTATGTTGATTGGTATACAGGTTTATTGATTGGCAGACTGGTCTCTTGATTGGCAGACTGGTTTATTGATTGACAGACTAGTATATTGATGGACACCATGGTTTAGTGATTGGCAGTCTGGTTTATTGATTGACAGACTGGTTTATTGATTGGCAGACTGGTTTATTGATTGATAAGATATGACAGTATTTATATCCAGTGAAAATGTATGTATAGAAGGGTCCAATTGCTTCCGGCCCTATACCAGATCCAAAATGCTTTGGATGAGTGGACAGGCCCCCCACAAAAATTGGGGGACATACAAAGTCCAGAGATTTAGTATGTGTTGGGGGATGTATGCTGGAAGGGTGGGGGGTCAGCTGACTGCATTATCTGAGTACTTATCACCAGTTGGGGTCTGTTTGTCTGTATTATGTGAAAATCATTTGCACATCGCCATGAAATATGTTTTCACTAGGCAAACCGATAAATTGAATAATATAATAACGTATGTCATACAGGAGATAGAATTATATCTATCTCCCCCACCCCTCTATGGCCGGTCTTTGATAACTTCAAATTAGAATGAATTGCCCCCATCACATGACTCACACAATGGTTTTGGGGGTGACAACATGTGCAACAGCTCACGTTGGCTCTTGCTATCTTTTCTAATTTCTTAAACAGTTTCAAGCAGCAGCTTAGACATGGTGAATTCAGTAACCATGGTGACCCTGTGACCGCCACGTATTTATGCTCTGATTTGAGGTTGGGATGAGCCCCAAAAAATCTAAATTTCATACAGGCTGAGGATAAATCTTCATCCCATGCTCGAGACAACTTGGCCTAGTCTACTGGAGCTTGGTTTGGTTGTTGGGGTACGCATTTGGCAGCATTGGTGGTTGGCAGGGGTCAATGATGGAGGCTCCGTAACAACTACCAGCGACTGTTACTGTTTTCTTCCCAAACCTCATCCCCATTGGCCAGCCCTAGAAGTTGCGCTAGGAAGTGTCTGCCTGCATGTATGTCAGACAATCTAAATAAAGTTACTGAAACTTTATAATGCAACCCCAAGGTGAAGTCAGATATGAAATATGGTGTGTGTTGTCTTGTTGATATCAAACTGCCTTCCTGCCTGACCATCAGAGGACAGGAATCCTGATCTCATATAGAGTGCAGAAGTCTACCCATCCATTATCAGGTCCACCACTCCATCACACCAACTACCAGGTCCACCATTCCTCCACTAGTTCTACCAGTCCACCACCAGGTCCAGCAGGCCACCTCTAGGTTCATCAGATGTCTACCAGGCCACCAGCAAGTCCACCACTATATCACATGCACTGCAAGGTCCACTAGTTCACTGCTAGGTCCACCAGACCACCACCACCAGTAACCATTGAGTCAACTACCAAGCCCACCAGGCCACTAGCAGGTTAATCAGACTGCCATCAGGACACCATTAGGTCCACCAGGCACCACCAGGTTCACCAAACTACCATCAGGCCACCATCAGGTCCACCAGGCCAACACCAGGTCTACCACTCTATCATGCTCACTACCAGTTCCACTAGTCCATTGCTAGGTCCACCAGCCAACCACCAGTAACCATTGGGTAAACCACGAAGTCCACCAGGCCACCAGCAGGTTAATCAAACTACCATCAGGCCACCATCAGGTCCACCAAGCTATCACTAGTTCTACCACTCTATCACATTCACTACCAGGTCCACTAGTCCACTACTAGGTCCACCAGACAACCACCAGTAACCATTAACCATTAGGTCAACCACCAAGCCCACCAGGCCATCAGCAGGGTAATAAAACTACCATCAGGCCACCATCAGGTCCACCAGGCCCACACCAGGTCTACCACTCTATCATACTCACTACCAGGTCCACTAGTACATTGCTAGGTCAACCAGCCAACCACCAGTAACCATTGGGTGAACCACGAAGACCACCAGGCCACCAGCAGGTTATTCAGACTGCCATCAGGCCACCATCAGGTCCACCAAGCTATCACTAGTTCTACCACTCTGTCACACTCACTACCAGGCCCACTAGTCCCCTACAAGGTCCACCAGACCACCCCCAGTAACCATTAGGTCAACCATCAAGTCCCCCAAGCCACCAGAAGGTTAATCAAACTACCATCAGGCCACCAACAGGTCAACCACTCACATTCACTACCAGGTAGTCCGTTGCTATGTCCGCCAGACAACTACCAGTAACCATTGGCTTACTTTATCATTTTATAAATAATATGTCATAACATTTCATATCGTCTATAACATTTCAAAATGAGCTTTCACTATATTGAAATCTTCTCCTTTCATAATAGGAAACAACAAAAAATAAAACGCCACATCCTCTGGCAGGATCAATAAACATCAATAAAAAGTGTTCTACACATCACAGGTTCCTGTAAGCCCCTCCCCCGCGGTGCCTTGTTTACATACCTGTATTATTTTATTATTATTATTATTTATGCTGTTTTTTTTAAATCTAACTTTATTTAAAATTGCATTGACTTAAAATGACATCCATTAGAGAGATCAATAAATATAATATATATTCCAATTATAATGTATCTATAAGGTTCGGGGAATCTTATGTGTATAAGTCATGTCTATGCCGTGTGGATGTGAGATAAATGACAGAGGACAGGAGGCTCCATTCACTGAGCACAGGGGGGTCGACAGTGATCTGGGTATGTATCATGCCGACACGCCAATCAGGCCCTGTGGGTACATACCCTCATAGATAGATTCTGCAGTCACATGACTCAAGAGGGCGACCCCCTGTGCTCTCAGAATGGAACCTCCTGTCATCTGCCAGACAACCCAACCCATGGATTGTGGGGGCATTCCTCGCATTTTAGGGTGTGTTACTGTGACGGTAAAATGTGGTAATGGATACCATCCCATTCAAACGAATTGGACAGGTTGTGTCCGAGCCTCTTGCCCCATGTTCAGTGCGTTACAAACCACTTAAAAAGACACAATGTGACTCCATGGCCACGCTGTGGACAATGCAAGTTTGGGTCATGCCAGGCCACAATAAGGGGGTGCTATTGCTGTGCTAGGGCCATTTTAGGCTCCACTGGGGAAGTTTGTGAGCCCCATTGTTCCCAGTCTCCACAGACGTAGTGCAGAAAAAAACACACCATGCTGCAAACGTGACCAAAATGTCTGCCCGGATTGGATGCGGTTCCAGCGCGGTTCTGAGTCCATTGATAAAAAAAAATGTAAGAACGTGAACAAAAAACAGATGGCCTAATTGGTCAACATGCCCATGCAAGCTTATAGGGCATATGTGCCCAGAAACACGCCTGTTGGGTTAAGGCCCCCACACATGTAGCGAGTGGGGGCCGACAGATGACGTCATCACGCTGCACTCCATTACTCAGGCACCCTTTGTGTTCCGGCCGTTAGACATGACATTTACAGACATGTCCGTTCTCTGGCTGACCGAGCGAAAGAACCTGTGGCCCGTTGCTGATTTTGTCGCCCACTGGAGGCTGCAAGCGCGCACGTACACCGGTCGGCAGAAAAACGGCTGCGGCTCGCTATGTGTATGGGGGCCTTTAATTTAATGCACCCAATGTAGTTCAATGGTAGGTTACAGTGCGTCAATGTCATTGCGGAGCTCCATGTTGATATTAACTAGCGATGAGCCGAACAGGAAATATTCATATTCGCAAAATATCAGGATTTTTTTTACCTAATATTCACAACAAATTCGTAAATTTTGAGAATTCATGATCTCCCGTCATTATTACCTTCATTGCGCAAATCTGCACTTATACATGCGCATTTTGGGAACGCGATGCGCGATTATGTAAATAAAGCACTATATTCCAGATCTTCACAAATTCTAGTGCCGACAATCGCAATAAAAATTTGCGATTAGAATTTTCGCGGTCAACACTGATGTTAACACACTGCGGCACGGGTCCAGCACAAGCGCGGATCCTGGGTAGTTGTAGCCAATGGGCTGCATCTGTCGCACGTCCAAATTTCTGTGTTTGCGTCCGTCAAACGTGGGGATTTAAGACTCAGCCTGACTGTCGTTTAAAAAACAAAAATCCAAGGGATCGTTATCCCGGCGTACGCGCTGTGAGCGGAGGATGTAACGGAAATTATCTGTAAAGGGAAAACCTATACTTGTCGATTAACTGCTGATCCCCCTCCCCCACCCCCCCCCCCCCCCAAATCTGTTGTTTAAATCTCATTTATTTCTTATTAATTCATGTTTGTTATTTATTTTATCCTTTTTACATCTCAGTCTAATTTTTGTTTTGTATGTTTTATTTTTGATTAACTTTTTATACTTTATTTATTCTTTTTTTTTTTTCAATGTAATAATTAATTCTAACTTCTTCTATCAACTTTTTAAAAAAAAATGTTTTACAAATATATATTTTGTTATAACTCATTCTATAATTTTTTTGTATTACCTTTAAATCTTTATTGCATTTATTAAGTTATTTTCGCTTTTATTTTCTTTGCATTGCATTTTTATTAATATTCTTTTTTTCACTTTAATCATTTATTCTTACTTCTTCTTTTAACTTTTTATTCTTTTATATATATTTTTTTTTTATTTGTTCTTTTTTCAGTTTAATATTTTATTCTAACTTCTTCTATTAACTTTTTTTTTTTTTATTTGTTACAAATACATATTTTGTTATAACTCATTCTATCATTTCTTTGTATTACGGTACTTTTAATTCTTTATTGCATTTTTTTTGTTGTTTTCACTTTTACTTTCTGTGAATTGTGTTTTTATTTTCCTTCTTTTTTTTTCAATTGAATAATTGATTCTAAATTCTTCTATTAACTTTGTATTCTTTTCTATATATATTTTTTTATTTATTCTTTTTATCTGAAAAAAGGTTAAAAAAACTAAATATTTTTATTTAAAAAGTAAAATAATAAAACAAAAAAACCCCCAAATAAATAATTTGCCCGCAAAAATAATCAATAGAATTGGATATTAAAAAAAGAATAAAAAACAAAAATGCAATGCAAAGAAAATAAAAGTAAAAAAAGCTCTATGGTTTTGCCTATAGACCCGGTGGGTATTTCTCCTATTTAGCTCTCTAGAGATGATATATTCTCCACTCAGGGAATTTTTTGCTCCACGTCCCAATGATATAGACAACATTTGTGAAAATACCCAATATCTGACTCTGGTGTATAGGCCAAAGAAAGAAGGAGTATCAAATTGAGTGGGTACCCTCATACCCTGGGATTTTGTAGGAGCTGGAGAATAACCCTTAACACATCATTGATAGTTAAACATATACATTTTATTGATATTACAAAACATTCATTTTCAAGTTAAAAAAAAGACACAAAGTGCAGACAGTGCTATGTGATACATATGATACCAATCGTATTCAACGCATTTCGCCCATATATATACAAATGTCTTGGGCTTCTTTAGGAATGAACTGGTCGATAAGGGTTCCTGACATCCGTTTGGGTAGGCAGAGCCATAAAGTGTTCCAAGGATGACTCAGAATTTAAACAATCTAAAATTGAGGAAAGTGCATGTTGTTATTTGAGATTATAAGTGGTTGGTTATCTGGTCAATAAGTTGACCCCTCTTAAGATCCCCATAAGATCTCCAGCTCCTACAAAATCCCAGGGTATGAGGGTACCCACTCAATTTGATACTCCTTCTTTCTTTGGCCTATACACCAGAGTCAGATATTGGGTATTTTCACAAATGTTGTCAAAATAAAAGTGAAAACAACTAAATAAATGTAATAAAGAATTAAAAGTAATACAAAAAATTATACTGTAGAATGAGTTATAACAAAATATGTATTTGTAACAATTTTTTTTTAAAAGTTAATAGAAGAAGTTAGAATCAAACATTTTATTGAAAAAAAGATAAATGAAAAAAAAAGAATATATAAAAGAATAAAATGTTTATATAGGAAGTCAGATTAAAGAATTTTTTCGATGTTTATATTAGAATTTTATTTTATTTATTATGCTGTAGCGGGATGTGACTTTATTTTGATCCGGCCTGGAAATAATTTACACGCCGGAGCTGGGAGACTGGAGGAGGTTCATTCACCAATTTACCTCACCTTTCAAACTACTAATGATATCTACCGATCAGTGGTCCATCTTTCACCCTTCAGGTGCGCTGGCATGGATACACCTTTTATATACATTGGAATTTAGGCATTCAATCTTATTTACCCCCTGAATAAGTTTCCTGGGTATCACTATCAGCCGGGTTGGATATGACAAGTTGGTATCCAAAGTATTAAGGTAGCCATACACCTTGACCCCGCCCGATCGACATGGCCCCCAAATCGGATCGGCCAGAGAACCAACCTGTTGGTGTTTTCTGACCGATTGGGCACATATCAAGGGGCGTTGACATTTTTGAATCGATCAACTGGTAACAGAATCGTCCAGGAATCGGTCGTCGATCAATCGACCAATCAAGTCTGTGCCTACCACCTTGGTAGGCTAACACGGTACAACACTCTACTATAGTTTCAATAATTATAATTTTTTTTTTTTTTTACAAATAAAATACACAAGATGACATAGGATAATCAGAGTGGGCATAGGAGATTCAAGGTGACCATATTTTAAAAAACTTTGGTTGATGGTCCAGCAGAATGCTAGTTAGTTTCTCGTTAATGAAGAAAGAGTTAATGCGACACCTCAGGGAATGGGGTCAACTGCTGTTTCCAAGATCGGGATTCTGGATCGTTTGTTTGGAAGCTAAGAGGACAAAAGATGCTAATTTATGTTGAGATTTAGTAAGGCCTACCGGTTTGAGATGGAGGAGCATGGACCACGGATCCCTCGGAAACCTTTGTCCAAACAATCTATACAGAAGTTTGGACACCCTACCCCAGAAGTGAGATAGCATAGGGAAGGTCCACCAGATATGCATGACATTGCCATTGGTATTACATCCCCGAAAACATCGGTCTATTTGTTGTGGGTGTAGGTGTGCCAACCTGTTTAGGACCATGTACCATCTGGTTAACAGCTTGAAGGCTGATTTTTAGAATTTTTTTTCTAAATTTCATTTATTTATAATATTGTTAATCCGGGTGGCTCCTTGTCCCTCCATAGGACTTGTATCTATAAATTCTATACAATATAATAAGTAGTCAATGTTGTAATATAGAAGCTTCTTTGTACAGGTGTTGGCATGGGGGAGCTTTATTTTTTTATCACATAAATAGATTCTATATTCTATGTTGTATAAGAATTGGTCATTTTATTTTTAACTTTAATGTAGAAGCTGTGACTATTTCTAATACCATATATAATATATATTTTAATTAGTATTTTTTTGTATTTCATGTTAAATGATCATTAGTATTTTTTTTATTTAATGTTTAATGTATTGTTGGTATAGTTCATTTTGTTTAAAAGCTTTTACAATGTATAAAGATTGTTTTGGTTGTTGGTATGTCAAAGT
>CM070040.1:80737619-80748408 GCA_036250615.1 Ptychadena robeensis
TTTTGTTTAAAAGCTTTTACAATGTATAAAGATTGTTTTGGTTGTTGGTATGTCAAAGTTTTGATATGAAATTGATTTATTCAACAGGAAAGCTCTGGTAGGGTTTATATAGTTTGTCTGGTAGTATATATGTCTTTGTACCTCAGGGGCGGTCCTTATTTGTGTTGTGTTAGCATTGGACAGTGATGATTGGCTTGGTGGCCTTTCTCCTGAAGTAAGTGGCCTATGAGGTCTCTCCTATCAGTAGTGATGGCTGAACTGTCCACAGTTCAGTTCAGCCACGGATATGGATATGGAGTATGGAGTCTTTTATGCGTTCCAGGCACTGGATGTGACGTCGCCCGAGAACAGGCAGACTTCTTTAAAAGTCCGATCAGCCCGTTCGCGGACATAGTGCTTGTGGAATAGTATGATACCCGTAGGTGCCCATAGGTTAGAGAAGTCCATTGATTCTTTTTTCTGCCTTCAGAGCTCAGCTCTGCTCCTCCCCCGTTCTGTCACCCATTTAAATAAACTGCTTAAATGGTTGAGTTGACTTAACCCATTACTTTTTCAAAGTCTATAGGCTTCCTGCTCGTCTTTCCTACCAGGTTGGGTGGTCCTCACTCATACAGAGAATGATTCTGTAGGGTATGTAGGTACTTTGCACCACTGTACTCACAGTACGTTCTCAGTTTTTAGAGGCAAAGGGTGATGTTTTCTTCTGAAGACTGAGGACATCTTGTGGTGATAAATAGACACTGCGGGTGACGGTTCCTGGTTTAGGATTAAGTTAATTTTATAGGCTCGATATGGGTGATACTTTTAAAACATATGTCATTGTTTCTTTTTCCATATCAAAGTTAAATTTATGTTGAAATGCCGGGTAGTAAGTGCTCAAGTAAGTCTCAGTATGTTCAATAGGTGTTGCTGACATAAATATCATAAGAACATATTGTAAATATATTCAATTCAATGTAAATATAGTTACATTGAAGACAGCTCATAAACGCTCATACATCGATCAATACAATGATGAAAGATTGTTATGTCTAAAGGGGCCCATACACGGGCAGACTCTCCCTGGATAGATGAGGGAACAACTGCAGTCATGATGCTGCAGCCGGCCCCTCAGAGAATCGGCGGGCACCCTTTGTGTGCTGGACATTTATTTATTATTGAAAAAGTGCATCTTATAGTCAGAAAATATGGTGATTTACATTAAAGACAACCTAGTGCTTTGGTGTAAAGTCCACCTTATACCTCTTATTGTGATGGCGTAGCTACAATGCTACACCGCTCCTGTGTTCGGAGCAAAGTTGTTGGTGGGGCCTGCTTTGGAGATATCAGGATGTCAGGATCCAGGACAGAGGGGGAGACCAGGAAGGCAACACACACTGACAGTTGTGGGGGAACAAAAAACTGATTTAATGGAGACTTACAGGCAGGAACAAAACAGGTGCAAAAGTCCAGGGTAAAGGAGTGTCCAGGGTTCAGGGTTCAGGTTCAAGATGCATGAAGCCAAGGACATGACATGAAATCCAGACATGGAAACAGCAACAATAAACAGCAAGCGTGGTCTGGATGAAGCACACCTAAATAGCCCTAAGCTAACGAGGAAGGTGTGTGCTCCACCCAGCCCACGCCTGCAGGGAGCCACCTGCTGGTGACTGTGGGACCAACCCATGGATGGGCAATCACAGTGCCACCAGCAGGCGGTGACCGTAACAGCCAGGGTCCTCACACAGGCGTTGGCTGGTAGCTTTGTCAATCTTGTGGTCACACCTAGTCCCACCCACTGGTATCCAGATTGACAGCACTGTGTCTGTTGTAGAACCCTCCCACTGTGAGCTGCAGTGTCTGAGAGGGATGATGGCGGATGGCAGGAGGCTGCGTGTGTTTAACGTGTTAATATATTAGGATATGGTGTTTGTTCTATACAGAAACTGTCTGGAGTTCGGTTCTTATCACAGCAAACAATATTTGGCATCGATCTTTGATACCTAGAATGGATTTCAGATGTTAAAACTAAAGTCTAATCTGTTTGTGTTTTGCTTTCCTTGCCCCCCCCCCCCTCCACCATTATCAATATGATGAAATATTTAAATAAAGCCTTCTGTTCTCATTAGACCCAATCATATCACCACTGGGTCTCTGTACTTCTCTGTGCAGTGCAAGGAGGCCATGGGTGATGGGAGAGGACATAAGGTTTCTTCTCCTCCTCTGGACCTCTAGTAAAGTGGGTTGGCCCTTAGAAGGAACTAATGCAGAAATGCCTTGATGAATATGTGTCAGTCTGGAGGAGTGGGCGTTCCTAGGCAGGCTGTATTTGCATAGTTAACACCCATATATGATGATCAACCATGATGGATCTGCGATGAAAGGGGCGTGGCCAGCGATTATGAAGGTTTTGGGATTGAAGTCTTGGCCAACTTAAGATCCGGTTGATCATGTTCCACTAGCTATGTACTCCACTGATCACGTTGGTCTTTTGTTCACAAGTTTGGGTGTTTTGCCTTTATGGGCTTCACCTTGGAAAGTGGTGGGGAGGGACTGCTTGTGGCTCTGGCCCAGCAGTCCCTCCAGCGAGGGGACCTCTTCGGTGGGGCCCCAGCGGTCCCTAGGACTCGGGAGACTGGACTCTGGTCCCCTGGGGAATGGGAATTGGAGTCAAGGGGCTTCAGCTCCTTGGACTCAGTAACGAAACCCCTTTTCGGGGAACAAGCCCTCAGCTCCTAGGTGCCCAACCTGTGGCCCGGGGGCCACATGCGGCCCTTTGGGCATTGTTTGGCGGCCCCCCTTGGTCCTCCACATGCCGCCCCCAAAACCTAACTGTTAATGCATAGGGCATTGCAACTCACCTGTAAAGTGGTTACATGCTGACCCAGCTTTCCTAATGACCTAATGACCTAAAATTGTCAATGTTTATATAGGGGAAACCAGGTCAGGAGGGGGGGGGGGCGCTGTCGGGTTTTGACTGCCTGTCAGGATCTGGTCCACCGATTGCTAAAATATGGGAGGAGGGTCTGGGTGGATGTTATGTGCAGCCCTTTAGTGATACAGAGGGCCGCACTTCTGGCCTTCCATATCAACTCAGTTGCCCACCACTGCCTTAGCTGCTTTAGTAGCGGGGCAAACGAAGACACCCATGTTTTTTGTGTGGTTCACTTTTGTGCACTCACTTTTTTGCACCGGGTGTTATAGGAACACGAATAGTGTGTGCTTGTCACACACCGAGGGCGCTTAAAAAACATTTCCACTAGCTATACCCAACAACATGCCCCCCAGGGGTATTTCATCATCCTGTGGTACAGAATGTACATGATGGGGATAGGGTTGCGGTAAATCCCAGGATGGGAGCCTGCTGTACACTGGTTTTGTATTGGTTTGTTGTCTTTGGAACCCCTTTCATGTCATGAGTTGCCCCTGCCAAACCAATGGGAAAGCTGGTTGCTGAGTGGCATATATATTTATGGTACTAATTATTTTCCGTTGGCAAGGTAGACATGGTCTGGGAGACGGTTGTTGTCTTGCCAAACTCTTTGAATTTTGTCTGTCTACATTTCCAAGTAAAGCTGGCCATACACCTTTAGATCTCTCTGTCAGATATCCTTTAGATCTACCAACAACTATGTAGTATAGGGGCCTCTGAGGTTGAACACAGGTAGACTTGATGGTTTAGAAAGTCCCTCATATTACATGGTTTTGGTAAAACAAAAGGAGATCTAAAGGATATCTGACGGAGAAATCTAAAGGTGTATGGGGGCCCTAAGGGTTTGAACTCCTGGATTGAACTTGAACCTCATCTCCTCGGGAAATGCAGAGATACACACAGAGCGATCACTTATGGCTTTTGTCATGTGTGGTATTTATGGATTGGATAGTAGCTTGAAATAAAAGATGCAAATGGTAACAAATCACCCAACCTCTAATGGTCCTGTAGACCTGGGCCGTAGGAGGATGTTGCCACTCTTCAATGTTGATCATCATCATTGTAAATTATAACCAATACTTATGTTATTTAGTATGTAATAAGCTGTTGACATCAATTATGGAACCAAAGTTAATATAATTAAAGGCAAACTCATTATAGCCTTGGTACACTCATCATAGCCTTGGTACACTCATCATAGCCTTGGTACACTCATCACTTGGTACACTCATCATAGCCTTGGTACACTCATCACTTGGTACACTCATCATAGCCTTGGTACACTCATCACAGCCTTGATGCACTCATCACAGCCTTGGTACACTCATCATAGCCTTGGTACTAGGACAGGTTTGGTTCTATCCAGGTCTTTTATGCAAAACATCTCTCAAATGATTTCTTCCAATAATGTTCTTTTCTAAAATTCTCTTCCACGTCCTTCAGGTTTTATAACATTTTACACCTTTGTTATCTGTTATATTTTTTAGAAGTATAGATATAACTTATCCACCAGATACCATTACACCTTTTGCCATTTGGTGACCATCCCAAACGTATTACTCAAGAGCCATACTAGTAAGCATCTGAATCTCCAGAACATCGCCAGGACACTATCTGCATGGGTATGGTTATGGGTATCTGCATGGGTATGGTTATGGGTACCTGCATGGGCATCTGCATAGGTATGGGTATCTCCATGGGTATGGTTATGGGTATCTGCATGGGTAAGGGTAACTGCATGGGTATGGTTATGAGTATCTCCATGGGCATGGTTATGGGTATCTCCATGGGTATGGTTATGGGTACCTGCATGGATAACTGCATGGGTATGGTTATGGGTACCTGCATGGGTATTGCTATGGGTATCTGAATGAGTGTGGTTATTGGTACCTGCATGGTTATGGTTATGGGTATCTCCATGGGTATGGGTATGGTTATCTGCAGTGGGTATGGTTATGGGTATCTGCTTGGGTATGGTTATTAGTACCTGCTTAGGTATGGTTATGGGTATCTGCATGGGTATGGTTATGGGTATTTGCATGGTTATGGGTACCTGCATGGGTATGGTTATGGGTACCTGCATGGGCATCTGCATAGGTATGGGTATCTCCATGGGTATGGTTATGGGTGTCTGCATGGGTATGGTTATGAGTATCTCCATGGGCATGGTTATGGGTATCTCCATGGGTATGGTTATGGGTACCTGCATGGATAACTGCATGGGTATGGTTATGGGTACCTGCATGGGTATTGTTATGGGTATCTGAATGAGTATGGTTATTGGTACCTGCATGGGTATGGTTATGGGTATCTCCATGGGTATGGTTATGGTTATCTGCATTGGGTATGGTTATGTGTATCTGCATGGGTATGGTTATGGGTATCTGCATGGGTATGGTTTTGGTTATCTACATGGGTATGGTTATTGGTACCTGCATGGGTAGCTGCATGGGTATGGTTATGGGTATCTGCATGGGTATGGTTATGGGTAACTGCATGGGTATCTGAATGGTTATCTGAATGAGTATGGTTATGGGTATCTACATGGGTACGGTTATGGGTATCTGCATGGGTATGGTTATGGGTATCTGCATGGGTATGGTTTTGGGTACCTGCATGGGTATGGTTATGGGTACCTGCATGGGTATCTGCATGGGTATGGTTATGGGTATCTGCATGGGAATGGTTACCAAAAGTCTGACGCTCCCCAAAATTCAAGCATGTACTCAAGAAATTGTCAAAAGCAAGATGTGAACCTTCTCCTTAATCCAGCTAGTGTGACCAACAATGGAGCCACCACAACATTGGTCACCATTTTTGAGTCAATACTCTGACAGATGTTGGTGGTGTGTTGGGGGTTTGTTATTCTCCTTTGGTGGTGACGTGACATGAATGATGTGATTCCATGTGTTTTGTAGCTAATAAATCAGTCTGTAGAACATGTGTTCATCTCAAAAGAACTTTTGACAGTTGATTTGTTCATGACTATCACCCCCCACAACGGTTTCTTCCAGACCATCACTTTTTCATGATGTGGTTCATAAAAAAGACTAAAGGGATCTTCAGTGAAAGCTGTGCTCTCCTGGAATGGATTGCAGAACAGAGGTGTGGATGGTATAGAGGAAGCAGAGGCTCTACCCTGGCCGCACCTTCACCCAGAAGAGTGCCCGAGGCGGGTGCCTATCCTATCTGCCCGGTCCCCTCCCTGATTGTTATCCAACATTTCCTCATTCCCATACAAAGTAATGAATTGAGGAGATATGACACCGCCTTCACTTTATTTAAAGTATTACTAAACCCAAGACCTTTCATTTCAGTTTTTGGATAGAACTCTGTATAATTGATGGAAAACTTTGTCTCAGGCAGGGAAGGTGAACAACGTTGAATAGCTTATGAGGTTTGTCTATTTCAATTACTGGATTTGGGACTTGTGTAGACCCTCATGGCTGGTCTTGAAATTCAGAAGATGTTTCATCTACGTTAGCTCTGCAGTAAGAGGGTGATTGTTGGTGATGAGGGGAAGGTAGGTCTGTGGGGCCAGACATCAATCCCCAAAACTCTGCAGCATTCTTCAGCTATAGACAAGCCTCTACCCAACCTTGGGAGGCTAGGTGCGCCATGTCCCTGGGCTGTCCCCAGGTCTTACGTGCACAAAGGACACCGTTAGGGAACAAGGGTTGGCAGAGAATCAGGAGTCCACAAACAAACAAGGCTGGGTGGTTGCCACCATAGTACAAACACACTACCATATAGGAAGAGACAGAAGCATAGTCAGGTACAAAGCAAAGTCAGGGCTGGCAGCAGACAGAGGAGTGTCAGGTACAAAAACAGGGGTCATAGTCCAAATGAGAGGGGTCATCATCCACCTGATGGGGCAGACAACATGGCAAGGATGGAAGGGGATGTTGGAACCGGTTTAAGTCTCCAAACCCAAGTCATGCGGGGTCCTGTGGCCCTCACAAGGTCTGTCTCTTTGGAGGCTACTTATAAGTACCAAACACATCCCACTTCATATTCTCTCCTCTTCATTGTTGCTTTTGACCCCAAGAATATTCTTGGAGGACATCCCTGGAGGTTCATGAGATCCGTGTAAATATTTAGATCACAAACAACAACTCCATTTAAGTATTTATCCCCTAGGTGGTGGATGTTTATCATGTCCAACCATCAGCTTATTGAGTAGCCATCGTGGTACAAAAACCGGGGTCATAGTCCAAATGAGGTGTCCAGAAGGGTCAGGTCCAACCAGGTTCAGGGCAGGCAGCAGACAAAGAGTTGCCAGTTGTGTTGGTGCACTGATGGGGCAGGCAGCATGGCAAGGATGGAAGGGGATGTGGAAACCGGTTCTTGTCTCCAAACCCAAGCCATGCCAGGGTCCTGTGGCCCTCACAAGGTCCATCTCTTTGAAGGCTCCTTGTAAGTACCAAACATATACCCCTTCATCGTCTCTCCTCTTCATTGTTGCTTTTGACCCCAAGAATATTCCTGGAGGTCATCCCTGGAGGTTCATGAGATGCGTGTAAATATTTAAATCACAACAACTCCATTTAAGTATTTATCCCCCTCGTGGTGGATTTTTATCACGTCCAACCATCAGCTTATTTAGTAGCCATTGTGGTACAAAAACAGGGGTCATAGTCCAAACAAGGTGTCCAGAAGGGTCATGTCCAACCAGGTTCAGGGCAGGCAGCAGAAAAAAGAGTTGCCAATTATGTTGGTGCATCCACCTGATGGGGCAGACAGCATGGCGAGGACGTAATGGGATGTGGGAACCGGTTGCTGTCTCCAAACCCAAGCCATGCCGGGGTCCTGTGGTCCTCACAAGGTCCGTCTCCTTGGAGGCTTCTTATAAGTAGCAAACATATCCCCCTTCATCTTCTCTCCTCTTCATTGTTGCTTTTGACCCCAAGAATATTCCTGGAGAATGAGACAGATGCATAGTCAGGTAAAAAGCAAGGTAAAGGCTGGCAGCAGACAGAGGATTGTCAGGTACAAAAACATGGGTCATAGTCCAAACAAGGTATCCAGAAGGGGCAAGAAAAAAGAATAGTCAGGTCCAAGCAGGGTCAGGGGAGACGGCAGACAGAGAGTTGCAAGATATGTGAGTGTTATGTTGGTTTATCCACCTGATGGGGTGGACAGCACGGCGAGGGCAGAAGGGATATGGGAACCGGTGCATGTCTCCAAGGCCAAGCCATGCCGGGGTCCAGTGGCCCTCACAAGTAGAGATGGTCGAATTTTTCGACTTGCAAACTTTGTGAGCTTATTGCAAAGCCTCTGAAAATAGTATCATCACCAAACTTGCTGGAGATGTAGAGAAGGGTTGGGGGAACATTTGAAAAAAAAAGTGTTGCTCTAGCATATGTAGTTTTTGCATAAATTAAGTTCAAAGTTAAAGTGGAAATTCCGATTTTCGAATTTTTTACTTGACTTTGAACTTAATTTGTGAAAAAACTATTTGTGTTAGAAACTTACTTTCTTTTTTGGAGTATACCCCCAACCCTTCTCTACATCTCCAGCAAGATTGGTGATGATACCATGCTCAGGGGCTTTGCAATTAAGTCGAAACCAGCGAAATGGTCGAATTTTTGAAAAAAAATTCGACCATCTCTACTCACAAGGTCCTTCTCTTTGGAGGCTCTATGGAAAAGTCACAATAAGCACCAAACATATCCCCCTTCATCTTCTCTCCTCTTCGTTGCTGCTTTTGACCCCAAGAATATTCCTGGAGGACATCCCTGGAGGTTCATGAGATCCGTTTAAATATTTAAATCACAAACAACAACTCCATTTAAGTATTTATCCCCTTGGTGGTGGATTTTTATCACGTCCAACCATCAGCTTATTTAAACACTTGTGTGTGTCAGGTCCAAGTAGCCGTCGTGTCAATCACGGGGACGGATGGTGAAAACACATCGCTGTGCCGTGCGCCCCGAGGGCCTTCACCTTTAGGTTTACCACATGTGGCCCCTTTTTTAGACGGTTTCAAGGAATTGAACTAAAAACAAATAAAATTACTTAATGTAAACAAGGGAAATCAGGAGAACGCTCTGGGCTGGAACAGGTTTTCATGGAGATATAAATCCGGGGAAAGTAGATGTATCCTCTAAATGTACGATAAACTCCTTATTATCAATTTTTTTTTTGTAATAATAAACATTTTAATAGTGTAATTGTATTTGGTAGTTACAGTATTAAATTCATAATATTACAGACATACGGTGAACCTGGAAAGGAGGAATGGAGGTTTGATTATCAAGTTCAAAATGGAGGTTTAAATCCCAAGTTCAAAATGGAGGGTTGACTACCATGTTTAAAATGGAGGTTTGACTCCCAAGTTCAAAATGGAGGTTTGACTACCAAGTTCAAAATGGAGGTTTGAGTCCCAAGTTCAAAATGGAGATTTGACTCCCAAGTTCAAAATGGAGGTTTGACTACCAAGTTCAAAATGGAGGTTTGACTCCCAATTTCAAAATGGAGGTTTGACTCCCAAGTTCAAAATGGAGGTTTGACTCCCAAGTTCAAAATGGAGGTTTGACTACAAGGTTTAAAGCTTTCATTTTTGTGTTAATGGAGCCTCCGGTGGTCACATCAGCAGGAATGAGACAAGAATGAAGCTTTTGTTATAGCATGTAGAGCACCTTGGGGGATTTGGAAGGTTATTGACATTTCTTTGGCCATAAGGATTGGAGATGATGGTCCGATGTTGACAAATGTTTGGTTTATTGAAATAATTGTCTGCTCAATGTATTGGTTTTTGGTCATTTGATGGAACTTTTTTTGCACATGCTTGTTTAGTCACATAGCAAACTTCTTGGTTGCACATGAGGATGTCCTAACCAGTATTTTTTTCTTTCTTCAGTCCCAGTCAGATGATGAAAACCTTCCATGTAATCTGGAAAAAGAGGATCACTCGTCCCCCAGCCCTCCATCCACCCCGTCTGTGTGCTCTCCACCATCTTCCTCATCCTCCTCTGTACCTTCAGATGGGAAGAACATCTGCTCCAGCTGTGGCCTGGAAATTCTTGACAGATACCTTCTCAAGGTACATATGCTTAAGTAATGAATACCTAAACCACACACGTCTTGTGACAGTTTTGCCTTCTTTGTAGGTCAGGGGAATTACATGTTGTACTGGTATCTCATTTGTACTGAAAACTTTGGTAAGAGTGCCAGTCAGGTGACCACCATACTGACCAGAAGAGAGAGAACTTCCAATGTGGAAACCTGTTCTGATGAGCAATGGTTAAAATATTTTGTCATTTTCAGTGAAAGGTCCTGTTAAAATCTATTTGCTACACCACACCCAGCTCCATACAGACATGGTATGATGAGTCTGGTGTGGAGGATCTCCAGTGTCCTGTACAGAGCCCTGACCCCACCCTATTGAGGACCTTCTCTGTCCCACCATGACTGTCCCCCCACAGCAGACTCATCGTACCATGTCTGTATGGAGCTGGGTGTGTACACAGGGGACAGTCATGGTGGACAGAGATGGTCCTCAGTAGGGCGAGGACAGGGCTCTGTACAGGACACTGGAGATCCCCCACAACAGACTCATCATACCATGTCTGTATGGAGCTGGGTGTGTACCTTTCACTAAAAATGCCAAAATATTTGAACCATTGCTCAGAACAGGTTTGCCTTGGAAGCTCTCTTTCTTCTGGTCAGTGTAATGGACACCTTTTGGGTCATCTATAGAGCCAACTTAGGTTGTGGCCAGCAATATGCCCAGCATGCCATCTATGCCTATAGATGACCCAACAAGTGTGATGTTCCGTTGTCTAGCTTAAGGCCCCCATACACCTTACAATCTCCCCATACAATTTCTGTACAATCAAATTTTCTTCTACCAAAACCATGTAATATGAGAACCTT
>CM070040.1:80752363-80762456 GCA_036250615.1 Ptychadena robeensis
GGGGGGGGATTAGTCCATCGATGGCAACACAGCAGAAGCTGGATAAGAACAGGCCAAAACACAAATATATGCTGAACAGTTATCACATCCCGTGTTAATGGAGGAGGAACACATACCTGTGGTTGAATGTGTACACCTTCATGGGTTTCTTAGGGGTGATTCACAGACTCCCTGAATCTCATACAGAGTAGTGATGAGCGGCACAGGCAATATTCGAATTCGTGATATTTTGCGAATAAATCTACTAATATTCATTCAATATTCGGATATTTGAATATTCACGGTAATAACCATGGATTGCGAAAATCATATTCGCATTTGCGAAAATCATATTCGCAATCGCAAAACTCTTTAAAATGAATGGTCACATGCTATGTTATTATTTTCGCAATGCGAATATTATTTTCGCAATACATGGCCATATTGCGAATATTCGGAAATTGCGAATATCCGCCGAGATATTCGAGATATTGGCGAATTCTCGAATTGCCGATATTCGCGAAAATATTCGGCATTAGAATATTCGAGCTCAACACTAATACAGAGCAAACCCATGTCCTTGTAGGCTTCTAATTGGTGGGCCATGTTGTCATTTTGGGATTTATGTCTGGCTTCTATATGGTGGTGTTATGTGACCACTTGGGATCCATGTCTGGTTTCGCTTGGTGGGCTATATTGTCATTTTGGGATCACTGTCTGGTTTCTAATTGGTGGGTCATATTGGCATTTGGGATCAGTCTGGCTTCTAATTGGAGGTCCATATGTCAGTTTGGATCCATGTCTGGGTTCTAATTGGTCAGCCATGTTGACCATTTGAGCATGCATGTCTGGTTTCTAATTGATGGGCCATATTGCCATTTGGGATCCACATCTGGCTTCTAGTTGGTGGGCCATTTGTCATTTTGGGATCCATGTCTGTTTTCCAGTTGGTGGGCCATATTGTCATTTTGGGATTTATCATATGATGGGCTATGTTGACCACATTGGATCCATGTCTGGTTGTAATTGGTGGGTCATATTTGTCATTGAGGATCTGTCTGGCTTCTGATTGGTGGGTTCATATCATCATTTGGGATCCATGTCGGGTTCTAATTGGTTGAATGTTGTCCTTTGGGGAACCTGTCTGATTTCTAATTGGTCGGCATATTGTTATTTTATGATGCATGTTAGTTCTTATTGGTGGACCATATTGTAATTTGCAGTCCATGTTTCATGATACCTTCCAGAGCATGCCCTCTTTCTTACCTATTATAGTTCTGGGACATTTGGAAAAGGTTGGAGATGCTTTAATTCTGGTCAAAACATAAGTGATATGAAGGGGGGGGATGGGCTACACATGTTGGACTTTGACCAATGACCCACATGTACAACAATGCTACAAGTGAGACATGACATGGGGTCAGTCATTTTTACTCAGAGAAGACCAATGTTGAAGCTTGGGGCCAGTGACATCAATCTATCATCATTAATTAGGAATTGGGGCCGTTTCATGAATGATAGGAGCAGGGCATTTTCTGGGGGAACACACCTGAACGGTAGTTCATGTGTGTGGTTTGTGGGGGGGAGTGTTGGCCATGTAGCACGGGTTATGGGTGCGCCACAGGTGGCGCATTTTGTGCCTCCACTCTTCCCCTCCCTCGCAATGTGCAGCGAGGAGGGGCGGCCCTGTATGGGGGTGTGGGGGCGCACGCCTGCTGCGCTGCGGGTGCACGTGCCCCCGTTCCACAGATGGGAGCTATTTATGGAAGCGGTTTTAAGGGGCGGTCCTATGGGTGGGTAGGGGCGTGGCCAGGGCGGGGGGGAAAGTACCACCACCTTTTTCTCTGAGAAAAAAAGCCCTGGATCTGGATAGTAGTTAAACCACTTAACCAATTATACCAGAGCCTTATCCCCAATATGTATAAGGAGGGAGGAGAAGACCCAAACTCTATTGTGTGGTATGGAAAAATGGTCCAATAAAAGTAGGTTCGATTTGTGGGTGGTTTGGTTTCATCCAAAAATTTCACAAAACCGGGGGTTGCCCAGTTTTGTATCTATATTTAGAACCCCCAATTGTATATGAATCATTCTAGATGGCACATTTGCTGGATGGCCCCATCTTGCATCACCGCAACCCGAAAAATTGTTTACTATTAAAAGATAATCCGCAAAAATAATTATCTGGCACGACCCGACGAAGGAGAAGAAGCCGGCCATGGATATTGAAAACTATGGACGTCGTCCGAGAAATAAAAGGAATTTCTCTATGAAATAATCATGGGCTGCCTTCCCAGATGTCGGTATGATGAGCCTTCTCACACAAATGCTTTTGTTAGAGCATGGAAATGATGAAACCACTCCAATCAAAGGGGGCATGAAACCATATCCTGCTGGGCATGCGTGGCTGATTGTTTAGGGGTTAGAGATGCTTAATTGTAACTGCTGTGGTTTAAGGGGGCATATTGCTAATAAGCAGCAAAAGATGGTCAGGTTGTGGTAGGTGTGATGAGCGTTGAGATTTCCGGTGTGGAAATAACGGGGAATGTCCTCTCGGCATATCAACGGCACAGAACAAACAATGAGGTTGGGGCTTCCGTCCCATTCGGGGTAACGCTTTGATTAAAGGAGAAAAACACGTAAATAATGAAACCCAATACGGTCCTGGGTATTGGGAGTATTATATACCTGAAAAATGACCTGTATGTGGATTTAGTTAAAACAAAAAACTCCAGCTGGATATAACAAAATTAAATAACACCCCAAAATAAAATGATTCTACAAGACTTACTTAAATCCAGGAAGGATACCACCCCCCCCACATTGCCACTAGACATCTTAGGGGGTCTAATGGTAAAAAACAGCATTCAATACAAGTCCTGGGAGCCCAGATTGTCCTTTACCTATTCCTAGTCTGTGACTGGAAGAAGAAGCACTGGCAGTGGGACAATGAAGTAGGAACCACAATGAGCAGCCAGAGCTGTGATATGGGGGCCCACAGATACAAAGGGCCGCTCAAAGATGATGCTTCCTTTTTCTGTTTTGTATTCTGATCGGGAATCGGACACCCCCCCCCCCCCCCCAAAGTTGAAGAGGCAGGCAGAGAAACGGGACTAATTTTCTTCCCCTGCATGCTCCCGAAATAACTCTAAGTTCCGGCTGGCTGGTGGGCCCCCCTCCTCTCACTAACCAAATGCAGAGAGGAGAGGAACCATCTCTCCTGAGGAAGCTGGAGAAGAGTTCTGCAGGAGTTAGGACGGTCTGTGAGTAAACCTGCCGATGGGGGGTGGGGCTGGCATAAATTGGTTAGATCACTGGCTAAACTTTAAGAGGTGGTCTCTGACTACTTAAGGGTGTGTCTCGCTAGTGCTTCTACTATAAGGGGGGACCTGGCTACCTTGTTGGGGGGGGGGGGGCCTGCATACTACAGGGGCGGGGGGCTCATGGCAGAATCTTTATTGGGGGCTTCTGCCCCCCTACTAAGGGGGGCTCACTAGCTCTCTTTACATATAAGGAGGGGGCCACTGACGAACTAGGGGGGCGGGGGCTCAACTGGATAACTTTATAGGGGCTCTCTGCCTACCTTCAGGGGGTCGATCTAGCCTTCTACCTACAAGGGGGGGGCCCTCTGGCTAAATACAGGGGGGGACTCACGGGCTTACCTTTATGGGGGCATCTGTTCGACCTAAGGGCTCTCATAGCTATCTACCTATCAGGGGGGGGGGGGGCATGTGGCTAACTAACAGGGGGGGGTCAGTGAATCTTTTAGGGGGGGGGTCGTCCCTATGGGGGTGGGGGGGGGGGGGCATAAAAAATGTTTGCTATGGGGCCCAGCCATTTCTAGTTATGTCCCTGGTGGTGATAAATCTCTCAGGGTCACATGTTGTTCCCTCCTCCTATTAGCATTCTCTGTGCTGCCTCCTATATTTCAGCCCTGCTGCGGTACGATACAAATAAAATTTGTTGGAGTTGATTTGCAACCCTTGGCTCTGGGCTCCCCACTGTGGATCCCCTAAATGGAGCTTCATCACCTTTTGAATAAATACTTATTTATTGTCTTCTGGCTGGTCATGTGACATGTTGGTTCCTGTTTAGTTTTTTTTACTAAAAACAAAAATTTTATTAAAAATGTTTTTAATTAAGTAAATTTTATTAATATTTATAAAATCAGTAGATTATAGCATTACATTCTTTCTTCACCTTGAAGCTCGAAGAACTTTATCCTTTTAAACGTATACTTTTTTTTATGTCTTCTGGCTTGTCATGGGACATGTTGGCTCCTCCCGCTATTCAGTTTTTTTTTAAACTAATAGTAGGTGGTTCCCCGCCCTATAGAAAGGGTTAATGTTTACACTCTCTGAGCTCTGTTACTATCAACAGATCCGGCTTGAAGGAACTCGACCGAATGGTTTTCCAACATGTTGGAAAACCTTGGTCGAAATCCCCTACTTTGAATGGGGATTGCGGGTCTTCATTCAAAGTAATGGCTGGGCTGCAGCTGAACGGCCCACAGGCGGCTGTGATCAGCTAGCTGCATTCCCGGAAGTGTGAAGGGGGCGGGTCCAGCACATCCCTGTGCGAGGGGAGGAGCGCAGGCTGGCTGACTCTCTGGCTGGGGAGAAGCAGAAACCAGGTCCCCACCGAGCAGGAAATGATGTGCCCATGTGGTGCACATTGATTCCCGTTTGATTACCCCACGATCAATCAAAGCATGGTGACGTCACCACGCTGTAATTGATCGCCGGTCGATTGCACAGAAATCTACACGTGTATGCCCAGCTTAAAAAGGTCATCTATAAAGGACTGATCTTTGAAATTACAACAAGGGCGTAAAAAATGTAAGCTCATTGCAAAAAAATGTTATACAATTGGTAAATTTCTTATTTCCTATACATTATTTCTTCTCCTTGAAACTTGTAGGCAAGTGATCACCAAAAGCACTACTTTTCAAGGACCTAAAAGGTCATCTACAGAGAACTGGCCTTTGAAATCAAATCATGGTGATGTGACCACACTATAATGAGTCTGGTACAAGCCGGCCTTGGATCCAGGTGTCTATGGCCGGCTTAAGGATCTATGACCACCAAAAATCACCACTTTTCAAAAAACTAAGAGGCCATCTACAAAGGGCTGTCCTTTAAAATTTAAACAAGGGCCTAAACATTTTAAGAGAATTTCACAAATATTTACAAAACTGGTAGATTAAATTGTGACTTTCTTTCTTCTCTGTGAAACCCATAGGCAAGGATCTATGACCTAGGTGCCCAACCTGCGGCCTGGGGGCCGCATGCGGCCCTATGGGCATTGTTCTGCGGCCCCCCTTGGTTCTCCACATGCGGCCCCCAAAACTGAACTGGTAATGCATAGGGCATAGTGACTCACCTGTGAAGTGGTCACACGCTGACCCGGCTTTCCTAATCAACGTTGGCTCCTACATTAGTAAAATTGTCAATGTTGCCCAGGTCTACATATGAGCGCTGCACCCAGGGGCAGGAGGGGGAGTAAGTGGGTGCTGTCGGGTTTTGCCTGACGGGATCTGGCCCACCACCTGCTGAGATATGTCGACAGGGGGAGGGTCTGGATCGATGTTATGTGCGGCCCTTTAGAGATGCCGAGGGCCGCACTTGTGGCCCTCCATATCAACTCTGTTGCCCACCACTGATCTATGACCACCAATTTTTAAAGGACCTAAAAGGTCACCTACCAAGGACTGGCCTTTAAAATGTAATCATAGTCTTCAATATTTTAGTATCATTTCAAATATATTTACAAAATTGGTAGATTTCATTGTGAGGCTCTTTCTTCTCCTTGAAACTCATAGGCAAGGATCTATGACCAAGGAAGGCACCACTTTTTAAAGGACCTAATAGGTCACCTACAAAGGACTGGCCTTTAAAATTAAGGGCAAGTCCTTCATAATGTTAAGCTAATTTTGAAAATATTTACAAAATTGGTAGATTACATTCTGACTTTCTTTCTTCTCCTTAAAACTATCTATGACCACTGAAGGAACCACTTTTTATGGGCCTACAAAGGACTGGTCTTTGTAGATGACCTTTCAGGCACTTAAAAGTGGTGCTTTCCTTGGTCATAGATCCTTGCCTATAAGTTTGAAGGAGAAGAAAGAACCTTTTAAATTATACTTAAATATTGAAGACCATGTTTAAATTTTAAAGGCCAGTCATTTGTAGGTGACCCTTTAGGTCCTTTAAAAAGTGGTGCCTTCAATGGTCATAGATCCTTGCCTACAAGCGTTGAGGAGAAGAAAGTCAGAATGTAATCTACCAATTTTGTAAATACTTTTAAAATTATCTTAAAATTTTGAAGGACTTGTTTTAATTTTTAAGGCCAGTCCTTAAAAATTTTAAGATAATTTCAAAAGTATTTACAAAACTGGTAGATTAAATTGTGACTTTCTTTCTTCTCCGTGAAACACATAGGCAAGGATCTATGATCACCACTTTTTAAAGGACCTAAAAGGTCACCTGCAAAGGACTGGCCTTCAAAATTTTAGGCTAATTTAAATAATATTTACAAAATTATTAGATTCTTTCTTCTCCTAAAACACGTAGGCAAGGATTCTTTCTTCTCCTAAAACTCGTAGGCAAGGATCTATGACCAAGGAAGACCCACTTTTTAAAGGACCTAACAGATCACCTACAAAGGACTGGCCGTTAAAATTAAAACACGTCCTTCAAGTTTTTAAGCTAATTTAAAAAATATTTACAAAATTGGTAGATTACATTGTGACAGTCTTTCTTCTCCTCAAAGCTAGTAGCAAGGATCTATGACCAAGGAAGCAACCACTTTTTAAAGGACCTAAAAGGTCACCTACAAAGAACGAGCCTTTAAAATGAAAACAAGTCCACTGAAGGAACCACGTTTTAAAATTTAAACATGGCTTTTAAAACCAAGGAAAGCACCACGTTTTTAAGTGCCAGAAAGGTCATCTACAAAGACCAGTCCTTTCAAGGCCCATAAAAAATGGTTCCTTCAGTGGTCATAGATAGTTTCAAGGAAAAGAAAGTCAGAATGTAATTGACACATTTTGTAAATACTTTCGAAATTAGCTTAAAAGTTTGAAGGGCTTGTTTTAAGTCCTTTGTAGGTGACCTTTTCGGTCCTTTAAAAAGTGGTACCTTCCTTGGTCATAGATCCTTGCCTATGATTTTCACGGAGAAGAAAGAACCTCACAATGTATTCTACCAATTTTGTAAATATATTTGAAATTACACTAAAATATTGAAGACCATGTTTCCATGACCCAAACCACTTTTTAAAGGACATAAAAGGTCATCTACAAAGGACTGGCCTTCAAAATTATAAGATCATTTCAAAAGTATTTACAAAATTGGAAGAATAAATTGTGACTTTCTTTCTTCTCCATGAAACCTATAGGCAAAGATCTATGACCAAGGAAAGCACCATTTTTTAAGTGTCAGAAAGGTCATCTACAAAGGACTTAAAACAAGTCCTTTAAAATTTTCAGCTAATTTCAAAAATATTTACAAAATTGGTAGATTACATCGTGACTTTCTTTCTTCTCCTTGAAACTATCTATGACCACTAGAGGAACCACTTTTTATGGGCCTACAAAGGACTGGCCTTCAAAATGTAAACATGGTCTTCAATATTTTAGAATAATTTTAAATATATTTATAAAATTGGTAAATAAGGTTCTTTCCTTTCCTTGAAACTCATAGTCAAGGATCTATGACCACTCTCTAAAGCACCTAAAAGGTCACCTACAAAGGACTTAAAACAAGTCCTTCAAAATTTGAAGCTAATTTCAAAAATATTTACAAAATTGGTAGATAGCATTCTGACTTTCTTTCTTCTTCTTGAAACTATATATGAAAACCAAAGGCACCACTTTTTATGGGCCTACAAAGGATTGTCCTTTAAAATTTAAACCTGAAAGGTCATCTACAAAGGACTTAAAACAAGGCTTTAAAAACATTTAAGATAATTTCAAAAGTATTTACATATAAATTGGTGATTAAATTAAATTCTGCTTTCTTTCTTCTCCTTCAAACTATCTATGACCATGGAAGGAACCACTTTTTATGGGCCTACAAAATTTGAATCCAATTTCAAAAATATTTACAAAATTGGTAGATTACATTGTGACTTTCTTTCTTCTCCTTGAAACCAAGTAAGGCACCACATATTAAAGGACCTAAGAGGTCACCTACAAAGGATGGGCCTTTAAAATTAAAACAAGTCCTTCTAAGTTTTAAGATAATTTAAAAAGTACTTACAAAATTGGTAGATTACATCGTGACAGTCTTTCTTCTCCTCAAAGCGCATAGGCAAGGCTCTATGACCAAGGAAGGCACCACTTTTTAAAGGACCAAAAAGGTCACCTACAAAGGAATGGCCTTTAAAATTTAATCATGGCTTGGGCCGTTGGCTCTGTGGACCCTTTCTGGTACTGTTTGTGATATTTCTATGAATATTCACACTTATTTTATTTTTTATTTTTTCTGTATGTCTGCTTGAAATTTTCTCAAAATAAAGTTATATAAAAAAATGTAATCATGGCTTTTAAAACCGAGGAAAGCACCACTTTTTAAGTGCCCGAAAAGTCATTTACAAAGGACTTAAAACAAGGCCTTAAAAATTTTAAGTTAATTTCGAAATTCTGACTTTCTTTGTTCTCCTTCAAACTATCTATGACCACTGAAGGAACCACTTTTTATGGGCCTTCAAATTTTTAATCTAATTAAAAATATATTTACAATATAATCGGTAGATTACATTCTGACTTTCTTTCTTCTCCTTAAAACTATATATGACAACCAAAGGCACCACTTTTTTATGGACCTACAAAGTATTGTCCTTTAAAATTTAAACCTGAAAGGTCATCTACAAAGGACTGAAAACAAGGCCTTAAAAATTGTAAGATAATTTCAAAAGTATTTACAAAATTGGTAGATTAAATTCTAAATTTCTTTCTTCTCCTTCAAACTCTCTATGACCACTGAAGGAACCACTTTTTATGGGCTTTCAAAATTTGAATCCAATTTCAAAAATATTTACAAAATTGGTAGATTACATTCTGACTTACTTTCTTCTCCTTGAAACTATCTATGACCACTGAAGGAACCACTTGTTATGGGCCTTCAAAATTTTAATCTAATTTAAAAAATATTGCTAGATTACATTGTCACAGTCTTGCCTCTCGTCAAAGCTCGTAGGCAAGGATCTATGACCACCGAAAGCACCACTTTTCAGAGAGCTAAGAGGCCATCTACAAAAGATAAGCTTTAGAAATTCAGGCCAGTCTACAGAACCCGAGCTGCGTTGTAAATGAATGTCCTGAAGGACACATTTCCCGCTGTGAAGGCCCCTCACGCCGAGAGCGATCTCGCACTCCTATTGACCACCAAGTAGCATAAATACTATTTTCCAATGGAAAAACATTGTATTTTCCTGTGACGGGGCACGGCAGTTCACCGTAATAATAGACGTTCCAGTTAAAAGGTGTTTTTGTTCCGAGCGTCGAAAGGTGGTGATTTGCCGCGAGTTGTCTGAGCCCAACGTGATTGCCGGCGATGTTTTCTGAACCACGTTTGACTTAAACGCTAACAGCTTGAGGTGAGTTTCTTTTTTTCCTTCTCCGTGTTTTCAGTTTTTAATTCTTCGCTGGAAGAAAGCAAAGCAATGAGAGGAAATGAGGATGACCTTGTGCCTGTGACCTGTGCCGGGTGAAGATTAGCGACATGAGCGCCGTGATGTATCATGTGTACGGATCGCGGATACGACTCCTGATTACTGCTGATTGCAGACCGCGGACTGCTAACGAGCGCGCTCGCTTTTTAATGGCCGGAAAGTTAATCATTATTTACAGAAAAAAAATCTGATTTCAATAATAAAAAAAAATGACATTTATCATTTATTAAAATAATCATATTCATTATAGAAACAGTTATAACAATTTATCCAAATTACAAATTGTCCAATCTAATTCTTAAGGGTTCAAATAAATTCTAATTTTTTAATTTCATGTTACAAATTTGAAACAGATTTTAGTATTTTTTTTATTTTTTATTATGTGATTGGAAGGTATATATCACTGCTATGTAGTGCTAGGCCCTCCCTGATAGAATACATA
>CM070041.1:89971-100870 GCA_036250615.1 Ptychadena robeensis
TGGGGTGGTTGGTCGTGTGTGGCCACCTTCATCTACCAGTTGGGGTGGTTGGTCGTGTGTTGCCGCCATCATCTACCAGTTGGGGTGGTTGGGCGTATGTGGCCACCTTCATCTACCAGTTGAGGCATTTGGCCATGTGTGGCCACCTTCATCTACCAGTTGGGGTGGTTGTTTGTGTGTCGCCGCCTTCATCTACCAGTTGGGGCGGTTGGTCGTGTGTGGCCACCTTCATCTACCAGTTGGGGCGGTTGGTCATGTGTCGCCGCCCTTGTCACCGCCTTCATCTACCAGTTGGGGCGGTTGCTTAGTCTCTGGATTCAGGTACTCTGCAGAGTGTTGTGTGCTTCTTCATTTACCTTGAAGATGGTTTTTAAACACCATGGGCATGTTGCTCTTGTGCTGCCTGGCACTCTTGTGTCTACCCACCTTGCACAACGCTGATCCACAGGCCAATCTTGCAGTTAGCAGTTAATAATTTAAACACAAAGGATTAACACCCAACCCCCGAACTTACAAACCTTATAAAAATAGCCCCGATATTTCACATTATGCAACAGGACATGCCAACCCCGTCCCCCCACTGCCCACCCTGTGTACATCCCTCAGAAATCGTTCCAACCCCCCCAAGAGCCGAATAATAGGGCACTGCCCTAAGTTAGGGGTTCAGTACAGAACGCAGCTCCTCTTTTTTAACCCTATGTGTGATGTATGTCTGTGTGTGTGTGTAAACATATTTAACCCCTTAAATACATTCAGCATTAAAAACCCTTAATATAATCTAGGGAACCCTTTCCTGCCCAGAGAGCTACACACAACCCTAGGCATTCAAGTACGGGTCTACAATTCTTGGGCGGTGCAGCCAAGCAGGATTTCAGGAGTAGGGTTATCATGAAGCCAATAACAACAGTTGTGTCTGGCCGCGTTCCACAAAGACCAGTGTGAACTTCCAACGCCATCGTCGGTCGTATTATCACTTGGTGGTAACCCAACTCCTGTGTGCTTTATTGCCCATCTCGGAGAGAGAGATGTCCCTACTGCAGGCTCCATACTGGGTGGCATGTGCAGGGTGTAGTCAGGGTCATCTTCTGGCCAGGCAGACAAGGAAAGAAGAAGGGCGGCTGGTTAGCTTTTTGGGATAATTCCTGGGGGAGGTAAAGTGAGGGAGAAGACACATGCGAGAGAGAGAGAAAGAATGCCAAAAAAAGATATAAAAAAAAAGAAAAAGAAAAGAAAAGTAGAAAGTAGAGAAGGTGCGTTGCAGAGGTGAAATGGCAAACAAACACATAGAACAGGAAAGGAGAATCATTAGTTCAGGAAGCTGGAACCAAGCAGGCAACATCCAATAACGATTGTGCTCCGAGCTCTCTATATACATATTTATAGCTGTATATACATAAACATTCAGTATTCCGGCTATCAAACGATGCGCTCCTATCTTTAGTACTAATACTGCAGGTACGAAGGTGTGCAGGAATATATACACACATATATATATGTATTTACATGGCAGAATAAATATATGTATATGTCAGATAAATCCATAACTCCTTATCTACATTCTGGCGTGACATGGACGGGTGAAGGACGGGTGAACCCAAATTTCCCAGTTTCTTTGTGCATTTGGCGCCACAATGGAGATGATGGTGCAAAAAGGTTGGCAATTAGCAAGGTGACGGTCTCACGCCAAAGGTATCGTCATCGAGGCAATTGCGTCTTGTCCCCTGTGTATAGATCGGGGTTTAATCATTGGCTGACCTTGAAATGATGATGGAAATGGGCCCAGTGATCGCTGGGATCTCTAGCTCCGCAATGGTTGGAAAAGCTACAGATGCCTGGCGTCCATGACATACATTGTAAAATCACACTTTCTTGTCATTATAAATACTACTAACACCTGGAAAAGAACTGACACTGTGACATTACAAGTTCTCCATGTTTTTTTTTTGAAGGTCCTAATGGATCATGTTGGGTATGTTCAACCAGCACAAAAAAATGTTGGCCAAAATCCTATAGAATGACTCCATGTTCACTGAGTAATATGGCAGGGCATACTCCCTGTAGTATAATTGGGCTTTAGTGACTTCTTGAGGTCACCACAGGAATATTCCTCTGTTATGTCCCCTGTTTGCTGGGAGAAGCAGGGACAGGGGTCTCCTGAGTGATGACGGGGCTGGTTTTCCTGCTTTTTTCCTTCCCGCTGGCTCCCAGGGGCCCCTGTTCCTTATTATCGGTCGGACGCTGCTTGCTGTGGGGCCCAGGGGCGGGAGAAGCGTGACCGTTCTTCTCGTCTGAAAAAAGTTGTTTAAGTACGTCAAAGAAGTTACTGATTGGGCGGCCTAGAGATAGAGAGAAAAACAGGGAAGGGAGAGAGGAGGGGAAGGGTAAGAGACAGGCAGAGAGAGAGAGAGAGAGAAAGGTAGAAAGACAGAATGAAAGAGGTTCGGGGGAAGCGGTAAAGTATACCCGTCACTTAGAGTGGAAGAGGCCGTTCTTCGGGGTCAGGTGATGCCAACTATTGGGTTCTCAACAATTTCAAACAACTTTATTTAGGTTTCTTTTTTAGGCCAAAGGCTTCCTTCCATGTGGTGACAGGTGCACTTTACAGAAGGGATGAAGAGTAAACGATGCAGAGGAAGTGGTGCGAGCAAGAGCGAAGGGGAACAAAATTAAAGGTTAAAGAAAAAGGGAAAGTAAAAATAATAAAAGTATAAGGAACTTAAATAAGTTTAATGATAAACCTAGACTTCCTCTCCATTATTTGGTGGATCTAGACTTGGTCAACCGCCAACCACGTGGCATGGAGGATGTCCATGACCATGTGGTGCTGGTTACTTGCCGCAGAGCTTGGCGCAGCACAATGGTGAATAGGGAACTTGTAGATGTCAATATGCTGTTTAAATTAAGTTCCCAACATGCCGATCGCGGGGGCCCACATGGGGAAACAGATCCCTGTCACCCCAAAGCTCGGTCAGCCAAAGAACGGACATGTCCGTAAATCTCTGGCCAATGCCATTAGTTTGAATGGGGACCGGCATCCCCATTGAAACTAAAGGCCAGGACACAATGGGTGCCCGTCTATGCTCGTCATGACGTGGTCATGCTGCACTCCACCTCTTATCTGTCGGTCCCCACTCGATACGTGTGTGGGGACCTTAAGTTCACCACTTTCTATATCAATAACCAATTACTCTCACATGTGTTTATTAACTTTACTGTTCCTTTAGAGTTGATTTATTGACATACTAATTATATTTTCATTACTGTAATTATATTTTTTACCCCCAAAAGTAGTTTTCCCAATATAGACCTTCATAGTGGGCACCATGTGTCCTCTTCTGGTCCTGCGATGGTTGCCTGGTGTAGCATCTGTGGAGCTTGGCAGGTTACCACCGCAGAGTGATCCAGGAAAATGATAGTCTGTACAAACCCTGCACCTCATCTGCACAAGCAGGGTGGGAACTTAGGAGTTACGCCCCCTTTCCTCCAAAGTTAGCCAGCTAATAGGAAGGAGGGGAGGTAAACCTTCTGATACCGGAAGTGACATCTGTGACATCACTTCCTGTATTTGAACAAGCAGGGTAGGAACTTGGGAGTTACCCCCCTCCAAAGTAAGACAGCTAATAGAACGAAGGGGAGGTAAACCTCCTGATACAGGAAGTGACGTATGTGACATCACTTCCTGAAATTGAATAAGCAGGGTGGGAACTTAGGAGTTACGCCCCCTTTCCTCCAAAGTTAGCCAGCTAATAGGAAGGAGGGCGGGTAAACCTTCTGATACCGGAAGTGACATCTGTGACATCACTTCCTGTATTTGAACAAGCGGGAACTTAGGAGTTACGCCCCCCCTTCCTCCAAAGTGAGCCAGCTAATAGGAGGAAGTGTAATATTGTAATACTGTAAGTGACATCACTTCCTGTATTATTTCCCTTATTTAATAGTAGTTGACAGACATGCTGCAAGTGTTCCTGGGATATGTAGTTCCATGATCAGACTACTATATTTTTCCTGGATCCCTTGACAGAGTGACTATGGTGGAGGGATGCTTGTTGAGGAACCGCTGCATCGGCAAACTGGTAGGCTTCATTGGTGCAGCACCATGCAGCCACCACAGGACCGAGAGGGGACTCGGCGCCAACTTTGAAGGTCTCGACCGGGGAGATCACGAAGGGAAGTTTGATTTTTTGGGAGTTTATTCTATAGGCCCGATCACCCGAGATCACCGCGATGCAGTTAAAACCTCTGGTGATGGCGGTCCATCACTCAAGTGGAAACAAACCCTAATTAAAAAGCCCGTAAACATGGTATCATCACCAATATTGCTGGAGATATAGAGAAGGGTGGAGAAAAATAAAGTTATAGCTCTAGCATGTTTTGCAAATTTGAACTCCATTTATACAAAAACTACTAGAAAACAGGTGTCAAATTCTGGCCAGGTGGCCAAAGTTGACCCACCAAGGAAATAAGTTTGGCCTTCAGATCTGCCGTATCGGCAGCAACCCTGCCAGCTGCACTTACGGCTGGTCGCGGCTGAACAAAATGCACGAGCGGTCACGGCTGAATACATGTCAATGCAGCCGCTAGTGCCGGCGCAAGTGGGGACAAGCCCAATGAAATTAATGGAAGCGGCTGCCCGGCTCAGAACCGCGCTGCCGCATGCCCAGCTTCGCCAGTGGGGACAAAACCATTACCCTGGGAGTAGAGAACTACACAAGGGTAGTGAGTTCAGCTGGTAGGGGGGCTGCAGAGAAAGCAGATCTGGGGAGAAGGGTACCAGAATTGGTCTGGAGGAATGCTAAGTACAACTCTTCACACAGAGATGGACCCATTGGCCAAAAATGCCCTGCAGTGCAATTATATTGTTAAATAAATATCAAGGTTGGCCCGCAACTTTGAGTTTTTAAATTTGGGCTCATTGTGTATTTGAGTTTGACACCCCTGTGCTAGAGCAATACAACCCTTTCTGCATCTTCAGCAATGTTGGTGATGTTGCCATGTTTAGGGGCTTTGCATTGAAATTAACTAGAACAAATACAGTGACCATCTCTAACTAATACCCATGGCTGCAGCCAAAGTGCGTTGGGTGGCCATTCAGACTGAACTTACATTACCATGCGTTGCAGTTCCACCTCCATGAACCCGGCCTTAGTTATCTCTTTGCAAGCTACTTGTATCCTATGGACCAGCTTCTACTTTCCATTAAACTATGTCCTATATAATAAAATATGATCTTCATATTCGTGTGGGGAACACTTGTGATAAGAGGAGAGCCGTGTCACATGACCTTTTCTCCGGACATATACCATGTGGTCTATCTCATTCATAACAATGTGGGCACAATGTATTGTCAGGGGGAAGCCCCCTGAGGTACTTTCTGCTTAGATAGAGCTAGTCATGTGACCTTGCTGTCCTTTTGAATTGTCATTGATCAACTCTCCATCCTGTAGCCTGCAGAGTACATTTTTGAGCCCCCTAACTTACCACTAATTGGGGTCTATATTTAATGATCACTTGGGTTGGTCTACCTGCTACGGGTGTCTCTCATTTAAATTTAGGCAGCCAATTCAAAATGGCCACCTAAATTTAAAGGAGAGACACCTGTAGCAGGTAGACCAACCCAAGTGATCATTAAAGCAGTAAAAAAATCAGTTAAAGAACTTGGGATAGTTCAAACCATAAAACTGCCCTATCCACTTCTAGACATTAGAGATCCGCTGCCCTGTCAGAGGGGGGCAGCACAATGATAATTGTGAGTTTTAAGAAGGTTTAATGACAACTTGGGTTGGTCTACCTGCTACGGGTGTCTCTCTCTTTAAATTTAGGTGGCCATTTTGAATTGATAAAATCAGTTGAAGAACTTGGTATAGTTCAAACTATAAAACTACCATATCCACTTCTAGACATTAGAGATCCACTGCCCCGGCAGAGGGGGGCTGCGCAGTGATAACTGTGAGTTTTTAGAAGGTTTAATGATCACTAGGGTTGGTCTACCTGCTACGGGTGTCTCTCTCTTTAAATGTAGGCGGCCATTTTGAATTGGCCACCCAGCAGTACTAAAATCAGTTGAAGAACTTAGTGTAGTTCAACCCATAAAACTATCCACTTCTAGACATTAGAAATCCACTGCCTCGGCAGAGGGGGGCTCAGAGAATAAATAAATAAAAAGAATGGTAAAGTAAGTGAGGCCAAAAAGGGAAGTTAGGAAAGGGATAGGAAAGGAGGAGAGAGAGAGAGATAGATGTCGCTTGCACATGAGAGCACTGATATGCAGAGACAGCCACAGACAGATATGAGACAATATGACAGATACAGATGAAGACAAATCATTCGGAGAATTCTGCGCATGGAACATTTTACAAGCAATCCATCAGCTCTGTTGTCATAGAAAGCCGCAATAGGCTGCAGACTTTACAAGGCATCGAGCTGGGTGACAGGCGGACACATGAAGCGATTAGAGGACAAGGGGACTCTCGTTAGCGTGACGGCGGTGAAAAAAAGAAGCAGCAAATGGGGTGAAGGAAGCAGAGCAGGAGCCGATTATATAGTGTGTCTTGTTCAAGCCTGCAAAGGATTCTGGGAAGTAATGTGTTGAAAATGTGGAGTTAGAGTAGAGTGGCGAGTGGGCAATGTAGAGCCGGCCATACAGCCAAAGGGTCATGGTATATCCTCTATGTCAGTGGCCCCGAAAGTGACGTCGCAAAGTGTCTCTACCTGTATTTGGAACAAGTGCCCCCCTCCCTTGTGCAAATCATGTGCGGGGTGGGAAGTTAGGAGGGACAGTAATGGGTACTTCCCCCTATGTTAAGGGCTTGTTCCCACTAGAGCGATCGGGCAGCAGACAAGCGCGTTTTTAATCGTCCTCCTGTTAAATATAATTGCTTAGTTACCATTTAAGCTGATGGGCGTGGTCGCGCGCACACGGCATTTGTGGCGTTAACGCGTGCACACGCCATTTACGGCGTGAAGGCGCGCACAGGCCATTTAGAGCGTGATCACGGACGCAATTTAGGGCGCGATTTGGAACGCTACCCTAACGAGTTTTTAATCATGTGCCATACCCGATCGCATCCTCTAGCTGAAAATCGTGTCGATTCATGTCTATGGACACGGTCAAAAAACGCGTCCCCAGTGAATAGGGACACAATATTTTACTGCTTCCATTCATTTCCTATTGAATGATCAAAAGCGATCAGAATAAAAGGTTGGATCGCGTGCCAAACCATGGACGTGGTGGCGCGATTAAAGACGTGTCCATCAGTGGCCAATGGCTCTAGTGGACCAAGCCCTATGAGGGAGGGGGATTACTCTTCGTTACTTCCGACCCCACTGATGCTTTCAGTGAACCAAGGGGGTCCCAACCCACTGTTCTATGTGATGTCATGTGACCCAATGGCAGAACCTCATTGGTTTCTACCATAACCATAGTACCTGGTGGATTGGACCCCAGTTGGGATGTATGTCTAGTACATAGAGTTGGTCCTAAATTTCGACTACTTTTTTGGGGGGGCTTGTCCGGGATAAATTTCGACTACTTAATTTCTTGAACTTGGTATCAACCATCATGTCGATTTTGGGTAGGGTTGACCTAGCATTGCTCTAGCACATGTAGTTTTTATATATCATTTAATACATTATAAAGCCAATGTGAAACATTTCAAGTTGAAATTAAGTTCAAAAGTCAAGTCAATATGTTTCAAATTCGAAATTTTGACTTAACCTTCAACTTTATTTATGCAAAAACCGCATGTGCTAGAGCAATACTTATTTTATGTCCCACATCTCCAGTAATTTGGGTGATGATACCATGTCCACATTTGCCAGGGGGATTCCCCGCGGTTTGCAGGCAGTTTGCCCGCGACTTAGGGTGCACTTCCGCCGATGGCTATTGAAGCTGCAGAGGGAAGACGAGGAAAATCAGCGCCTGAACAGCATCGGGTGATGTTTTTTCAAGTCTCGGAGACACCTCCATTGATCTCCAATGGAGGTGTCTCTGTCAACTCCGCACAGTGCTGCTTTGAAGACGCGGCCACCCGCAGCTTCAAATGACCACCGCGTGCGTGCTGCTCAGTATACGTACAGTGGACACTGTCCCATTTATTTGCAGCAGTGTCAAAATTCCGTGACCATCTCTATGTCCTAGCCATACATCCCAGTGGGGATCCAATCCACCAGGCCCTTGTATGGTGTGTATGGCCCTCATGGTAGATGCCAAGGAGGTAATGCTATTGGATTGTTGTGTGTGTGGCCAACAAAAGTGGGGCAATCTGATTTTATGTCAACAAAACGTGGGCAGGAAGGCAAAAATATATGTGTAGGGAGTGACTTATGAACAATAACTTATCTGCTTGAACTTGTCTTCCTATACGAAAAGCCTATACAAATGCAAAGCCCGGATTCCAGACTAAGGGATATTTTTTGGCAGGTGAACTGATTTGAAGGTATCTTATTTGTATCATAACAATAACAGAACAAACTAACCCCTGTTTGTGTATGGGTAACCTACGAGGGCAAATGTCCTAACCAGTTTAGGCAAAAGTTCCACCAAATGGTTGCCAGTACAATGGACGGCTCAGAGTTATAAATCATAAACGTTCTGGAAATCCTAATCGTTTGGCCGCTGCGTTGGAAATACTATATAATCAGGCCCATTTCCAGCTTTTATGAAAGGGTGACATTGGCAAAAACTTATGAGGATGATATGAGTTTGTTGTCCAGGACAAGCAACATGATAGGGTTACAGAATGCCTAAGGTCCACATCCTTCAATTACCCTTAAGGCCTCAAATATACAAAATGGAGGATAAAGAAAGGGTATGGCAACGGACAACCGACTCCAATGTATGATTAGTCTACTGCGCGTCCTACTTCCACTTCTCCAGTCCTCCACTTTTATACATTGGCCCATTCTGAAGAAGACCACCTTCATGTTCCAAGTTCTGGCCCAAACACTATAACTTCGTGTCCACATAAACTGCAATGAAAAGTGATGGAACTCACGGCTTGAGAATGATGACCATAAACCATGACCGGGGCCATTAATCAAAAATGGAGGTAACCAACGTTATCATGAAAGGGCCAGAGGGTTGATGAGGGGAATGACGAATGAAGGGGCAACATGAACTGGAGGGAACACCACGTGGCTGATGGAGAGACACAAAAAGAAAACCTGAAATTTTGTGAGGAGCGGTGAAAGAGAGAAAAGACAGAAAGAGAGACGGGGTGGGTACAGTGGGAGAGCCGCACGTGTCGGAAGAAAAATACTGACTAAATTTATTCTTCTAGATCAGGGGTGTCAAGCTTCGGCCTGCGGGCCAAATACGGCCCACAATGTAATTATATTCGGCCCATAAATGATTTTTTAAAATTTTATTTAAGAAATTAATGTCACAATTGTGTCTCAGGGCCGTTTCTAGCCCTTCAGGGGCCCTATGTAAGTTCATGCATGGCAGATATGAGAGAGACTGCGCTAGGGGCCTCCTAGTGGGAGAAACGCCCCTGTGTGTTATAGTATTACACTTTCCGTGTTCCAATTTTCATTTGTTTCCATATGAAAATGTTTATCGTTCTTATAAGGAAACTTCCCCAACTGTAGACATTTGTTTAATAAATCTCCAGGTTGGGCCGTGACATTGTCCAAGTGCTTGGGCCGTGACATTGTCCAAGTGCTTGGGCCGTGACATTGTCCAAGTGCTTGGCCCCACTGTGTGTTTGAGATTGACACCCCTGACCTAGATTAGGCTCAAATAAAGATTTACTCCAACGAAACAAAGCTGGGGCATTTAAAAAGAAAATGGTGGCCAAAAAGATGTAATAACGCTACCTACATGAAGGGATCACATCCCTCCATTTTGCAGCCTAGTTCCCTCTCAATCTAAAGGAACACCTCTAGGATAATTTCATGCATTGGTTTCTTCTTGCCCAACCTACCTGGCCTCGTGAATGGCCTTTTGATTGAAAGGGCACACATCTCTATATATATAATGTGGAAAGCCTTCTTAAAGATGTAAGATGGTCACACACAGGGGCGGTACTAGGGAGATTGGCACCCTGGGCAAGCGCATCCCCACGGGAAACCATCACTGGTGAAGTGCACTCTCAAGGGGCGTGAGATTTACTGACTGTGTCCCGAGCCCCCGAACATTCCCAGGTGGGCTGCTGGTCACTCCTTGATCTTCTCTCTACCCGGGTGGCTGCGCGATTAATAGGCATCTGCCCCAATGCCACCCCCGACATGATGCCGCCCTGTATAACCGCCCATGCCTAAAGCCGCCACTGGTCACACAATTTTGACTTTGTCAGTTACGATGTCATCACCAAAACTGTTGGGGATCAGTGGGAGGGTTGTGAGAATTGTACAAAGAAGTTTGTTGCATAAATTAAATTTTGTTGGGTTGAAATTTTGGCTTTCTCTATTGTTCACTCAATCCTTATTCTTGCTGATGACACCATGTTCAGTGGCTTTGCAATCAACTCCCAAACCAACTAGTCGAAAATTTACAGCCATCTCTATTCTTTGAGAAGGTTTTCCACAACAGATATGTGGAGATGTGTGCCCATTCAGTTGCAAGGCCATTCACGAGGCCAGGTAGGTTGGGGAGGGCGGAACCAGGTGTTCATTTAGGTTGAGATCTTCGTGCCGGAGTTCCTCCAAGTCCAACTGTTTTTATTGGCTTGGTTTATTAGGGTAGCCACATGCTTTCCGCAATATAGAGTATTACTAATTGAATAATGCGTTGGAAGTAATTGCGTAAAACTTGTCTGAAAATTGTACTTGGGGGCTTAGACATATTGGTTCATTTGAGGATTTTCAATTGCCAAAGATTCTCTGTTGTAAATGAAGAAGTAGACGCACCTACATTCTTTCTGTATTATGTGCACTACATAGTGTAGTATGTGGGATAAA
>CM070041.1:207312-253088 GCA_036250615.1 Ptychadena robeensis
AGAGACAGACACAGAGGACAGAGACAGACACAGAGGACAGAGACAGACACAGAGGACAGATATGAGAGAACTGAACAGCGCCCATTACCTGGTATTCTGATCCATTATACACACAAACTGGTTTCGGAACTGCGGAGAGAGGAAGAGAACGGGAAGTTTATGTCAGGGCAAAAAATCAAACATTTACCGACAACTGGTTACTTAAAAAAATCAGAGATCCTGCCAGAAATCCTGTGAGCTCCTCTGGCGCTTCCCCTTCTCTAAGCCCACCGGGTAAGAGTTGATGAAGATTTAGCTTGCGCTATATTGAGTATTTCGGAAGATTGCTGCATTTTATCTCTCAGAAAGCTCTTACCCTGAGCAGTGACCCGCTTCTGCTGCATGATGACAGGCATCACTAGGGTGGTGCGGGGAGTGCGGCCCTCGCTGGATGATACCCCTGCTGCATCATCATAGGGTGACAGAGCTGCCACTCTACCCCATTTCCTGTATTCCAGCTGATCCCTGGTGGTAAATCCCTATCTGTGCATCCTCGGCTTCCCTTTAGACGTGCCTGCTGTACACTGGTCGAGATCTGGCCAAAGGTAGCCATACACGGGTCGATCAATCACCATGCGGCCCACCTTATTTGATCAATTCCCTTTAAAAAAATGTTGATAGAACAGGGGTCCGACATGCCGTCAGGGCCCCATACCCTGATATTTTCGGGACCCCCGGGTTGTTGATCATCATTACTTTGGATGGGGAAAAATGGTATGGGACAGAAATGTGCAAAATAGTGAAAATGTCGAGCGATTCTTTGTGTCACCGCGTCGCAAACGATCGTTCTTCAATCGCATGGGTATTGACCCATGTAAAGGGAAGCAGGGGTTTCTCACCACCATGTGAGATATAAGTGCAGCCCTAGCTGGTTTACTTGGACATCTGCCATGATACTTTGTTCTCTCTTGGTGATGCCTGTTCCTGCAGCATCTCCCCTGGATCACTATCCACACATATCCATGCACCCTCAGCATACTTTTAGTGGCGCATTCTGATACTCGTGGAGGTAGAATGTCCAAGGCTGATCAAATTGAATTTAGCACTTCAGCCTAAAGGCTGCCATACACACCCCGATGGGTGCAGGCAGACCAGTCCCGATGACGTCGTCACGTTTGCACCCTGGTGCATTATGGGGCCCCTTCAGTCGGCCGGCACCCTTTGTGTGCCGGCCATTAGCCGACCGGCGTCTTCATTGCAGCTAATGCCATCGGCTTCCATCGGCCAGAGAATATCGGACATGTCCACATGTGGGCACATGCCGATAAGCGGCCGATTTTTCCGCTGATCCACGGTGCGAGCGCGCACGCCCGTCGGTCAGGTGAAAAATCGCCCGCTTATCGGCGTGTGTATGGCCAGCATAATAGTAGGTGATTGCCCTCTGCCCCTGCTGTGTGTATATATATCTGTACAATATTGGTGTGCGATTTCATTACTATGGGGTGACACCAGTGGCGTAGGAACCACGATAGCAGCCATAGCAGTGCTATGGGGCCCATATTCACAAGGGGGCCCACCACTCCTGGAAGGGCAGGGATTGGAGTAACAGATTGGGATGGGGAGGACATAACATTTTTTGCTATGGGGCCCAGTCATGTCTAGCTACCTGGGTGACACCATGGGTTTCCAGCACCGGGTGACATCAAACCTTGTGACAGGAAAACGTCATAATACCAGCAGAGCGCCCTTCATCTTTCAATCCAGCCGACTCTCCGGACATAACAGCGGAAACGTGATATTTGGGTTTGGAGAAGGAGACTTTTACTTACCACATTGGTAGACTGGACAGCAGCCTCCCTCGACGGTCTTCAGAACAGCTTCGTATCCGAGCGCACACACCGCCTTCACCCCGGAACACAGACTGAGGTTACACCCTGAGAGCAGAAATCAGCAATTACTCCACAAATAAAGGTAAAAGTGGGAGATCCCATTGGTTAGATTTGTGAAGTTAGGGAAATTTACCCTGAGCCACTCTCAGGAGTACCACCTGGGGGGAAGGGTTGGGGGGTAATACAGCATTTGTATGGAGACAAAACTGTTGATGTAAATTATGTTTATTGTACAATTGTTTGTCAGTCAGTGTTGGGCTTTGAACCCATGACCGGCTGCACCTCAGACGGTGGCTCTTCTCTCTAGGCTACCGTCCTCTTTGGACTACTTGCTTTTGAATCTCCATAATCTTTCTTGTTCCTGCCTGCCTAGCTAATTTACCGTGATCATTGACACCTGCTACTTCCCCTATAAAGCCCAACCCTCGGCTACCTTCCCTTGCTGATTATTGTGCTCCTGAGCCTTGATCGTGCTACACCTCCTCCACTCCTCTGCAATTACTGATTAACCGCTGCTGACCTCGGAACTGCCCCTGACTACTCTACTGCCTGATCCCTCACTACTGTCTACTGCTGCCAACCCGGATTGTCTGACTACATTTATTGCCGCCTGCCCGGACCTACTGCCTGTTATCTGACCTCGCCTTTGCTCTATCGTGCTACCAGCTGCATCCTGCGGTCTTTGCCACTGGGCTTCTCTCCCCTCTCCAGCCTCAGTGTCCTCAGACTCAGGTGAGCCTACGGACCTAACAGTCAGCCTTCATATTCTAATCTCCCCACAGAGATCTGTTAAAGCTTCGGACCTGAAGAAGCCCAATAATAGGGCGAAACGCATAGACGTGAGCGCGAGTCACTTTAACTTTCCTTCACAATAAGCATTTTACTCACGGCATTCGGTGACATGACAGCAGGGGTTAGACTGGTCGAGCACAGACACGGGCATATATCCTTCCTCGGTGCAGGCCACAGGGACGGGCTCCGCGCACGGCTTCTCCTCGCACACCACGCTCATCGTGAGACTATCGCAGATACAGGTCTGACAGTTGCTGTCCCATGTTTGTCCGGGCTGGAAGGAAATCAACAGCTTCAGCTCACATTGTTCTCAATCTACAAACGTCCTCTGATTATTTACGTCTCGGATGACTTACCTCTCGGGGCATTCCATCGGGGCCGGTACATCCTGCAGGAAAAGAGAGGACATTTAGGACTCTAGATGAGAAGCCCATGGGTTCTCAGAACCGAAAACAAACCTTTCATTGTATCTGCCAAGGACACTGTATTTTTAACAATGGAATGAAAGATCAATCGAGAAGTTGGTGTGTGCATGGTGGCCTGGCAGTCCTTATCTCTGAATATGACTGGGAGAAAACACCTACTGTCATGGTGTCAACCAGGGGTTGTCCTAGTGACACTTCTGGTCACTTCAGGTGGTGCTTGTGAGGTGAGGGGGTGCTCTCATACATATGGAGGTGAGACTTCTGTCCCAACAACCCCCTCCCCTCAGAAAGCATCTCCACTCCTGAGCAATGTGGGAGGGGGGGGGGGGTGTTGAGTCTTCTCTCTAACCAGGCATGCTCACGGATAGGCAACCGCCCTGAAAAACCATTATAAACGCCCCCAGTGGCCACTCCCGATACTGCACCCTGAGTCAAGCCTGGTGAATAAAGATGGAATCTCTCATATAATTCCAGGAAACAGCAGGTTTCGCCCCCATCATACCAGCTCAGAGGTAAGTCACACTATCAATTTGATTTATGATATGTCTCACCTTTGATTGTACTCTTCATCTTCCTATCAGTAGGGCCCCCATACACCTTTAGATTTCTCTGTCAGATTTCCTTTAGATCTCCATTAGTTTTACCAAAACCATGTAATATGAGGGACTTTCTAAACCATCAAGTCTACCTGTGTTCAATCACAGAGGACCCCGCACTACATAGTTGTTGGTAGATCTAAAGGAAATCTGACAGAGTGATCTAAAGGTGTATGGGGGGCTTAACTGTAACCATTATTTGGGACTGAACGCTGTGTGTTTGTAAACTTTTTAATAAAAATCTATTGAAAAGTAGTGTTGAGCACGAGTATTCTTATCGCACATTTTTATTACGAATATCAGGACTTTGCAAATATCTCGAATATTCGAGACTCTGGGGAAAGCAGCATGCATTGCACACAAAATATTCGCAAAGAATTCACAATTGTCTTATGTGGTTTCACATTCTCCGCTGCAACTTCACGTTTTGCCACTAGATGTCACTGTGACAGCGCCCCCCTTGGCATACCTTCGCGCCCCCCAGTTTGGCAACCACTAATCTACCCGAAAGTAACGCTACTTACCACAGAGGGTGACACATTTGTCTGATATGGTGTTGAATTTGGTAGTGCCCTCGGGACAGTAGCACCCTTCCAGGAAATCGTCGGTCTGGTTGTAGAATACTTTGTTGTACCTGGATATAAACAAAGCAAAGAGCAAATAAATAACAATGGTGACCAACGATAAAACTTACCAACGATAAAAACAACTCCCAAAAGTAAGAAAGTAGACTACACACTTACCTGGAGTTACAGGTTGGTTCTACGGTAGGTCCGCAGGCTTTATACTCGAGATGTGAGGAACAGTTCTTGGCTGTATAAAGAGATAGACACCGTGTGTAATATTCATAGAAAGCGACGCAGGCGATATAACGAGCGTCATTGGCCCGTCTAACTGAGCGTGTACTTACGGCATGCACCCTCAGTGCTGTCTCTCCAGTCTACGCAGACTCCTTCCAGTCCACAAAACCTGGCGTAGGTCTGTAAGCTGGAGCAGAGGACTTCCCCTTGTGTCTTGGTACAACCATCACTAACACAAGCCTGATAGAAGGGCTCTGGTGGGACAACTGCATGGCATTCCTCAAACACGCTGAGAGAAAAGGACAAAGGTAAGTCGCTTTACCAAACAATCAAGTCTCTACACAACTCAACACTACAAGCGATCTGTACATTGACGGCAAGTGTTCACTGGGGGCATCTTGTGGCTGAAGATAGTATTCCCATTTAAGATTAAAGCTGGAACACATTAAAAAGCTGTACAAACAACTTCACTTTATCATGTATAAACTACTGTAACAGGTAAATTTTTTAGATTACCAGATTTTGTTCAGTTTGTATTGTTAAATGTATACAATTTATGTCAGTTCGATAACATTAATTACTATGAAAGGTTGCAGTTAGGGGTGTAAAACCAGGACTCTCAGTTGTAAATGACTAATAATAAAAAAAGATTGGACTTCTATGGAAGTTGGAGATCTGAGGGTAAAAGTCAGAGAAGACATATGTAAGGGTAAAATCTGAGAAGAGAAAAGCATTGTGATAGCTGGAATATGACTATGAAAGGATGACATTTGGACTGCAGGTAGTCTCAGGGGAGGTGGGAGGGGTCTGGGATACAGATGAGAGTCATGACGGGATTGTGTAGGGTGAGGGGTCCGGGATACCGAGGGGGGTCCATCGAGGATGTAGGTGGACGGGGGCTCCTTGGGGATCAGAGGGTTGGGGTCATGGAGGATTGGAGGGGGAGGGTCGGGACAGAGAGAGTCATGCGAGGATGGAGGTGAGGGGGTCAGGGGGGAACAGAGGGGGTCATGCAGGAGTAGGGGGAGGGGGTCCGGATAAAGAGGGGGTCATTGCAGGATTAGGTGGAGGGGGTACGAGATACAGAGGGGGTCATGGGGAGTAGGGGGAGGGCGTCAGGGGATGATACAGAGGGGGTCATGCAGTCAGGATGTAGGTGGAGGGTGTCCGGGATGGATACAGGGGGCCGGTCATGGAGGATGTAGGTGGAGGGGTCCGGGATACAGAGGGGGGGGTCAAAGGCAGGACTGGTAGGTGGAGGGGTCCGAGAGATACAGAGGGGTCATGGAGGATGTAGGGGGAGGGGTCCGGGGATACAGCGAGAGTCATGTGAGGATGTAGGGTCGGGATACAGAGGGGGGGTCATTGCAGATGTAGGTGGAGGGTCCGGGATACAGAGGGGTCATGGCGGATGTAGGGGGAGGGGTCCGGGCTACAGAGGGGGTAATGCAGGATGTAGGTGATGAGCGGGTTGGGGATACAGAGGGGGTCATTAATGCAGGTATGTAGGTGGAGGGGGTCGGTGAGACAGCGGGGGTTCTGTGCCCCGGATGTAGGGGGAGCGGGCCGGTCTACAGAGGGGCTCATGCAGGCATGTTAGGTGGAGGGGGTATGGGATACAGGAGGGGGGTTCATGCAGGATGTTAGGTGGAGGGTCCGGGATACAAGCGGGGGTCAGGCGGATGTGTGGAGGGGTCCGAGCATAACAAAAGGGGGTCCAGCAGGATGTAGGTGGGAGAGGTCCGGGATAAGAGGGGGTTCATGGCGAGGATGTAGGTAGAGGGGGTCCGGGGGATTACAGAGGCTCCGCGGTCATGTCAGGATGTAGGTGGGTGGAGGGGTCCGGGATACAGAGGGGGGTCATGCAGGATGTATTGGAGGTGGAGGGGTTTCCCGGGGTACAGAGAGGGGGTTCATGGAGGATGAGGGTGGAGGGTCCGGGGGATACATGAGAGGGGTCAGCAGGATGTAGGTGAAGGGGATACCGAGTGATACAAAGGGGGGTCATGCAGGCTGTACGTGGAGGACGTACGCGCGATACAGACGGGGGTCATGGGGCAGGTAGTTGGAGGGGTCCGGGATACAGAGGGGGTCATGCAGGATGTAGTGGAGGGGGCTTGATCGGGGATACAGGGGGGGTTGTATGGCAGGATTGTAGGTGAGAGGGGTCCGGGATACAGAGTGGGTACGTGCAGGATGTAGGTCGCGAGGGGGGTTCGGTATCAGAGGGGCTCATGCAGGATGTAGGTTGGAGGGGTCAGGGATACAGAGGGGGCGTTGCAGGATGAGGTGGAGGGGGTCGGTATACAGAGGGGCTCATGGGCCAGGATGTAGGTGGAGGGGTCCAGTATAAGAGGGGCTTCTGCCAGGATGTAGGTGGAGGGGGTTCGGAATACAGACGGGGGTCATTGCAGGATGTACGGTGGAGGGGTACGGGACGGATACAGAGGGGGTCATGCAGAGGAGGTAGGTTAGACGGGGGATAGGAGGATGGACAGAGACTTCGCCTTACTGGGGTCTGCAAAATGTAGTGGTGGAGGGGGTCAGGGATACAGAGGGGGTCATTCAGGATATGTAGGGGGAGGGGTTCGGATACAGCAGGGGGGTCATGGAGGATGTGAGGGGGAGGGGTCAGGGTTTTTTTGTTTTTTTGTACAGGGGAGTCATGCAGGATGTAGGTAGAGGGGTCTGGCTACAGAGGGGTCATGCAGTGGATGTAGGTGGAGGGGGTCTCAGGATACGAGGGAGGTCATGGAGGATTGTAGGGGGAGGGGTCTGGGAAACAGAGAGCGTCATGGAGAGGACTGTAGGTGGAGGGGGTCCGGGATACCAGAGGGGGTTCGGCAGGATGAGAGGGGGAAGGGGGGTAAAGGGGAGAGGAGAAAGAAGGGGTGGATCAAATGGGATGAAACGAGGTATTGGAGCGAATGGAATGGGGTGAGTGCGCTACCCTAACGACAGAGAAGCGGGATCCCGATCCTCGTTTGCGAGGTGGCGAGTAGGTAGGTTTACAAAGAGGTTTTCCCAAAAGCCGAGCAACAGAGCTGCAGAGATTTACGGTTCCCTGGCCACGTCACGTGTGGTCGGCTAAGTGTGCCATAGCCAGGGTAAGCGAAGGCAAGTTCGTTGGGGAAACGGCGCCGGTGTTGGATCGCGAGGAGAGCGGGGAAGGGAGTTCCTGGGCAGGGGATATGAGGGATTTAGGCGGGGAAAAGGGAGACCACCATGAAGGTAGGAATAGCATTTTAACACACAATCTCCATATAATGGAGGAGGGATGTAGGGGGAGGGGGGTATGGGATACAGAGAGAGTCCATGGAGTGATGTAGGGGAGGGGTCCCGGGATAAAGAGGGGGTCAGGCAGGATGTAGGTGGAGGAGTGGTCCGGGATACAAGGGTGGTACGGCAGGATGTAGGTGGAGGGCGGTCCGAGATAAAGGGGGTCATGGAGGATGTAGGGGGAGGGGGTCCGGATACAGAGGGGGTCATCGCAGGATGTAGGTGGAGGGGGTCCGGGATACAGAGTGGGGGTCATGGAGCGATGTAGTGGAGGGGGGGGTAGGGAACAGAGGGGGCGGGTCAGGCAGGAGGATGTAGATGGCAGGGGTCCGAGGATACAGAGGGGGGTCATGGAGGATGTAGGGGGAGGGGTCCGGGATACAGAGAGAGTCATGGAGGATGTTGTAGGGGTCGTGATACAGAGGGAGGTCATGCGGATAGGATGTAGGTGGAGGGCAGGGGTCCGGAACAGAGGGGGTCACTGGGGATGTAGGGGGAGGCGGTCGGGATTACAGAGGGGTCAGGCAGGATTGTTAAAAGGTGGAGGGGTCTGGGATACAGAGGGGGGGTCTGCAGGATGTAAGGTGGAGGGTCCGGGAACAGACGAGGGTTCGTGCAGGGATGTAGGTGGGAGGGGTCCAGGTATTATAGTACAGAGGGGCGTCATGCAGGAGAGGATGTAGGTGGAGGGGGTCTGGTGAATATCATATTGAAGGGGGTCCATGCAGGGATGTTTATGGTGGAGGGGTCATGGTATAGAGGGGCGTCATGAGCCAGGATTGTAGTTGGGACGGGGTCTGGGATTACAGATGGTGGCTCATGTCAGGAGCGATGTAGGTGGAGGGGTCTGAGGGATTATGAGGGGGTCAGGCAGGGCAGCGTAGGTGGAGGGGTCCGTTATACGAGGGGGTCAGCAGGATGTAAGGTGGACGGGGTTCCGGTGGATACAGAGGGGGTTAATGCAGATGTAGGTGAAGGGACTCCAGGAACACGACTGGGGGTAATGCAGGATGTAGGTGGGGGCGTTCGGCTACAAAGGGGGTCGTGAAGGATGTAGGTGGAGTGGTCGGTAGGTATACAAGAGGGGCCGTCAGTAAGGATGTAGGTGATTGGGGTCCGGATACAGAGGGGGTCGTGAAAGTGATGTAGGTGATAGGGATCCAAGGTACAGCAGGGGGCTCATGCAGGAGGTAGGGGAGGGGGTACGGGATACAGACGGGGGTGTCTGCAGGATGTAGTGGGAAGGGGCCGGGAGGGAGATAAAGAGGGGGTCGTGCCAGGATTTGCCTATGGTGTCGACAAGGGGTGGGTCGGGGGATTAACAGAGGGGGTCATGCAGGATGTAGGTGGGGGGTCAGGGAGATAAGAGGGCGTCATGCATGCGATGTAGGTGCGAGGGGTTCCGGATGACAGGGGGGGTCATGCCAGGATGTAGGTGGAGGGATCCGGGATACAGAGCGGGGTCCTTGCAGGATGTAGGGTGGAATGGGGTACTGGGATAAAGGGGGGGTTCATGCCAGGATGTAGGATGTAGGGGGAGGGGGTAAGGATAAAGAGGGGGGTACATGAGGATGTAATGGGGAGGGGTACGGGACTACAGAGGGGGTCATGCACAGGATGTAGGTGGAGGGGAGTCGGCGCAGAGATACAGAGGGGGGCATGACAGGACTGTTAGGTGGAGGGGCCCGATGTACAGAGGGGCTCATGCAGGAATGTAGGTGGAGGGGCTCCGGGATTACAGATGGGTCATGAAGGATGTAGGTGAGGGGTCCGGGATACAGAGGGGCCGTAGTCATGCAGGGATGTAGTGGTGGAGGCGGTCCCAGGATACAGAGGGGGCATGCAGGATATATAGGTGGAGGGGTCCGATTACAGAGGGGGTCATGCAGGGTGTAGGTCTGGGAGGCGGTCCGGGAAGGACAGGGGGGTCATGCAGGATGTAGGTGGAGGGGTCCAGGATACATGATGGGGTCTTGCAGGATGTAGGTGAGAGGGGTCCGGGATACCGAGGGGGTCATGAAGGATGTAGGTGGCCGGGCGTACGGGATCAGAGGGGGTCATGCAGGCAGGAATGTAGTAGAGGGGTCCAGGAGACAGAGGGGGTCATTCGGATTGTCTTATCGGTGGAGGCGGTCCGGGATACAAGAGGAGGGTCATGCAGTGATGTAGGTGGAGGGCGTCGGGATACAGAGGGGGTCATGCAGGATGTAGGTGGAGGCGCACGTCCGGGATACAAGAGGGGGTCATGCTAGGATGTAGGTGGAGGGTCCGGGATACAGAGGGGTGGGGTGGTCATGCAGGATGTGTAGGTGAGGAGGGGTCAGGATAAAGAGGGGGTCAGTAAGGTCTGTAGGTGGAGGGGTCCGGGATACAGAGGGGGTTATGCAGGAGTAGGTGGAGGGGTCCGGGAGACACGAGGGGGCATGCAGGATGTTGCGTGGTGGGGAGGGGTACGGATACAGAGGGTGGTCAATGTAGGTGGAGGGTGCGTGGATACAGAGGGTGCGTCAGCAGGATTGCCTAGGTGGAGGGGTCGGGGATACAGAGGGGTCATGCAGGATGTAGTGGAGGGGTCCGGGATACAGAGGGGGTTCATGCCTAGGGATGTAGGTGGAGGGATCCGGGATACATGTAGTTGGGGATCAGGCAGGATGTAGGTGGAGGCGGTCCGGATACTTAGAGCGGGGGTCACTGGGGATGTAGGTGGTTAGGTGAGAGGGTCAGGGATACAGAGGGGGGACATGCAAGGATGTAGGGTTGGAGGGGTCCAGTATACAGAGGGGGTCATGCAGGATGTAGGTTGGAGGGCCGGTCCGGGATTACAGAAAGGGCTCATGGTCAGGCTGTAGGGGGGAGGGGGTGTCCGGGAACGAAGGGTGGGGAATGACAGGATGTAGGTGGAGGGGTCGGGATACAGAGGGGTCATGAAGGATTGAAGGGGAGGGGTACGGATACAGAAAGGGGGGTCACTGAGGATGTAGGTGGAGGGGTCCAGTAAGGGGTCAGAGAACAGAAGAGTGGTCATGAGGAATGTAGGTAGTAGGAGGGGTCGGGATTATAAGACGAGGGTCATGGAGGATGTAGGATGGAGGGTCGGGATACAGAGGGGGGTCATGATAGGATGTAGGTGGAGGGGTCCGGGATACAGAGGGGGGTCATTCAGGATGTAGGTGGAGGGGTACAGGATACAGAGGGGTGTCATGCAGAGTGTAGGTGGAGGGGTTCCGGATACCAGAGGGGGTCAGCAGAGGTAGGTGGAGGGGTCCGGATACAAGAGGGGGGTCAGGCGAATGATGTAGGTGAGGGGTCGGGTATACAGAGGTGGGGTCAGGCTAGGATGTGGTGTAGGGGTGCCGGGATACAGAAGGGGGGTCATGCAGGATGTCGGTGGGAGGGGTCTGGATACAGTAGGGGGTCATGCAGGAGGTACGGTGGAGGGGGATCCGGATACACCGAGGGGGTCATGCAGGATGTAGGGGAGGGGTCCGGGATACAGAGGGGGTCGTGCCGGATGTAGGTAGGGGGTCAAGGATACAGGTGGGGCTCCAGGCAGGATGTAGGTGGAGGGGTCACGGATACAGAGGGGGTGCATGCCAGATGTAGGTGGAGGGGTCGGGATACAGAGGGGGTTCATGCAGGATGTAGGTGAGGGTGGTCCGGGAGGATACAGAGGGGGTAATATGCAGGATGTAGGTTGGGGGTGGGATACAGAGGGGGTCATGCAGGTGAGGTGGAGGGGGTCCGGGATACAGAGGGGGTCATGAAGGATGTAGGTGGAGGCGGGTCGGGACTATTCCAACCTAAAGAGGGGGGTCATGCAGGATGTAGGTAGGAGGGGTCGGGATACAGCAGGGGTCATTTGCAGGTATGTAGTGGAGGGGTCCGGATACAGAGGGGGCGCGTCATGCAAGATGTAGGTGGAGGGTCCCGGATTACAGAGGGGGTCATGGCACAGGGTTGTAGGTGGCGGGGGTCCAGTATAAGATGGGGGTCAGCAGGATTGTAGGGTGGAGGGGTCCCCGGGCATTACAGAGGGGGTCGTTGCAAGCTGTAGGTGGAGGGGTCCAGTATTTTTAAGAGGGGGTCATGCAAGGATGTCAGGTGAAGGGACCAAGGATACAGAGGGGGATCATGCAGGGGTGTAGTGGGAGGGGTCCGTCCGGATACAGAGGGGGGTAATGCAGGATGTAGGGAGGGGTCCGGATACAGAGGGTATGCAGGCTGTAGGTGGATGGGTCCGGGCATACAGAGGGGGTCGTGCAGGATGTAGGTGGAGGGGTCCGGCAGACAGAGGGGTCGTGCAGGAGGTAGTGAGGCAGGGTACGGCATACAGAGGGGGTCGTGACAGGACCTGTAATGTAGGTGGAGGGGTCCTCCGGGGTGAACAGAGGGGGTCATGCAGGTGTGAAGAGTGGAGGGGTTCGGATACAGAGGGGGGATCATGCAGGAGTAGGGGGAGGGGGGTCCGGGATCAGAGGGGTACATGCAGGTGTAGGTGGAGGGGGCGAGGATTACAGAGGGTTGTCATGCAGGATAGGTTTGTTTGAGTAGGTGGAGGGGGTCTGGCATACAGACCGAGGGGGTCAGCAGGATAGGAGAGGTGGAGGGTCCGGATAAAAGAGGGGGTCATGCAGGATGTAGTGGAGGGTCGGAATATCCAGAGGGTGTCATGCAGGAATGTAGGGGGAGGGGTCGGGGATTACAGATGGGGGGTCATGCACGGACGTAGTGTGGCGGGGTCCGGTACAGAGCGGGGTCATGCAGGATTAGGTTGGAGGGGTCCGGCCATACAGAGGGGGTCGTGCAGGGATGTAGGTGGAGGGGGGTCCGGCTATACAGAGGGGGTCGTTGCAGGATTTGTAGGTGGAGGGGTCCGGCATACAGAGGGGGTAGTCGCAGGATGTAGGTGGAGGTCCGCGGCTTATATATACAGAGTGGGGTCATGCAGTGTATGTCAGTGGTTGCAATGGGTGCCAGTGTCATATTAATATTAAGCTGAATCTCCCGTTGATGTTTCCGATGACTTCATCCTTCAACTATAACCGGAGACGGATCATCCGAAGCCGATCATGTTCCTAATTATCGTGACTCATCGCCCTCCAGCCAGGATGTGTGGGCAAACCTTCTCTGATTAGAGGGAAGTTGACAGATAAGAGAACTTAGGTGTATATTAATCAGCATGCTTACTGGGTTGAAGTCTCGGAGATTGCGGCGCGTGCCATTAGCGTACCAATATCATCTAATAATGGCTTCCGGGGAGCGTAAGGGTCTACCCTCCTCCATAAAGTAGTGATGTCCGCTGAACCCAAAATCTTTCCGGTCTTGTCCGCGCAACGGCGGAACGCGAAAACTTCCGTAAAAGTTCGCGAACACGCGAATACGCGAACCCGCCATTGAACTTCAATGGCGAGGCGAATTTTTTTTTGGAAAAAACAAAGGGGGACCCTTTTCTAGCCACAAATAGTGTGGGGAGTTCTTCAAGGCTTGGGTTACTCCAATAAAGCAATTTGTGGACAATGAGCAATGCAGAGGGGGATCCATGTGACAATGCGATGACAGAGGGGGATCCATGGAAATGAAATGACAGCGGGGGAAGGGGGGGATCCATGGCAACCCTCCCAAGAAAAAAAATTTTCAGCAAAATAAATCCGCACCATAAGATTTCAAATGATAGTTCTAATGGATCGCGTTCGTTGGTGGGTTTTCGCGTCATTTCGCGTCGCTTAGTGTTGGCGGGTTTTCGTCGTTTTCGCAGGTAACTAATTGACATTGCCCTGTGTCACTATCTATCCTTTGCTCGTGTCACCCCATTGCCCATCTTGTCCTAACTATTGCCCGTGTCACTCCGACCTTTGTCCGTGTCACTCACCAATTTGCCCGTGTCACAACTATTGTCCGTGTCACCACCATGCCCGTGTCACAAAAACTATGCCCGGGTCACTGACCTTGTCCGTGTCACAACTTTGCCCGTGCATGACCTTTGTCCGTGTCACCACCATTGCCGTGGTCACAACTATTGTCCGTGTCACACCATTGCCCGCTGTGTCACCCACCATGGCCGGAGCTCACTCGACCTTTGCGTGTCTCCACTGTATGCGCAGGAGCATAGTGACATGCATCTCTCCTTGCTGTGTGATAGAGGTAGAGGGGTCCGTTGAGCTTGGTGGTGGGTGTGACGCAGGCTGGATTCGCATGCTGACTCTGACTGAACTATTTTTGCCATGTGTTCGAGTATTCGCGCGAAATCGAGAAACATGCGATATTCGCCGCGAACAGTCGGGAAATCGCTACATAAAAGCAGCTAGGAAGCCAGTTTGTCACATGCTCACGAAGCACGCGCACGAGAAATAGCTAATGTTATGAATTGCTTTTGTAGAATAATTAGGTAGAATTTTAACATATTTGTTGTCTTCTATATAAATTGTCTTCTCTGGAACACGCTTATCACAATGTGAAGGAACACCAAAATCACATGGAAATGTTGTTTTTTTAACTTTGGAATTGTATTGGAATGTGGTTCTCACTGATCCAGTACAATTCCATGTGGCACCTCTCTCCCACTTGGTGTGACTGGAACATGGTGAACTCACACCAGGGGAAGAGGTGTTAAACTGCAAAGGGGCACATCTGGGGGAATCACACCCTGAAAAACACGTTTTATGTTTTGTGCGTTTTGAAATCTCCCGCTGCTCAGATTCTTGACATCATCACGTCACTCCACGGAATGGGAGGAGGGGGGGGAGCTTTCATGAATGCAGCCTCCCTCTTAGATCGGAGACACACGACCTGCACAGAATGGTCGATGGTAAATTTGGCGGCCTGGACTCCGATTTCGCCAACGGCCCCATTTGTCCATGACCAGTTACTGACAGCACCAGCGCTGAATGAGTGGGGACGTCAAGAGACGGCCAACGAGGGGTTAAGACCCATTCTTTTCGAGTTCTTTTTTTTTTTACATTCCTGATGAAGGGGGAGGAGGAAGAAAGTAGGAAACTGAGCGAGCGAACTTGACACCAACTGTGGCTCCCTCTCTCCACTGGTGTGGTGGACCCCATGGTGAGCACCCACCAGGAGTGGGAGAGGGGTTCAGCTGCAAAGGGGCAACATATGGGCACATACACTGCAAATGAAAACACAGTTTTCTCCATTGAAAAACTGTTTTTGTGCTGTTTACAACTTTTGAATCTCCCGCTGCCGACTGTCCATCATGTGACGTCATAACATCACTCTATGAGGGGGGGGGGTGTCTGCCCCTCATAGATGTGATGCTGATGAGTGGCGCACTTGATGTATAGTCCATCAATGCTGGACCCACGCAGGTCATTTCCAAACGGCAATCGCCATGTGCGACCTTGTCACCTCTTCGAGGGGGCGGGGGGGGGGGGTCGTCGATTAATTCAAAGTCAATCAGCATAACACATCAAGTGGCAGAATGGAGATAGCAGTGCATGAATTCACCCAACATGAGGACAACCTCATAGAGTCATTTTCATTGTGCAATCGGACACTTGTACTGTGAGTATTGGGAACACAATTGTGTGTTGTCACAGCGACATCTAGTGGCAAGAATGTGATCTCGATAGCAGCTGCAGTGTAATCACCACATGAGGCAACACTCATAGAAGTCATTCATCTGTAACACAAATCGGCATTGTACATGTGAGTATTGGGAACACAAGGTGTGGTGTCACCCGGTGACATTAGTGGCGGAGAATGTGTATTAGCAGCTTGCAGTGTAGACACCACATGAGACAAAAAACTTGTAGACTAGTCGAATCATGTGACCAATCGGGGCCACTTGTACATGTGAATATTGGGATTACGCACTGTGTGTATGTCAGGGTGACATTCTGTGGCAGAATGTGAGGAAAGCAGCGTAGCCTGCAGGTGTAATCACACATGAGACATCACTCAGAGAAGTCATTCATGGTGGACAATCGGCACTTGCTGAATCCACATGTGAGCAGTATTGGGAACACAATGACGCTTTGCGGGACCTTGGTACTTTCCCCCGAATCTCAGATATTCAGATTATGGAAGACACAGAGGCGACCATTCCAGATCTTCATGAATTCTCGCCGACCGATATTCACCAATAAGAATTATATTTGAATATTCACATCAATACTAATCAGAGCGTGCATTTATGGGTTAGTTCATCTTTACTGTGTGTCCCCACTTTTTGGAGATTCTCTTTAATGAAAAGAAAAGTGATAAAAAAACTTTTATATTTATATTTTTTATACAAGGAGTATACATTCTGTTTCAAAAATAAATGGCATAACACGCTATGAACATGTATAGCCACCCACAATGCGTCCTTGTGTCCCGTCGAAAGAGCCCCCCGCGGCACTCCGGATCTACTTTATACAATGACTTTTGATATCCTCACCAGGGGGAGCAGTTCACTTCTCTACATATCAGCAATGCATAGCAGGGGACCCGTCCAGATGAGGGCCTCCCCCTCCCAGTGTCACTGATAGATCATTCAGCTATGGACAGGGGACCGTCCAGGTGAGCTCTCCCTCCCAGTGTCACTGATAGCTACATTCAGCTATGGACAGGGGACACGTCCAGGTGAGCCTCCCCCCCCCCCCCTCCCAGTGTCAACTGACAGTACATCAGCTATGGGGACGATGTACTCTGGCTGATGATAGATTTACTAAATGTGTTATAACAATACTGGGCCGTCGGAGATGACCCCCCTCCGTGTCCCCTGTCCATTAGCTATATTGAACTGTCAATGATACAGGGGGGGGTCTGATCTTAATGTCGGTACCTCTCTACTGATGACTCCACCTCCGATACCAATGCGCCCAACACCATGCACAATACCAGGGGGGGAGCTCATTTTGATAGAGGGGACACGTCCAGACTGAGCTCCCCTCCCAGTGTAACGACAGTACACTCACGCTATGGGGTACTATGTAAACTCTGCTGATATAGATTTACTTTAACATGTGTAATAACGGTCGAGATGACCCCCCCCCCCCCCCCCCCTGCTCCCCTTGTCCATAGTATATTGAACTGTCAGTGATACTTGGAGGGGGCTCATCTTAAGGGTACCGCTCTAGACGATGACTCAACCTCCTATACCAAGCTGCCCGCACACTATGCACATGCTACCCGGGGCTACAGCTCGACCTGGGTTCCTTTATACTTTTTTTTTTTTGGGGGGATTTGACTCCTATCCGCCCTATGACACGCTCCCACACATTGTTGCGCTCAGTACCATGGGGTGGATCACGCTCGACGGGTACCTCTCTAATCGATGATCTAAACTGCCTATATCACTGCTCCCACACATGAGCAGTACCAGGGTTGCTCAGCTCGAGCGGGTACCTCTAATGATGACTCCACCGCCCATATCGACGTGCTTCAAACACCCGCAGTTGGCTTACAAGGGGGGCTCAGCCTCGACGGGGTACCTCTCGATATGATGCACTCCACCAGCGCCCTATATCGCTGCTTCCCACACATGGCTGAGAGTAGTATCCAGGGCGGGTTACAGTAGCTCGACGGGAAACCTCTCTAATATGCCTCCCACCGCATATATCCGCTGCTCCCACACATGTGCACTCCAGTACAGGGGATGCAGCTCGAGGGTGTCTCTCTACTGATGACTTCCACCGACTAGATCCATGCTCCCACACATGTGCAGTACCACGGGGGGACTCAGATCGACGGGTACCTCTCACTGATTTCTCTCGGGGGGTTTTGGGGGGGTGGGGGACTCCACCGCCTATATCGCTGCTCCCACCACATGTGCATAGTACCGGGGGGTCTCAGCTCCGACGGGTTTGTACTCTCTATGATGACCCACCGCCTTATTCGATGCTCCCACACATGTGCGCAGTATACCAAGGGGTGCTCAGACGACGGGGGGTACCCTCTCTACTGATGACTCACCAGGATTGCAAATGAAAGGGTTAAATATTGAGAGAGGGATGTGGTGGGCTTACAGCATAAGAGGTCCAGGTCCGGTGGACCCGAGGGGTCGCAGGGCTTCGTGGGTGGGGGGACTCTCATTTCAAGATGGACTAAGAAGATCCCACACCACCTTTCCTGTTTTTTAGTGCGGTGAGGCTTGATGCTCTTGCCGATGAAGGGGGCCTATACAAAGGATCTTGAACAGCGTGCCCCTTCCTGCTGATATCTCGCCGCGGCCACGAGCGGGAGGAGGGGGTGTGATTGTTCTTCTCTCGGTCCGTAGGCCGGGTTGGTAGCGGCCGGGAGATTGAATCTTAGTATTGAGGGCATCACTCTTCTATCGGTTGGCCATAGTTGTGAGCTTGCCTGGGTTTTCTCCTGCTTATGTGCAGAGGGGCATCGGGTCCTACAGGCGGTTCATGATGACCACGCCGCCCCCCCCTCTGGGGGCGCCGGGGCCTCTGGGGGCCTGAATACTACACATAGGGGGAAAATGGCCTCACGCCCATGTGCGGTACTATGGTCCCAATTTCGGATTACAGGAACGGTGTCTCTTTCGAGATCGACAGAGTCGATTGGCGAGCAGCTTGGTAGGGGATCCTCCCTGTCACATTAGAAAGATGGTCGAATAATAATTCATTTTTCGACTTGATACCTTTGTGAGCTGATTTGCACAAGCCCCCTGAAACATGGGATTATCCCCAAAATATGCCTGGAGATGACCGAGAAGGGTTGGTGGGACTTGAAAGCAAAATAACAAGTATCTGATTGGGCCTCTAGACATTTCGTTCAGTTTGCATGAAATGTAGTTCAAAGTGTAAGTCGAAATTCCAAGTTCTAAATTTTGTAACTTGCTGTACGCCCAATAATTTGTTCAAAACAACTGTTTTTGTTAGAGACAGACTTTCTTTCACTTGGACGTATACTCCCACCAAACCCTCTCTCTACACTCGCAGCTGGTTTGGTGATCGATACCATGCTCAGGGGCTTTGCAATTAAGTCGAAACCGTCGAAATGGTCGCATTTTGAAAAAAAATTCCGACCATCTCTAGTCCACAATAACAAGTGTGTCATAATTATTGAAGCCATTCGGTAATTAGAGCACCAAAAGACCCCTTTTTTCATCTGACGGCTATTAGGCTTTCATAAATGTTAATGGCTTTCTATGTTTGTCTTTAAGTTGGTATAACACGGCCGCTTGCGCGCCATTTTCATGCCACTCCCCCAGTCCGGTCGGGTTTTTATGGGGATCTGGTGAAAATAGGAGAGAATAACATGAGGACGAAGTCGCACCAGTCATGTCCAAGATGGTGGCACACACGACAACCACGGGTTGGAAAAAAGGGCCCCATTCTGCTCGAAAACCGTTTGCCCATTGGTTCCTATTGAGCCCCCACAGTATCTGTAAGCGGAGAAGTGATCCTCTTTGCTCACCCAGGAAGTGATTCATCCCAACCAGGAAGTGAGGTCCTCACTTGAATAACACTTTTACGGCCATGTATGATGACTCCACCCTGTAATTCCTATCTCAAGGTGAGTTTCTGTCTCGTTGTTGTAGTTTCATTTGTTTATGTCTTATCCTTTTCTAGTGGTCCACATTATCTTAACCATTTGTTGTACTAGGTTTGTGACGCCTCTGTCTTGTTTCTTGTTTGTCGGTTTACTCGGGCCCCCCCCCCGCGCACACACTCCTCCATTTTGAGAGCTGCACACTACACACAAACTTATTACAACCATCCACACTCATGACTGACTCCATTTGCTCTGTGCATCCTTGCTTGGGCGCCCACACCACCATCCCCCACTGAGGGCCCCATCCCCCCGGGTTTATTTTGCCGCTGGTACGCGCCACTTTCACTGACATCAATGTTAAACTGTGTAATCACTGCTGAAGGTCAAGTTGTGCCCGCAACTAACATATTATCATCTTAAGGTCCAATACACGCGGTCTGATTCCGCCAAAACACGATCCTGGACGCCCGCTCCCGATCGATCACGGGCGTTCAATGGCACGTCCGAATCTTTGACGATAAGAATTGAGGCAGCCACCTTGACCAGATTGACCCAGCCCGATCGACATTAGCCCCTGATCGGACAGCCAGAAACAATGCTGGTCTTTCGATCGTTCAGCACACTCAGGGGGTTGCATTTTGTGAAGTGATCGAGGGCAGGAAAGTCCGGAATCTTGGCCTAAGGTGGTAGGGAAAAGGCCTTAAATTGGTGCGATGATCTGCCCATCCTGATCACCTGTGGCATCGCCGGCATCGATCCGGCATTGCAGCGTGACCCGACTCGGCCATGGATTTATGCGACCACATGATGGCTAGCTTTAGAAATACCAAGAGTCGGGGTGGGGGAGCGACGAGGTGATCAAAGGTGTCATCGGCACTATCCGCTGCACCGTAGTTTCCTGTAAGGGACCAAGGCGACGGGTGACTTTGGTGTAGCTGCTTCCCCCCCACTATATTATACTAGACATACCTCTGGGTAGAGGGTTTAAAGAGTTTACCAGTAGAAGATACCGGGTCAAAACGGGAAACAATGCAACATAAACACCATAAATACATGTAGGATTACTATATGGTACAGGAGCGCCCCATACACAGTACACCAGATGCAATGGGGCTTCTTACCCCCAGTTTTCCAGACCACATGCTACAACGTGTCGGATTCAACCCTGTCTCCGAGCGATTCATCATACCATCTGATTTTTCCGGACCGACATCTGCGGTGAATCGCCGTTTTTTTTCAGGTGTGATCAATCGGCCAATAAGAGGTATCCATTCGCTGCAATACCAACCACTGGTCCCCCGAGCGCGATCTGGGACGGATTCCCGAGTCCGATTGTTCAACTCACAAATGTGATAACTCACCCACTTTGTCACGATCAGCTATGATGATAGACCCCATACACATGTTGGTTCTCCGTCGGACGCCCGGATTCTGAGCCCTGATCAATTTAGGACGCGATCAGATGTGACAAGGTGGCGCTGCATGCGATTCCGGCACGATACGGTTACGGCGTGCACGAGCTCGGAGATCGAATTGTGCTAGGGAATCGTGTCGCGAAATCCGAACGTGTATGGAGGGGCCTTAACACCAGGTGATCAAGTTCAATGAATTCGATGGTTTCCCCATGAATAATAAAGTCATTGGTGTAACAGAGAAGGTCAATCTTTACTTCAAATCATTTATCAATGCTCGAAGGAAAGGACCCACAGGTATGTGGGCCGATTAAACATCAGACTGCGGTTCAACGTTCGCGCAAAGGAGAATCAGAACTCCGCAAGTAAAAAAATAAAATACCCGCGCGAACATGCGACCCGGCGAACCTCCATTGACTTTGTAATAGAGGGGCAGAACTCTTCACACGCTTCCAGGTCTATAGTTTGCCCAGTAAAAATACCCACATAACAAAAAGGGTGCGACCACACTGCACAGGTCTGCAGAGTGGGGTACCAATGGCTAAAACTCTTCCCCACAAAAATATGGATTTTTAAAATGCCTGTTGTCTTCAGGTCTAATTCAAATCTAGATACAAGATTTGCCAAAGTACACTGGACAGCAACCTTGTCTGCAGAGCATCGCAGAAGTCAGATGTCTCTGCAATGGATAACAAAGCATACCCATTCCCCCCCCAGAGAAGGGACTTGTGTGGCTAATAATGATGAACTAATGTAAACAGACACACCTTAATGCCCCCCATACACCGATTATTCTCCCGACCGATTTTTCTGTACGATCCTGTCACCCGACTTTTCACTAAATGTTGTCTATGGAGTTTTGGTCGGTCGGCTGCGCACGACCAAAATCGGACATGAATTCAACATTATCACCGATCCATCAGCTCGAGCCCTATGTATTATACAGCAGATCGACCAAAAATTTAGGAAAGGGTCCAGAAGCCCTTTGGGGTTCGCGATATACACGGATTTTTCGGCCCGATTTTGCAGTAATCAGGATCCGTGGGACATTAATCCGAATTCAGATTAATCTCTCTCCCCAGACTCGATTAAGATTTCTCAACGACACACTACGCTGGTTCTCGGTGCGGGGGCCCAATAATGTCCGCTAGAAAAATGTCGGAACGGTTATGGGGGGCTTTGCCTATCTAAGCTTACAGATCACGGATGGAGTGTAAGAGTAAAGTAGCTTCAGCAATCCCTCAATCAGCAGCAGCTTTCTTACTATCTCATCTAGTCCTGCGACAGAGGACAGGGTTACCCCCAATGTAAATGCGCACTGGCGGCTTATTTTCACCCGCGCCGACCCCCCGGGGGGGGGTGTCTCCAGGAGGGAAAACGTGCTTATTGAGCTGTCCTGTACCCCTGACGCCCCCCCCCTCCGGGGGTGAGGTTTCTGGTCGCAACTTTTTCCCAACACGCTACGGTATGGGGGCGGGGTTTTCAGAAACCGCAAAAATGTTCGGCGGCATTTGCGAACTCGCGAAACATTCTTTGCTAGTGTTCGCCTGCGAACAATGTCCTCCGCGTGCGAACTTTTCGGCAATCCACTACTAACAGGTGGGAAATACCCCGTCAGACAGCCCGGCCATATCAGAAGGGTCCATGTCCAAGATGTGAATATGGGTTCTGGGACTTACAACGTCGTTGCGACTATCTTCCTCTGGATGGTGTACAAAAGATATTCTGGAGGAGAGAGGGGGCGATTCCCCGTAGGAATATAGGTGACACCGACCACGTTTTTCATATTGTTATTTAGTTTGTACGACCAGGAACATTTCATACTCCAGTACCGTCCACGCATTTGCCTGAAGATTCCTTTCCCTGAAATATCTTTTTTTTTGGCCTGGGGGAAGTGAGTGTCAGGTGATCTCACCCGTCCAGAAATCACCCTGCACTGGGTGTGCATGTAGGAGCCGTAGCGCAGGATAAGTGTAATCCGCTACTATGTGCCAGATCATATGATAACGCTCCTGGATGGAAAACACAGTTTTTGTTGTCATTAAATGGATCAAAATTAGGCTAAGACCCCTGACCGGCCTCTCCACTGGGAGGCGGGAACGAGGGCGCCCTATATAAGGGGCCAGTGGTGGTGTTGGCAGTGGTGACAGACGATTGATCCAGGCATATCAGTCACTGAGCACTAATGGTGGACGAATCCCCGCGCACGCACACCAGTTCTCTTGGTTCTCACCGACATGGCATTGGCCGGTCCTTGGACATACACGCACGAGGTAAGAAACCTTCTATGTTCGGACGCGATGGAAGGAAGGAAACTTTCTTCTAATACATGTGCCGGCATTCACTCATTTTAGGATTTGATGGATTCGGGGTTTAATATACTTATAGGTTGAGTAGTGCATGAACACCAGCGGCGATATTCAAATTTGCGAATTCTCAAAATTTTTCTAAAAAGTTAATTTTAGCAAATTAGATCTCTGCCGAGCAGCATCCGCCGTTGTAATGCAATTTAATTCCAATGTGTTGTGTCATTGTGACACCTAGTGGACAGAAATGGGACGATTGCAAGCTGACATGTGAACTACATAGACACACACGAAGAAGTATAATTTGTTGCGATTCATTTGTGAGATCAGCACTTGTACACCTTGGGACACATATTGGGAACACGGAATGTGATTCTCATGTATGGTGTATGATCTCAGATAACGAATATTCATTTATGTATATAGGTCCCAAATCTTTGGATAGAGACACCATAAGATGATATAAACCCAATAGGTTGGAACGGTTTCACCACAATACCACCACATTACCCGTTAGTACCCCACCCTTCATCAGTATGGGCTCCTCCATGCTGGACGGGGTGTGAACGGGTATTGGGGATTGGAGCATGCACACATTTTCCTTATTTTTTGTGAAGTTAAAAAGCTCTATGGGACTGTACCTCCTCCGTGAGATGACGGCCCCTGGTACTGCCGATGTTTGGACGCAATCAGATCCAGGTCGGACCTTTCTGTGCAGCCCAGATCTATCATGTATGTAGCATTTCTCCGGGTACATGTCGAAATGCACACACTGGGACGGGCTGGGGGGTCTCATTTTGACCTGGTCTTACCTGGAATCCTGTCCCGCCCCTACCATATGTATTTTAATTTATTTTTATGTAGTGCAGATAGCAGCATACGCCCTAGAGTGAGTGCACGCTCCCATGGCTGGAGGATACCTTCCATGAGTCTTGTTATACCGTAGCTCCAGGGCCAGGGGATCCCCCCCCCCTATTAGTTTCTTCACTCGCTCCCCTTGGTGGAGCGGTTTTTTGAAACGTCATGGTATAAAGTAGCCCTAGACTCTGACAAGTGGAATCAGCTCCACTTGCCCCCCCCCCTTGTGGTGGAGGAATATACAAGATTCCAGTGTATACAGTAGATCTAGTGGCCAGGTTGTGAGGCTCAACTGCTCCCCCTGGTGGAGGGTTTGAAAAATCTATTGTATTAAGTAGATCTGACCAGGGAGGCCTCACTGCCGTGCCTGGTGGAGATTCAGCCCGAGGTCATTGTATAAGGAGCTCCAGAGCCCGGGAATTTGTTCTCCACTGCTCCCCCTGGTGGAGGATATCGGGCACTCATTGTTAAAAGTTAGATCCAGCGGGCTAGGGGCCAAGCTCACTGCACATCACACCCGGGTGGAGCCCCCGATACAGAGTCCTTGATACAGTAGATCTATTGCGGCCAGGGACGATCACCTGCGCGTCCCTCAGTGGAGGATATCGTAAAGTAATGGTATAAAGTAGAGGTAGCGGACAGGGGATGGTCACTCGCTCCCTCTGGTGGAGGCAGGATACACCGAGTCATTGTATACACGTAGCCCCAGCGCCAGGGAATGCTCACTGCTCCCTGGGGGGGACTATCGAAAGCTATTGTATACCAGTAGATATAGGGCTAGGGGCAGGATCACTGCTCCCCTGGTGCGAGGACCGGATACGTCGCCAGGCGTCCTTCCGTGTATACAGCAAATCCAAAGGCTAGGGCTATGCTCATACCTTTTGATCCCCCGGTGGAGGGATATCAAGAGTATGTATACCACGTAGACTCAAGAGGTACAGGGGTACCGATAACCACCTGCTACACCATAGTGGAGGACCCCTATACTAGAGTCATTGCCTATAAGTTTTGTGTTAGCTCACAAGTGGCAGGGGAGGCTCACTTGCTCACCCCCACGGGTGGAGGATATCGAAGTCATTGTATACAGAGCTCACAGCCGGGGACGCTCACTGCTCCCTACATCGGGAGGATATCAAGATGTAGTGTACACAGTAGACCCAGAGGCCATGAGGAGGCTCACTCTCCATAGGCGGAGGAATATCCAGTGTATAGTGACCCCCCCTCCGTAGTGTAGTAATCACAGTCAGCCCCGGGGAGGGGCTCAATGCTTCACCCTGGCGAAGGATATCGAAAGTCATGTACCTAAAGTAGATCCAGCGCCGCACTAGGGACGCTCAATGCTCCCCCTGGTGGAGGAAAGAGTAATGTATAAAGTAGATCCAGCAGCCAGGGGACGCTCACTGCTCCCCCTGGTGGATTTCTAGGATATCAAGAGTATTTAGTATTGTATACAGTATGTATTCCAGGGCCAGAGGAGGATCACTGCTCCCCTGGCGGAGGAATCCAGAGTATTGTATATAGTAGATCCAGCAGGCCAGGGGAGGCTAACTGCCTTTTGTCACCCCTGGCTGCCGAGGATATCCAGAGCTACTTGTATACAGTAGTCAAGCAGGCCAGGGTACGATCACTGCTTCCCCCAACCTAGGGAGGAATTGCAATCCATTGTATACAGTCGCTTCCCTCAGTGGCGGGGAAGTGCTTATAGTTCCTATTATATAGTTGTACACCGTCCTTAGGGTATAACGTCACCAGTCATTGTTTATATACTGGGATTAGGCGGTCAGGATCATCTCATAATAGATCTGTAAAGGTCCTTCCTTAGGGGATCTTGTATCCGATATTCATCCCCATTATTGTCTATGCCTCAACGCTACTCCTGTTGTGAACCCGACGCAAAGATTGGCAAAGTTTAGAACCTTGTATTCTCACTTAAGGTTTATATAGCCCATTTACACACATTTAGATCTCCACCACAAATAACGACGGGATCGATTCATCCCGCGGGGATTCCGTCATCACGTGCAGCCGGCACACGCTAATTTTTTTTTCTTTTGCTGATCGGCGGCGCACCACTTTGTATTTCTCCGACCTTACTTTGCCGTTGGGGAATGCCGTGCCCATTCAAAGTATGGGTCACGTAACCCCCGGGCAATGTACAGGCCCTCTATGTCGGACTTCATGGTGACGATTGGGACATATGGACGATCCTGGTCACCCATGTCAACCAGCCCGCGGGGCACCGATCATTTCGGTCCGCCCCCCGAGCAACCCCGACCTGCCATCGGCCCATGAATATCCTTTACAAAGACTGTATAGCACTGTATGCACAGGTCACATAACTACAATAGAACACGGTCCACTTCCCTGGGCACCCACCCAACGATCCTCCCAACCAACAACGTCGGTCATAGCTTAAGGTTATGCCTTGCCATAACATGCCGATAAGAGACCGATTTTTAACCTGACCGACGTGGCGTGACACGACTTTTCAGCGGAAAAGTTATCTGCTACCGTCGGGAGCTCCGCTAATGCTGTATACGCCACGTCGCAGCATAGAATTGCCTGCATGGGGCTACGTCCCCCAATGGTCTGTATACACATCCGCCGGTGCACAAAGACATCACCGTATCCGATTATTACGTTGATTGACCCCCTGCAGCGCGGAGCGGCCGGCGCTGTGGTTTATCTAGACAGATCCTCCGTCCCGAGCAGGTAAATGTATTGCACGTAGCCGCTTAGCGGATGAGGGTCCCGACGTAGTGGAAACAAGCCCTTAGTGGGCACTAACTGGGCGGCCATCGTTTGTGACGCACTCCCCCCCCCCAGTCCCCTCCGTGGGCCATAAAATGTTGACAGCAACTCTATCCAACAGTGCGATATCTGGCATCACAAACACATTCCCGTCTTGCAGCACCTGGGGTTTCTTGGAAATTCAACTATAGAGACCTTCGCCCCCATGGCGACTCATCTTCAGTTTCCAGGAAAATGCAACTACCATTCGCCTCCAACTGTATTAAGACGCGTACGATGCACCACTCACCAAACATTCCAGTATCCGCTCGGCGGCCGGCGGGCGAGCGAGAGGATTGGGGTGTCTATGTAGAAGAAGTGAAATTGCCGGAGATTGTCATTGAGCTGCAGAAGGGTGAGTGTAATAGTAGGCGAAATTGGTTAAGAAAGATTAATGGGTAGTTGACGCCCAACCTGGTCAGCAGCTGATTACACAGTTACAGTGATGTCAGTGGCCAGAAGGGCCCTTCGTGGGTTGTATGGGGCTGAGCAAGGAATCACAGACCGCTAACATGGAGAGTCAGTATGAGGAGGTGGTTGTATAAAGTGTGTGTCGGTGTGCAGCTCTCAAAATGGAGGAGTTGGCCCCTTGTAAACAGACAAATAAGAACAAGGACAGAGGCGCACAACCTGTACAACAATGTTAAATCATGTGGAATAGGATAAGATAAAACACAAATGAAACAGAACCAACAGACAAGCATACTCACATTCGCGAGAGAGGCACACAAGGGTGGATCCCTCAGGGCAATGCGTTTTTTCAAGGACGGACCCCATCTCTCTGGTTGGGGACCTGAGACTACACTTGCCTGCTTTATCAGATACTGGGGGGTACAATAGGATAAACCATGGAACGCCGTCTCGAGCATGATGCTCTTTTTCAACATAGGGGAAGGGGTGAAGAGCGAGGTCGGGATTTATTACACAACACAAATAGGACTAGTGCCCTACACCTTCCTAGCGATTGTGCATTTTGGCTGAGGGCCAGGGCGGGAGGGCGGGGGTCGGGCTGGCAGGGGACCGACAGGATGACGCGCCAGATCCGCTCTAGTGGAGTTTGAGCCAATTAGTAAAGGTAAAAGGTAAGTCTGTCGGTTTATGCGTAAGTACTGATTGATGCAAACAAATCAATCCAAGGACAGTAACTAGCGCAACTTCTCCTTCCAATCACACCATGTTTGTTGCAGGTCACTTTCCATTCAGCCAATCCGGAGTACACCATCAGTCCAGCTAGTGTGTACGGAAACCGTGTCTCCAACGTGGACCCGGAGTTTTTATGTCTTATGGAAATGAAGATGACGCTTATTTTTTACGGTAAAAGGTTTTTTTACGTACATTTTACTTGATACTGCGCTATGATTGCCTCCGTGTACAGTTTTCAATAATTTCACTGATCACCGACTTAAGCCATCCTACACCTTAAAGATCAATCCATACAATTTCCCATTAGATTCTACCACCACACCATCCATGTAGTATAGTGTCTCCCTGATTATAGAATATAGATTAGTGATTGGAAGGTATTATATATCACTTGCAGTAGTTGCCGGGTCCTCCTGATAGATACATAGTGATTGAAGGCTTCTATATATCACTGCTATGTAGTGCGGGTCCTCCCTGATGCCGCAAATTCATAGTGATTGGAAGGTATGTATTCACAATCCGCTATGTAGTGCTGCGGTTTCCTCCCTGATAGAATACAGTCGTGATTGGAAGGCGGTTATATATCACTGTCTATGTAGTGCCGGGCTCACTCCCTGATAGAATACATAGTGATGGAATGGTATATATCACGGATATGTAGTTGCAGGGTACTCCCTGATTAGACATAATAGTGATTGCGAAGGTATATATCACTGTCTCGTACGTGTCGGGCCTCCCTGATGGAATACCATAGTGATTGGAAGGTATTATTTATTCCCTGCTATGTAGTGCGGGTCCTCCCTGATAGAACTTGCACATAGTGATTGGCCGGACACCGCTTGTTAGGTATATACTAATGCTATGTTACCTTGCTGGGTCCTACCTGATAGAAATACATGTGATTGGAAGGTTATAAACTTGCTATGTACCGTGCCCCCGGGTACCTCCTGATTTAAGACATACATAGTGATTGGAATCCGTAGAACATATCACGCTATGTAGTGCTGGCGGTCCTCCCTGATTAGAATTAAATAGTGACCTCCCTGGAAGGTATCATATCACTGATAGTGATGTAGGCCGGGTCCTCCCTCGCTATAGAATACATAGGGATTGGTAATTGGTATATACTCACTGCTATGTAGGCCGCGGTCCCTCACTGATAGAATACATAGTTTGATTGGAAGGTATATATCAAAGCTATGTAGTTTCGGGTCTCCTCGCACCTGATAGAAGACATAGTGCAAGTTGGAAGGTATAACTATCACTGCACTATGCTGTGCTGGGTAATTCCCTGATAGAATACAAAGTGATGGAACTCGCGCTAGATATCACTGCATGTAGTGCTGGGTCCTCCCTGATAGCAAATACATAGTGATTGGAAGGTTTAAGAAAAGCCCCTATAGGTACCATGGTTTTGGATGATAGATGTCACACATTAGCCTGTGACTTTGCCACGCACTGCCGAGTTTTCCGAGGAGTTCCTAGATGTTAGGTCCCAGCGCCCCACACCATAGAGCTCTGGTTTCTAGCGGGATCTGCGTTTGACGGTTCTGAGGCAGCTAGCCTGCCCAATTGTTCAGGCACAGGGCAATTATTATATTTTTTTTTGTGCTAAGCTTTTTATGTGCCCCAACACGCCCCTTCGGCACATTGTTTCGTTCCCACCGAGTACGGGTTTGACTAGTTTTGGATTCCCCCCCCCGCGAAAGTGTGTGGGGAAAGTGAGACGGATTACGCGGCGGGTCTCTTCCATGTTTGGGTCCCTCTCGGGGTTTACTCTCTGCCCCAACGTACTTGGGAGACTAGGCTTTTGCCACGGTACCTAGGCGAAACGGGGCTAACCGGTTCCTATATCCCGGGAGACTTCAGTACCCTCCTCACACCCCCCGCAACCCCTTTGGGGAATTCGTCATTAGCATCTTTTGCAAGGCGGGAACTTACTGGTACACCCTTGCTCCTGTCGGCTGTTGTCAGTCTCCAACCATGGATTGTGTTTTCACCTTGTGTGTCACTCATTTTTTAGTTTTTGCATGGACCGCGACACGACGTTTTCAGTGTGTGTGTTTGCATCACGCCGAGCGCCCTCAATAAACAGAAAATAATAAGGAGATAATCCCAGGCACCAAAATCATCAAAAAACACATTACAACCCTTGTTGCCGGCACTTGTTGGCCATTCAAGCAGAGCACACAACTCAGCGGCCACCAATATACATGATATCAAATACTGATTAATACAACGGTTTATTACTTTAAATCAGAACATTACTAGCCCCATATTAAAAAACATTCTATAACAAAGAAGTTTTGTCAACTTCGTTTCCATCTCAGGTTCTCGGTCTTTTTTTGGTTCTGACCCGTCTTCGCCACAAAGTACTGGGCTTCCTCTAGGGGACGAACAGAAAGACAGGAGGACCTCATCCCCGACACCACCAACATCAACCCATACAGAGTCAGGCGTCATTACATGGTAGACACCCTAACGGTTTCCTGGAAGTGGGGTCCATCCAACCCCCCCAGAGCGTCCCCCGTCCCTGTGGGCGAGTTGGGGGACCCAGCTGGCTTAACACAGGTCAAGCCATCTTCCATTGGTGGTGTGTATATCCCACTGTTAGCCACTGAGCTGATCCAGCTTTGTTCAAAGAGCTTGGTTGTAATCGAGTGTCCACAAAAATGGATATCATTTGAGTTGTTCTCCTTGCGCTAGTTCTCTGACGAGGTCTACAGATCCATAAAAACAATGTTGCATGAGTATTCTATCTAGTCACACATCTTACCTACCCACATCCATATTTATTAATATCTAAACACAGGTATACCTCCCCAGCAAATACATGACACCCCGGACGCTGTTGGATTTGTGCGGAAAATGAACTCATGGGCGGATCCTGGATGATTCCTGGTGAAAAGTTACTGTTCTATTTTTTAACTTCCCAATCCGTATTAATAGGGCTCCTCAATCTTTCAGGATGGAGACCTATTAAGGATGTGGATCCAAAATGGCGGCGGGACAATTCCATGGGGGGCGCCGAAAGGTATTCCAAGGGGCCGCGCCCGGGGGGGGCGTGTGGCGGCAATTCATTCTTAACCTTGGTCTTGAATAGCGTTGGGGGGGGCACTGGCGTCAATAATTGTCCTAACATGAAAACATGGGCGGGCCTGCAAGGTGATTAAGGTTTTGGACCCACTGAATTAATGGGAATGCCAGGGGGGGTTGAGAAAACTGATATTTGTGGGAGAACAAGAAAAAACTTTATGAGACACATTTCTCCTGCTCATCTGCACATATCTTATTTGTTGAGGCAAAAAAAAAGCTCGATGGGAGTGTGATTTTTGCTCCCCCGTTATTCTTATATATTCATTCCTCTGACTTTGCACCCGACAGATTCTCAGACACCTATAGTTTTGCAAACCAATATTTTTTTTGGCCCCCCCCCCCCCCCTGGCGGGGGAGGAAACTACCACTGGAATATACCATTACCCCCCTCCAACGATGTCACACCTCGCCTCCATACTAGTTTATATTAATCCCCTTTCAACCTTAAATTCGAAAAACCCACTGTATTTTGGTATTCTAACCAACAGTTACCGGGTGAGTGCTCAATACATGTATATCAGTCATGATGTTATACAGCTACCCTTAATGTGTTCAAGCTTCAACAATACCATATTGGAAACGCAAATTCCCCCACCAATACCGTCTCTTGCCACAAGATTGCCATCAGTTGCCCCCCCCTACACGCTCCACATCAATTTTTGTATATAACAGCCCAGGTTTCCCTCGTAAGATTCAGCTTAGTGATATCTGACAAAAAACACCCAGGTGACAAACCTCAGGGGCTGGACTAAAAGCCTTTTGGGGGCCAATATAGTTGAGCACCCACAAATGTATTATAATATGTTCATTCTTAGGAGACTCCTCTTTTATGTACAGAAGTGAAGACTAAGGAAATTATATTCTTGATAGCCTTGACACAAGAAAGCTATTTTTAAACATTGTGTACCAGTTTAAAACTAGACACCGATGGGTCAGATTTGTTTAAGCTTTTCCCATACAAGTGTCGGATTCGCACCCCCCCGCCTATCCGGCACGATCGATTCCCGGGCGAGTGCAGCGAAAACACGATCGTCCTACTCACCCACCCCACCATGCCCGGAATAGAATGCAAGCCCACCTTGGCACAGATCTCGATCCGGTCTCTTTTCCGACTCGTTCAGTGTTGTCTCGACGTTCCGGATCTCAGAATCGGATATCCCGCCGGAAGAGAAGAAACTCAAACTATGTTTGCGTTCTTGTCTCATCGATTATGCCCCCGGATCAGGGGGACGTTACTGTGCCCTTTCGTGATTGTGGGAATCGGACGGTGGAATCGCCACACGGAATCGTCCCGGAATCCGTCCTCGGTACACTTTTTTTTGCTGGTGGTCTGCGCGAGGGCTACTCTCCTGGGCCGACGTGACACACCTGCGATAACGGCCAGAATCGCCCAGGACTCGCCTCTAGGATGAGGATGAATCGACTTGATTGACATGGAATCCGACAGCCGTGTATGGCTGTAGCTTTTTTAAACCCTTATTCCTAAAATAGGATGCTTTCATCATTTCCATTTTTGTAGTGAGCAACAGGAACGGAGCCGGACACGAGGCTCAGACGTCCTGTACTTGTCCAAATGCCTAACCTAGGAGATGTTTTTTACATTGAAGTGAATATACTATATGACCACATATATTTTGTTTTTCCCAGATATCCAAATGACCCCTGTGCAGTTGGAAATCTTCAAAAGATGGTTGGGCCCACCGAGCAATGTTGAAGAACCCTTTGTACAATCTGCCCCCCAAAGAACTTTGCCATGCGATTGGTAAGGTTTTAGAATGCATAAGACGGCCAATTCCCCTTACAAAAAAATATAAAATATAAAAAATACAATATAATGATCTATCTCCTCCCACCTATGGCCCACCCATGAGTTATAGAGGGCTATCCGACCTCCCTGACCCTCCATATTATGTCAGAGAATCCCCAACCGCTTCACAAAAGAACCACATTCGTTTAATTTTTCCAACCTGAAAGTTTTTTCCCAAACGTAAATATAATAATTAGGCTGTCGGGGGATCTTAGCTGCCACTCAATGGACCCCCGTTCCCCAATGAGGGCCCCCCTCCAAACACCCGACAGTACCTTTCTTTGAGGGCTCCTTGCCCGGTTATTGGAATTTTTGCAAATACACATCAAATTTTCACATACACAATGAGATACCCCATTTTTCCGCCCCTACCCCTCGCCAGGGGGGCTCCCCATTCAGCGTGCCTAACATAAATGACTTATAAAATGCCTTCTTGGTCCCCCTAAACACCTTATCAAAGCCTGGCCTCTGACTAATCCAACGAGACCTGTCTCTCACACACCAGCCCTGCACCGACCGCACACACCGGCTGCTCTAATGGGAACCTCCTTCGACTGTCAGCCTATGGAAATAATCGGACTAGATTATTTGCGCGAATCTGCCCCCACCCCACTACCCTGATCTTGGCACCGTTCACCAGTAACACAGTGCCCAGCCACAGCAATTACACCGAAAGAAATAAAGCACAATAGAACATAGGAGTTCCCCTCGACAAATAAGTAAAAGCTGCTGGTTCTACTCTCACCGAATTGGGAATATGAGATGGGTCCAACATATCTTCATCAGCTACCAATCCCCTTATTGGTGCTACAAGGTGATCTTGCGCCGGTCCACATGGTCTACAAGTAGGGACATTTACATGTAATGTTGGGGGGGTTACATTTCACGAAAGTGTTGACTTTTAACACACCTCCATAGCGATATGCCATCCAAAACCACCAGTTTCTTCGGGCATCAAGGGCCTGCGTATGCATTTATCGATACGCCCGATCTTGTGGCCGCTTGTTTTCCCGCACCATCACTTTGGTACGCAACTTCGCCCACTTCTTATCTCACAGCTTTTTCACTCTACATCTTCTTCTCCTTTGCTTTTCCTCTATTCGGCTAGTTCCCGGTTATAATTTTTTTGTGACCCTCTATTCCGTGACCGTCACCGGATGGCGGGACCTTTTCGCGTATTTATCAATGGAACATTTTTCTAACCACAAAACATTACTCATACATGTGCCCAGTTCCTATTTTTTAACATCTGTTCTTTTTTCTACTTTTGAGCCCTGCCCCGATGATGTTTATAAATTTGTCTTTCCCTTATTCAAATCCACTCTCAAAGTGTGTAGTCCTCGCAGCAGAAACCTCTGCGAGCCTGAACGCGATTTAGCGGGCCAGTCCGGGCTATCCTGTGTCTCTGGCCCGGCATCCTATAGTCCCCTGATCCGGAAATAGCCGACACCCCCCCCCCCCCTCCCCCGGCTTCAAGTTCATTTCCTGCTGGATATGATGTATGTCGGTGCCTCTTGCCCATGGACGTCATCCGCCCGGGGTGGTTAGCTGAGAGCTTTAAAGGTACTAAGGTGAAAAAAAATAAATACAAACCATCCATTTTTAAATTTGTTGCCTATTTTTGATTGGTATTTGCAACACCTAATGTTTCCCCTATCCACACCCAATTTCCCAAAACCGCAAAAGAATAACCATAGTGTAAATTCTGATAACACCAAAACACCCCTCTGTAATACATTATAGTTCCACCACACCCAAATATTTTCTTTTTTCCTGCCGACTATCTAAACGCCCTGCAACCCTAGCGCTTCATCTCTGTGGCCCCACCGATTGCGCGAACTGACCCCCATCACCCATCGGTTCCATGCGTGGATGGGTGATTCGCCTTGGTGAATCAAATTCGCAAAAGAACGCCGCCCATCTGGACCTAGCAAACCGTTTGTACATACTGCACAAAAAGTTGCATCACAGCCGACGACCCAAACGTTTTTCTCCCCTGGTCGATCGTCCACGTATTTGGAATGGGGATCAAGGCGTCCCCATCTTACAAAATGATTTGGGTTGTCCCAATCCATGTCGGTAAATGGTGGTATTTCTGAATCCCCGACTTTGTGACCCCCCCACTTGGCACCTCTCCCTCCGTGATTTGATGTTCACCCATTTCATGCTGCCACGCGCCTCTTCTCATTTCCCCGATTTCTCTAGTTCGATAAATCGACGCCTCCAGCGACAACATGTACCATTTAGCCGTCACTGGTATCTGAGTGTTACACCGTCCCATCGAACGTTGCATTCAGCCCCGAACCCCCTAACGTCCAAGTTCTAGTACTGGCCAGTCTGATCGTGAATCAAACGGCGCCCGGAATCAGAGCGCCAACCGCTCTGACGGCTCTCTGTTGTGCCTGCGCAGCATTCTTCTATAAAGCTGCCTAGGCATCTACATAGAGTCTTGACCGCCGATCCTTTATCTGCCCTTTCCTCCCCCTTCCCCCCCTCGCTCATAGGAGGGCACGGGAAAGGCACAATAACCATATGTACAGGTCATACTTTTTCGCGTTACAGAATATCTCGTACCTCTAGTTAGCAACCGCCAGGTGAGGTTATACCTATGAGCTGGGAACTTCAAAGAACTATCGACAGAGACTGGTGTCTGTATCGACAACCAGCTTCCGCAGTTACCGACATACTTTCCAATCAAAGAGGGGCGTATAATAATTCCCCCCTGTCGGTAACCCACAACTTTGCTCCGGATTACTATGGCTCCATCTCTTTATGCCCCGATGACCATCATTTCACGCTCTAAACAATATCAAACATCTCTTGCTTGACAACAGGCACAAGGCGAATATCACATTACGTATACCTGGCTCCATTTTGACTCAAGGGACAAGAAGATCATTAAACTATAAGTGAGTGTTCCGGTTCGAAGCTTTATTAACCTTTATTATTCCTTCTTTGGAACAGAAAAAGCCCCCCATGCCAAAATACTGCTTTTGTCCACCTACGAGATGCCCTCAGCGTACACAGGTGGTGTGGGGCTTAACGCATCAACTTGAAAATCACAGCTTTGGGCTTTCCTGTAAGTGTCAGCTTTTGACAGCACAAAACATCAAGGTGACTGAAAGCTTTGGTGGGGGCCATATATATTTTGAGGAGGAGACTGCTGCTGTATTTATAATGATATAGAAGGTGTCTCACAATGCCCGCGTTTCGTTTTATTAGGTGTGCTCTGTTATTACGCCAGGCCCGGTATGTATGTTTATCAGCAGAATACCACATACATGACCCAACGCTGAGTTAATTTCATGATCTTCTCCAGGGCCGACATCAGACCTGAGTCAAAACTGCTTTGCCAAGCCGCCTTACGGTGACTGCGACCTGCGCTGCCCCAGGAAACGGTACATCCGCGGCAGTATGTCTGACCTCTGTGCAGGCCGCTCTTCATCCCTTCTCTCGTGCATCTGTGATCCTTTCCGAATTTTCCCGGCAGTGCCGCCCACGGTGGGAAAGCAACTAAATTGAGGCTTGGCACATGTGCGGGTAAGGTAGGTCTTGTGTTCATTATGTTTTCTTTACTTTAATACGCTATTTACATTACCAGATGTTCAGGAGCGTTTTTAACCAGTTTTGATAATAAACTCACTTGTGCACCTTCCAGAAGAGATTGTAGACATAATAGCCCAAGCGACAAACCAAACTTATGCCATTAAGTTGGTGCTTTATTTCCAGAGAGGACATGTCCAAAGAACAGACGTTGATAATGAATGTGGGTAACCATGTGGATAATATGTTCCCACCATGATGCATACTTTCGACCATGTTTGTTGTAATGAACATTGCGTAGATGCTGCTTCTGTTCCAGCACCAGGTAATTGTAACGCGCCCGGGCACAAACACTACCAAAACCAGGTAGCTGGGTAATCCATGAAGAAGAAAAGAAAACAAGCAAGGGCCATACAAAGGTCAGTCCCAAGAAAGTAGTGGATAGGTACAGATGGAATGGGCAGGAGACTAAGTCAGGGGACCAATGTTCCAAGCACCCATGTCAGAAAATCCCTCAAAGGACACTAGGGTAACCCAAATACAGGAGCTCATCAATACATGATTATTACAGCAGGATATAATGGGAGATACGATGTGCAACAAGAAAGAATCCTTCCATTAAATTAGCGGATTACCAATAACATTTGTGTATTGCCCAAGCGAGTGGTTAACATCATTGTACAGATAAATCTCCTGCCATCAAACTGATCATGGTAGCAATTGCTCCTGAACTGTATGCGCATGTACATTCCAAAAAGGAACTGGGGATGTCAGAACTTGCTTTTAAACTACCTCAACTTTCTTGTCAGGGACCGTACTTGATGAGGGTCGATAATCGTGGATGGTATTCTCTCGGTGATGCTCCTGCACCTAGAACCTAAGAACTACGCACCAGACGAATTATACTACAAACTGCCGCAATGGTTAAATACCCAATAGAACCCTGTGAAGGTGTTCAGTCATAGGTGCCCGTCTTGGGTTGGAGTCACAGGAAGTGATAGGAACCCCCAACGTAGTATGGACCCACTTTAGCCCAACATCGCGGTCTCATTGTGACTTCTTATTTCTAGGTTTTCATTCTACACCCCAAAGTCGTCTCTTGTGGTTTGGTATTCTTCCTTAGCGGCACTGTTCAAACAAATTTCGAATTCTTGCTGAGTGCCTTCTCCATTACCAGAAATTACTAACACATTTAATGATATGAGCCACAGAGGGCCAGACCAAGAGCCTGTAATGTGCCCCCCACCGCACGGCATAGGCACCCTAGTCCCAAATTCTTTTCTTCTACAATCAGAGTAAAGCAGAGACTTTGGTTGCAGTGCCATTTCTTGCCTTTCGGGGGCCCATGCAATGCCCCCTAGTATTGCGCCCCACTGTGCCAAGGGGGGGGGTGCTATTGTTTGCTATTGGTGTAGCTGCCCACTTTGGTTATTGGTGGAACTCTTCTACTTCTCCTTGCACTGGGGAAGGGCACCCATGTCAGGGTGAGGGATGGGGCACCAGATCTGCGGCATAGGAGGGCATCTACCTCAAGCATGAGCCAAGAGAAAATGGCCCTGCTTTGGTGCACACGTCTCTTTGGCTCCCTTCCTGTTCATTCCCTCCATTGCCATGAGAACAGAAAGTCCAGGAAGAGCGCCATGAGGAGGGCCCGCCGCACTGCCATTCCACGTGTTCATTGCCAGTTCATCCACTCTTGCCATTCAGATTTCCCCAACCATAGTACCGATTAATGGGCGGACTGGAGCCAGATGTCTTTCACCAATTATAAAGCTAAAAAGGGCCAGATATGGGCCCCGGGCCGTTTAGCTCTGGCCCTGTCGGTCATTAAGGTTATATTAGCATAGCTTATTATTCCCAAGAATAAGGATAAATGGTGTTGGCTGTTGTCTATTCCAGCACTTGCCATGGTGGTCAATGGAGCTGTAAGTAAGGCCTTGCCCTGCCTTGTGCCGGACGGTGTTCTCTGGAAGGACGGCTCGACACCATCTACCAGTATGATGGTGTTCACTATATTCCATGGAGAATGTAGCTACATCTAACCAAGGTATGCTTGCCCATGTTGGTGTTTCCATGTACTAAGGTGCCTGTTGACAATTAGAGACTGGCCTAGCAGTACATCAATTTTGTGCATACATTACAGCACGAGATTTCCTTCCATAAACTACATTGGCAGGGTCGCCTACTCAGAACGTTGGGGCCCCATTACTAAGGTAATTTTTTGGGGCCCCTAAAACACCCCCACCCCCGCCCCATCTAATGGCCCCAGGATGCTTACTGTTCTGTAGCCATGGGGACTAAGGCTGCTGTAAGGAGACAGGCCAGCCACGCAGGAAGGGGAACCCAATGCCGAACAACAACAACCAACTTTGGGGGGCATGGGGACACCGACCGAGGCAGTGGACACCGACCTGGGAGGACCCCCTGTTACGGCTCTGTGACAGTGGCCCTTCATATATGAAAACCTCTACAAAAAGGTTTGCCAAGGTAGCCAACTAGTGCTTCATTTGGTCTATGAAGACGGGGGGGAGCGGGGAAGGGGGAAGATGATTGGCATGGTGCCCATTGTTGGACCTACCAGCACGGTTAAAAGGCTGGTGTCTGGATGGTTGGTCATTCCGCCATCCTTTTCCGGTTCAATGAAACCTTTAGGATCTGTGTACAGCTGCTGTATACCCAGCCTTGAGACAATGACTTAGCGAATTATAGCCTAATCATGGAGAAGCACTAAGTGTGGTGGTAGATGGGCCTAACAGGTCCATTTAAGCATGGAGGGGGGCCCTCCATGCAAAGTTATGGTTGGGTTGTTGAGTGAGGGGCGGGGAACCGGACCTTATGCATGATTCGATCTCGATCCTAAAGCCAGCCGGTGGATTTTCTCTCGTATGAAAATGGGGGCATTAGGGAGGGCCTATGGCACCCTTTGCCCTGCAATCTCCGATATTGGGGTGCAAATGGCCCTGGGCCATAAAAAATAAAGAGTTCAAAACAAAGAAAAATCTATAGCTGGAAGCCGATTTGCTGAAATCTATATCACTGGAATATAACATACCTCATCTACATACTTGAAAGTCTAATATGTCCTCGACCTCAATTTTCTCTTTCAGGATTGCGTCCACCAACATGTTACACCGTGCTGGCGGAGCTGAGGACGGAACTGTTGGGTGCCCGAAAATGAGACCTTCCTCAAAAGGATAAACCCTTCTGGACAGAGGAAAGACGTGGTACCCTTCCACCACACGGCTACATTCACTTGGTATCTATGGTTTGTGTGGTCCCCTTCTTTTGGGTCCTTCTTTTATAATAATTTATCTAACACACCTCAACTATTCTCTTGTAGATACTTACAGTCTGAGTCCTCCGGAACGGTTCTCCTGAATGGGATACTCCGCTCGCACGCATTAGTCAAAGGGTATATGAATTTATTCTGTAGTGGTCATACACTTCCTAAAGAGTAGTAGGTTCAGTGCTAGTGATCAGGTGATACGGTTGGCAAAAAAGTCCACTTATGGCAGTGGTGGGAACTGAGGTTTAACCATCTCTAGAGGGGTCTTTAATAGTCAAGGAGTTCATCAATCGTCGGACATCTGTAATGACATTAAAGCAAAGTGACCCCCGCAGAGCTCTTCCCAAGGAAAAGTCAATAAGCGCCCTGGCCGTTGGACCAACCCCTTTTGGGGTGAGTTTAACGGTGATTTGAAATCATGGGGGACGCAGCACATATCGTTAGTGGGCGCACAAAGAGATGGATGGTGGCGCCATAGACATTTATGTATGGAAGCGGTGTTGGGTTCAAAGCACCACATCCTGTCGGGTCATGGATGATGACGGTGGATGGGTGATGTGTAGACGAGGAGGAGGTGAGGGCGGTGAACCAACAGAGACATAGATAAGATTGCGGAGAACAGTGGTGGTCGCCTGGGTACCGAAAAATGAGCTGGGACCCACACGATCATTTCCAGCCGCACCAGTAGGCCAAAGGGTATGGGGGGGGGGGGCTCCATAGACCTCGAGATACTATGGGATGTAAGTTTCCCAGCCACATGTGTATAGGGGAGTAGGGAGAAGGAAGAGCCAAGCAGAGCGTACTAGATATGATACAGGCACAATTACAGGGTGTCACTCCAAAGTCAGACTAGTCAAATCTAGAGGGTCTTAATAGGCAAGGATGTCATCAACCAATCAATCATCAATCATCAATTAAACCATTGACATCTGTAATGCAAAACAAACATGGTTGCCCAGCAAGACTAAGTTCCCAAGAAGTATATTAGACGCCACTGGCCATTTTGACCAAACCCTTGGATGAGTTTGTTTACACAAATATAAACTCAGAAGCTGGGATGTGCCATTGACCCGTCAACCTATCCTGAAAGCCTGACCTGATTCTGAATCGATGAGGATTTCACAGCGATCACTTCAGTGGCGCCAATGAGGCGGAGGGGTGGCGCCAATGCTCCATGTTATAAAGGCCGGCATCGGTTTCTCAGCCCATATCAAGGTGTTAGAGGGCAGGCAGGTGTGGAAACGTGTTGTGGACCTGCTGTTTGATTCGCCCCTCTGCCAAGGAGGTCAAACCACAAATCATTACCAGTCTTATGGAAATGAACCTATTTCTTTTCCCTTATTGACGAAATCTACCTTACAGTAATAACACCATCATATACCCCCCTTCCACAAGCTCGCCTGCCTTGGTCACCTTCGATCTCGGCACTCTATCATCATATCTTCGTCGGGACTACTGTAACAGAATCCTCTCTGACTCTACCTCTAACTAGACTATCACCTCATCATTCCATCATTTGAATTGGCGCGCTTAGACTCATCTACTCCTCTAACGCACTCATCTGCTGCTCATATCTGCAAATCTCTACAATTGATTCCAAATTTGTCCACCAGAAGAGGAAATTAAATTTAAGTTCTGGGCGCTTCCACCCCCCCACACCTCCGGTAATCCTTAAATCTCCAACCTGTACACAAATACACCCCATCCCACGACCCTTCTCCTCCTCCAGTGACATACTACTGACATCCCCCACTCATAACCACATAACCATGTCACGGCCTAACGACCCTCTCTAGGGACGCTCCTACTTATTGGAACCCTCCCTAGCCCCATCAGACTGCTCCTACCTTGTCACCTTAAAAAAAGCCTATAAAACCCCACCTCTTCAGACTCTCCTAACCCATTCTTCTCATGACATCACCACCAGGGCCCCATCCCCCCCCCCCCCCCCCCCCCCCCCCACCCCCCCCACTATTTTATACCTTGATTCCCCAACCTATAGATTGGAAGCCGTCAGGGCCGGGGTCCTCTACTCCTACCTGTGTCATTACCTGTAACTGTGTGTTTATTAATGTGTTGATATCTCACTCTAATGGATTGTCTACAGCGCTGCGGTAATATGGCTGGCGCGCAGATAAATAACTGTGAATCATAATAATAATAATAAAAAGTCATTGTTTCTTCCATTTGTGTTTGGCAGAGAAAGTATTCGCAGTCTACTTTAAGCACTTCTTCCCTTTTCCTGGTCGCCAGAGCTCAGTGGGATCCAGTCCCAGGTCCAGATCATCTCCACAGTCCTGCCGATGTCAGTGAGCAGGGTTACCCAGTCCTACCAGGGACGTACACGCCTGCGGTAGATTACAACATCCTATACTCATTGTATTTCATGCGATTAGCTCTTGCTGGTCATAGGAAACTTATTACCTGGTAGCGGTAGAACACATGATTTGATGTGTTTTTAAAATCAATAGAAAAACTTTATTAAGAATACAAATAGGTAAAGTTAATCCTATTAAGCCCCCCCATTACACCGTCCGATCCCTCCATTACAATTTCCATCAGATCTACCAAACTAGGTAGTCTATAGTGACTCCCTGTAGAATACATAGTGATAGAAGGCTATATATAATGATGCTATGTAGTGCGGGGGTCTCCCTCGAGGAAATAATAGTGATTGGGAACGGTATTAATGCTGCTATGTAGTTGCCGGGGTCCTCCCGGATTAGGAATACCATACGTGTTGGAGGTATATATCACTTGCTATTGTAGTGCCCGGGTACATTTCCATGATTAGATAATTAGGGACTGGAAGGTAATATCACCTCTGTAGTGCCGGGTCCCTCCCGGATAGAATACATAGTGACTGGAAGGTATATACTCACTGCATGTAGTGCCGGGTCCTCCATGAAGAACACATATGATGGAAGTATATATCCACTGATATGTCGTTGACGGGTCATCCTGATTAGAATACATAGTGATTGGAAGGTATATATCAATGCTGTAGTGCCGGGGTCTCCTGATAGAATACATAGTGATTGGAGGGTATATATCACTGCTATGTAGTGCCGGGTGTCATCCCTGATAGAATACATAGTGACTGGACTGGTATATATCACTCGCTATGTGTGCCGATCCTCCCTGATAGGAAAACATAGTGATTGAGAAGGGGTATATATCACTGCTAATGTAGTGCCGGGTTTCCCTCTCTGATAGAATACATAGTGATTAGGAAGGTATATATCACTGCTTATGTAGTGCAGGGGTCCGACTGTAGGAATACATAGTGATTGGAAAGGTATATATCTACTGATCTGTAGTGCGGGGGTCTCCCTTGATAGAATACATAGTGATTGGACGGTGTAGAAAGGTCCTCATATTAAATGGTTTGTGGTAGAAGAAAAGAAAGAAGAAAAAGTTTGATTGTACAGAAAATGACATGCCGTAATTGTATGTGGTGTATGGGGGGCTAAAACACAATCAAATTCCAAATGTGTAGAAGGCAACAAAATAAGCAGCGGAATGTGCTAAGATGTAAATATATCAATTTGACATTTCAAAACATTGGGTTAAAAATAAATTACCCTCTTTACCTGTAGGTTGTGCGGTGGGTGACCCTTCAATACATTACGAAACTGATGACCTTAAGTCTGCGAGGGAGCATCGAGGGAAAGCGGCCCCGCCTTTGCCAACACCCATGGAAGAGCCCAAGACGGACTGTGAGTAAATGTGAGGACAGTTATGAGAACCGCCTGCGCGCTCAGTATAGAGCAACGGGTATGACGTTAGGTCATTGATTCATCAAATAATATCAGATATTTCAAATTGAAATGACTTCCATCCATTCAGATGAAGATATGTGCTTCATTATTCTAGTAGCATACTAACCCCTTTATTTTCTGCTCTTAGAGAGGTTTGCCAAAGCATGGTGGCTCTTCAGCTATCAGACAGCAATGGAAAAGTTTGCCCATGCCATGCTGCTTCTGTGAACCGACTGTGATGAGAAGGGGAGTTATCTGTGTGTTACTTTCATGCAAATATTTGAGGAGGATATGGACTATGGTGGGGAATTAGATTGGTCAAGCTCCTCTGATGACAGTCGAGTGATAGACTATGGTGAGGACACTAAGGAATTGTCAGCTCCTATGGGACAGCGTTCTGGTTTTGCATAGGGACTATGGTGGGGACCCATTAGATTCGTCCAGCCCTCTGAGGACAGCTACAGTGATATTGACTATGGTTGGGAACCTAGTTTAGAGTGTCAGTTCCTCGAGGACAGTCATGATAGGACTAGGGTGGGGGCTTAGGTGTCAGCTCATCTGAGGACAGTCAGTGATATGATATGGTGAGAGGACATTAGAGTGTAGCTCCTCCTCGCCCGGACAGTCAGTGATATGACTTGGTGAGGGCTTAGTGTAGCTCCTCTGCGGACAGTCAGTGATTATGTACTTATGGTGAGGCCATTGAGTGTCAGCTCTCTGACGGACAGTCAGTGATAGGACTCATGATGCGGACATTAGAGTGTCAGCCTCACTATGAGGACAGTCAGTGATTGAATGGTGAGGACCTTAGTTTGTCAGTCTCTGAGGACAGTCAGTGAGATGAACTATGGGGGGGACATTAGCGTGTCAGCTCCGCTGAAGGACGTCAGTGAGATGCCTATGGTAGGACATTAGAGTGTCAGCTCCCTTTGAGGACAGTCAGTGATATGACTATGGTGGGGACATCTAGTGTCAGCTCCTCTGAGGACAGTCAGTGATCATGACTATGGTGAGGACAATTAGATTGTCAGCTCCTGCTGAGGACAGTTCAGGGATATGACTATGGTGAGGAAATTAGGATTGTCAGCTACCTATGGAGGACAGCAGCTGATATGACATGGTGGGGCCACATTAGATTGTCAGCTCCTCTGAGGACAGTCAGTGATCGGACTATGGTTGGGGACATTAGAGTGTCAGCTCTTGAGGAAAGTACCAGTGATCATGATGTGGTGGGGAAATTTTAGTAGATGTCCAGCTTCTGAGGGACAGTCAGGAATGAATGGTTGGGGGACATTAGAGTGTAGCTAATCTGAAGGGACAGTCAGTGATATGGACTATGGTAGGAAATTAGATCTGTCCAGCTTCCTCTGAGGACAAGTCGTGAATTAATGACGATGGTGGGGGTACATTGATGTCGCTCCTCTGAGGACATAAGTGATATGGACCTATGGGGGGTGGGGACATTAGAGTGTAAGTTCTATGAGGACAGTCAGTGATATGGACTATGGTGAGGACATTTAGACCGTGTCAAGCTCATTGAGGACAGTCAGGGATATGACGTATGGGCTTGGGGACATAGAGGTCAGCTCCTCTGAGGCAGTCAGTATATGACTATGATGAGGACATTAGAGTGGGCTCCTCTGAGGGTACCATCGAGTGATTATGACTCTGGTGAGGACATTCGAGTTCAGCTGCTTCTGAGGACAGTCAGTGAATAGGACTATGGTGAGGACATTAGAGTGTTCAGCTCCTCTGAGGACAGGTCAGGTAATATGGACTATGGTGAGGACATTAGAGTGTTTGTCAGCTCCTCTGAGGACAGTCAGTGAGATGACTATGGTGAGGACAATTAGAGTGTCAGCTCCTCTGAGGACAGTCAGTGATAGGGACTAGTGCGGAACATTAGTAGTAAGCTCCTCCTCGAGGACCAAGTCGTGATTGATATGGTTGAGGACATTAGAGTGTCAGCTCCTTGAGGACAGCAGTGATATGACTATTGGTTGAGGACATTAGATGGTAGTCACTCTGAGGACCGTCAGTGATTGGGTATGACCATATGGTTGAGGACATTAGGAGGGGTACAGCTCCTTAGGCAGTCAGTGATATGACTATGGGGGGGACATTAGTAGTGTCAGCTCCGCTCGAGGACAGTCAGTAGGGATTTGACTATGGTGGGGACATTCGAGGTCAAGCTCCTTGGGAAGTCCGTGATATGACTATGGGAGGCACATTCGAGCTGTCCGCTCCTCTGAGGACCGTCCCGTGCTATGACTCTGGTGCGCCATTCGCTTGGCAGCCTTCTCTGAGGCCAGTCAGTGATATGCCTATGGTGGGGCATTCCGAGTGTTCCGCTCCTCTGCGGACGTCCGTGTGCTCTGATTTTTCACTGTGTTGTTTGAGGCAACACGTATAGCCTCCTTTTGTTTATCGACTTGTATATTCTCCAAGTGTGGGTACAGGATCCCCTCAGTGTAGAGCACATAGATAATGAGACACCGACACTCTTCAATTTCATGAAGCCACCACGTTGGATCGTAACTGTTGTTGTGAAGGGCCATTACGAGTTGTCGCT